>CM057449.1:1744162500-1744715000 GCA_016271365.2 Neoceratodus forsteri
TATATATATATATATACACACACACACTTACATTATGGTAGCACGGTAGTGCTACCATAGTTAGGGTTGAGGAGCCATTTACATGTTAAACCTAAAATTTTGCACCTTAATAACTTTGCAACCATTCAATGGATTTGTCTAAAATTTGGAATACACGATCAAGAACCATACATCTCAGGCTCTGCCAACTTTCATACTGTTTGGATATACAGCTGTGGAGTTATTAAGCATAATCTGCGCACGTGTTTACGCTTTTTTGCAGTTCCTCCATGAGATGGAATTCAATAAACTTTCCGTACTCTATAACCGAGTGGCTCACTTCACCACAAACTCCTCTCCTAGGAGGCATCATTGTGAGGCATTTAAGGAACTAAACTGGCCCACTCTTTGGCACAAACTAACCTACCCCGTTGCTTGCCTTGTCTTCAAGTTCTCTACCCTAGGTTCCCCTTCCCATCTTAGTGGACTACTCTCCCCCAAAGAGCAATGCCAAACCTTGTGATCATCTGCAAATCACCCCCTGGACATCCCTATGATATGCTCCAACCAAGGCAAACGTTCCTTCAAATTTACTGCCTCCCACCTATGGAACTCCCTACCAGCTAGTTTGACTGACTCACCCACCCTTAACCAGTTCAAGTCTGGACTCAAACTACATCTTCTCAATCTCAGTCACTGCAGCTGCAACCGTTAGCTCCCTAGTCCAGGTCTTATTTCCACTGCACTGCCTTGAACCTCCCTTCATTCTGTATGTATCTCCAAAACTACGATGTCAATTTTCTGTTGTCTAAATTCCCTACTAATTGGTGTGTAACTCAGTGTCATGCATTGCTAATAAGAGCCTGAATGTGAACCTGATTTCTACCCCTGTATACTGTTGCTAATGTATATTTGTGTAACTCATGTAACTACTGTAAATAATGCTTGAGCCAGAATGTGAACCTGATTTCAACCCCTGTATACTATTGCTAATGTATATTTGTGTAACTAATGTAACTACTGTAAATAATGCTTCTAAATGTCTTTTTCTGTAACTAATTCCGGGCCGCCCCTGAAAAATGGATCTCTGGTCTCAGTGGGTTTACCCGGTTACCAAAATCCAAATAAATAAATAAACAAACACAATTATTTTTGTGTTTACCTAGTCGGACCCTGAGGATGCTAGACATGTCTTTATTTTGAGGTTAAACACTCTAGAAATATGCTTTTCAAGTTTCTGGAAAAAGTACTTTTGCAAAGTAGTGTCGCACTCATGAAAGTGTTGCAAATTTTTGTGAAAACTTTCGAAAATTGTGACACTACTTTTCCAGGCTATGGCAAAATTACAGCAATTCTTTGCCACCCTGCTGCAAAAGAACGGTTTGGTCTTTTGGGCTGAAATTTGGAAGGAATGCAGCCAACACATCACAGATGTGCCTTTCCATGCTTAGGTGAAAAAATATTACAGGGCGGCAAAGTTACAGTACTCCAAAGTTGACACTTTTTCCCCACAGGATAACATTACAGCGTCTGCCACATTACAGGAATCCTTTGCTGCCCTGCTGCAAAACAATGGTTTGGTCTTTTGGGCTGAAATGTAGAGGGAAGAAAGCCAACATCCCACAGATGTGCCTTTCAGTGGTTTTGTGAAAAAATATTACAGGGAGCCAAAGTTATCGCACTCTGAACTTCTCTTTTTTTCCCCATAGGATAACATTATGGTGTTCGCCCTCGCCTTTCAGGGCCCATATCTCAGAAACGGGGCGAGATACAGACTTTTCATCAGAAAAATAAAGAGGGCTAAGTACAAAACTAGCCAGGAAAGTCATACATCATATGACTTTTACATTTTTTTTTCTATGTCGTACGATTCCTGAGATACAAGCAATTTAGTATTCCAACTCCTCATTTTCTGCTCCGAGACCCATTATTCTGCAGACATTCTTTGTACTGACTGTCTTTCTCTATGCAGCTTTTGGGGGAAAACCAGCCTGTGCACTTACATTACTGTTACCCTTACCGATTCCGCTTGTGGTTCCGTACCTGTTTCACTTAGCGTTCCCGTCTATGACACCATGTGCATTACCCTTTGCATTTCCATTTGCACTTGCGTTTGCGTTATTTTAGCCATTTATGTCTACAGTACTGTCAATTTTTCTGTTTCGCTTTGCATCACCATGAGCATTACCATTTGCGGCCACCGTGTTACTATGTGACAAGACATCCTGTGGCGGGACCGCCGCCGCATTATTCACTATTTCTCATTATCATTCTCAAAAAGAAGGGGAATTAGAGGCCAAAAACTCCATTTAATGCATTAGTTAGGGTTGTTCCACAGCGACAAAAGTGAGGAAATTTGGTGTTAGGGTTGAAAGCCCCCCTTTGACCCCCTGTCCACATCCCAAACTGGCATCGGGGTATGTGTTGGGGTTGTTGGTCATGTTATTGTTTTTGTATTGATAACTCTTTATTTTCTATCATTCAGTTGTACACAAAAAAACTGATCTTGACCTACCAGGGTGAGTCAGACCCATATGATGAAAGAAAGTTGCCTTGGAATACATCTATAGGGAATTGTGTGCAATACAACAATACTGGTACCATATTAAGGAATAGTAGGCACGGTTTCTATCTTTTTCACTATTGTTTATATATTTAAAAAGACTAATTGAGCACTTTTTGCATATTGTTGTTGTAATAATTTTGATGTTACTGTCACTTTAAGAAACACATTTAAAAGGTAGTTTGTACCCCTACACGTCAACCTTTGAGAAAGCTAATTGCAAAATGCATCAGGTGACATGGGTGTGACATGGGAATGTCCCTCAGCTGCTGCAGAAGTAACTTGCCGGCCTGCTACACAGGTTTGTTTTGTTTTTAACCAGTGATTTATGGACTTTACATGGACTTTTGTGGATATCTTATGAACTTCCATGGACATGTTATGCACATGTGGAAGGTGGTATGTGGATGTTATTGGAAAATGTGCTGTTTGAAGTGCTTTTTCTATGAATAAAAAAGGATTAAATGAACACATTGAGCCTGCATTCCTTCAGCCGAGTCCAGGAGCTAACACTTGTTAAGTAAGTGCTAGTATTCTTTCTTGGTATATAAATAAATATATATATGTATGTATATGTGTGTGTGTGTGTGTATATATTATATATAAAATATATATATATAACAAAAATATGCATCCCCCTGAATGAAATCCAATTCTGCAGCATTTTGCAGCACTCTGCAGCAGACCTAGGGAATAAAGCAAAGTAATTTCAATGGCAATTTGTCCCTATTGTCATTCAGGAAAATGTGACACTGCCAGGATGAAGTGAATGTCACAGTTTCCTGCTTGACAAAGGGGAATAATTGCTATTGAAATTACTTTGCTTTATTCAACAGGTCTGTTACAGCACACTGCAGAGTGCTTTAAAAAGTGGGTTTCATTCTGGGGGATGCCACTGTATATGTGTGTGTGTGTGTATGTATATATATATAGATATATATATATATATATATATATATATCTATATATACACACACACACACACACACACACACACACACACACACACACACACATATATATATATATATATATATATATATATTATAGTATACGGTAGTGCTACCATGAATTAGAATTGAGAGCCATTTCTATGTTAAACCCCAAAACTTTGCACCTTAATAACTTTGCAACCGTTTGATGGATTTGCCTGAAATTTGAATTTATGATCAAGAATCATAGGCCTTGGGATCTGCCAAGTTTTGTACCGGTCAGATATACAGCTGTGGAGTTATTAAGTGTGATCTGTGCGTAGTTTACGGCTTTTTCTGGAATTCTATGGTCGCACCTACAGGTAATGCAGTTTTCGCGACCGGTCCTGAAATCTTCAGGGAATGTGCAGCGCGGTCCCGATGTGCCTTTTGGAAATTTGGTGAAAAAATATTAAACGGTTCAAAAGTTATTCAAAAACAGTTTCCCATTATAAGTCAATGGGAAAAGTTAACAGAAAGTTCAACACTTTCGCAAATGCATTTTTACTTTCGCAAATGGGCCATTTTGTTTTCAGCTGGTGATCAGAAAAATGGTTGGCATTTAAATTTGAGACCCTCTAGCAACCTAATTCTTTTTGTATTCACCTAGGCGGGCCCTTAGGATGCTTGCCATTTCTTTATTTTGTGGTAAAACACTCCAGAAATATGTTTTCAAATTTCTGTAAAAATGCCCATAAAATTACTTTGCTCACCAGAAAGTGTGAACTTTTAAAGCTTTCGCAAAATCGCAGTAGTTTTCCATCTGTGGGACAGTGACAGCGATTCTTTGGCACTGCGCTGCAAAAGAACCGCTTGGAGTTTTGGGCTGAAATTTGGAGGGAACGGAGCTGACACCTGACAGATGTGCCGTTCAGTGTTGTATTAAAAAAATATTACATGGCAGCAAAGTTACAGCACTCCAAAGTTGATGGTTTTTCCCATAGGATAACATTACGGCGCCCGTTGCATTACAGAAATCCTTTAGCACCCTGCTGCAAAATAACGGTTTGGTCTTTTTTCCTGAAATTTGGAGGGAAGACAGCCAACAGCCCACAGATGTGCCTTTCAGTAGTTTGGTGAAAAAGTATCACACAGTGGCAAAGTTACGGCACTCCAAAGTTGACATTTTTTCCCATAGGATAACATTACGGCACCCAACGCATAACAGAAATCCTTTGGATCCCTGCTGCAAAATAACGGTTTGGTCTTTTTTCCTGAAATTTGGAGGGAAGACAGCCAACAGCACACAGATGTGCCTTTCAGTGGTTTGGTGAAAAAACATTACAGGGAGGCAAAGTTATGGTGCTCCGAACTTTTCTTTTTTTTCCCATAGGATAACATTACGGCGTTCGCCGCGCCTTTCAGGGCCCGTATCTCGGAAACGGTGTAAGATACGGACTTTTCATCAGAAAATTTCTTAGCCCAAATTAGCCAGGACAGTTGTAAATAATATGACTTTTAAATTTTTTTTCTACGTCGTACGGTTCCTGAGATATAATGTATTTAGTATTCCAAGATCTCATTTTCTGCGCCGATACTCATTATTTTGCATACTTTATTTGTACTCACTGTCTTTCTCAATGCAGGTTTTGGGGAAAACCAGCCTGTGCACACATTACTGTTACTGTTGCCCTTTCCACTTGCGGTTCCTTACCCGTTGACGTCTGTGCCACCATGTGCGTTATCCTTTGCGTTTTCATTTGCGCTTGCATTTCTGTTATTTTTTGCCATTTTCTGTCTACAGTACTGTTTATCTTTCTGTTTCACTTTACATCACCATGCCCATTGACATTTCTGTTTGCAGGCACCATGTTACTATGTGACAACACATCACGTGGCAGACCATTCCCGTCTACGCCACCATGTGCGTTACCCTTTCTGCTCTCATTCGTGCTTGTGTTACCATGTGCGCCACTGTTAGCATTTCTGTTTGCATTGCTGTCCCTGTTAGTATGCCACAAGACATCATGTGGCGGGAGCGTGGGGCCCAGAGGGCACCATGCTCCCGCTGCTGCATTACATTCACTATTGCTTGTTTTCATTCTCAAAAAGAAGGGAAATTAGAGGCAAAAACTCAGTTTAATGCATTAGTTAGAGTTGTTCCCTGGCGACAAAGTGAGGAAATTAGCTGTTAGGGGTTGAAAAAACCCTTACCCCACCACCCCCAACCGGCATTGGGGTGTGCATTGGGATCATGAGTCCTAACTCTCACCCCATTCTCCTATACTTCTGCTGCTTTACACAGATCATGGGTGAGAGTTGGGCTGATCCCAATACCTGTCTCTCTCATCATCCTTTGCGTTTTCATTTGCTTGCATTTCTGTTACTTTTTGCCATTTGTGTGTACCTGTTTCTCTTTCTGTTTCACTTTGCGTCCACCATGCCCATTGACATTTTACATTTACAGGCACCATGTTACTATGTGACCAGACATCACGTGGCACACCGTTCCGTCTACGCCACGTGCAGTTACCCTTTCTGTTCTCATTCGGCGCTTGTGTTACCATGTGTGCCACTGTTAGCATTTCTGTTTGCATTGCTGCTCCTGTTACTATGCCACAAGACATCATGTGGCGGTCCGAGGCCAAAGGGCCCCACGCTCCCCACCGCATTACATTCACTATTTCTCAATATCATTCTCAAAAGAAGGGAAATTAGAGGCAAAATCTCTGTTTAATGCATTAGTTAGGGTTGTTCCACAGTGACAAAAGTGAGGAAATTCGCTGTTAGGGTTGAAAACCCTAACTCCGAGTCACCCAGCACCACACACACACAGACACACACACACATTCAAGTATGGGGAGGACCAAGTCAACACAACCAATGACAGACATCCAGCAGCAGGTGACAGAAATAACAAACAATTGTCTAAATGTACTACTGAGACATCCCCACCCACCTGACCAGGTACTGCATGCTCAGTGGAGATCAACAGCAAAACTGAGGCCATGTACCAAACGTACACATCCCTGATTGCAGCTGCACACAGCGTACCACACTTAGTAGTTGCATGGCCTTACCTACTGATGCCCAACACCACACCACAACTGGTACTGTGCCATTATTCAATATAAATGCTGAAGGTGCATGATGACAGTTGTAGAAAGGTTTTAACACTACTGAGTATACATTAATTAAGAGAAGCACATAAATTAACTACAAGACACTAGCATGCTCAAGATAAAAGTAGTGATACATTTAGTATGTGATTTACATAGTAGTACATTTACTGCAATGGTTTACTCAACATAGAGAGGCTGATATAAACGTATGGAAAAGTATTGCCTGTTCAACGCTGTGAAATTGGTACTGCCAGTATCACATGCATTCTTACTGATGAAGGTGTACTGCTGATGTACATACATAGACCTTCAGTGTGTTTCAATATTAAAGATGCAGTAAGCATTCTTTGTAAGAAAGATTGTAATTGCATGGATCAGGCCAAGCAACTTCTAAATATCATAGCACTACTGAGCCAACAATGATGTACCTGTATCGGAGATGTATATAGGATAGATTTTCCTGTAGGCACTTACTGAGTTTGTTGTACCTGATAAAGACAATCTCATTGCATCTGTGATGACTAACTTATTCAAATAGTAATACATTTACTATTGTTGCAATGAGTGATCTATGCCACTTATGGACACAGTGTGATTTTTTTAACAGTTGTTTCATACTCAGGCTGTATGCCTACTGTTTGGGTTGCCACACTTCTGTCACTGATGCTATCAAAGTGATAACTATGTTAATTGTGGTACAACAGGAATCAAGTAGGTATGGTGTAGATATAAACAGAATGTCTTTTAGTATTGATTTAACTCACAATGGGGTAAGTGTACTAGGACAGCAGGGGTTATCCTCTATCACGAGTCTGTCAGTTATAATCACACTAGGGTTTCGATGACTGTAATGATCAAGTTACACTGTTCATCTTCATGAGTTCATATTCACAGCCATTCTCCAGTAACTAGACAGTGTATGGTGTAACTGGGTGGGACACTGTGTTGCAAAGCTGCTGCAGTGCCTAGCAGAGGGGAGTATCTACTCATAAAGACAATTAAGCAATAAGGCATGACCAACAGTTATGTTAAATGGTCTGTTAATCACCCTGTAGGGGTTTAATGTTGAATGAGGCATAGCCGAGTGCCACATGTCGCTAGACAGTGATAAACTGACCATTAACATAATACCTGGGAGTGGCTTATTGCTATCATAATAAAACTGTTTTTTAAACAACATTAAACCATGTTCATCATATGGTTAGGCTCTACATGTATGTTAATAAAAACTAAACATAAGGCTGTTACAATGTTTACAGTCAATTAGAAAGCTGCATTTCTCAAACCTTGTTATAATCAGAGATATACCTGTACAACTCCTTGGTTTTGCTGAACTCTATTGCTCAGGTGGCCCACCACAAGTGGTGTGGTCTGGTGTGGAGTTTTTTGCCTCTAATATATATATATATATATATATATATATATATGTATATAGGATATAGAATGGTGAGCTGTCAAATGATTTATCTACACAAGTGCTGTTTGACCTCAGGTAACTTCACGAGTGACGTAAGCCTCGAGTGAGGTGTCCGAGGTCAAACAGCACAAGTGTAGATAAATCATTTATCTGACAGGTCACCATTTGTATATTTCATTTATGCAATAGGGATGCTTCTTATCAGTGCAGGAACATTTTGTTTTGACTATTTATCTTTTTTTTTTAAATGATAATTTCTGGAACTTTCTGGGACTTTCGTAGTGAATGTCCGCCTAGCGTGGTGGTTGCTATTAAATAAAACACCATTTATTTTGCAGAGAACTTCCTGCTGAACAAATGTCATGGTCACAGTATCATGCTACCTTTTTTGTTTTAAAGTTATTCAAATTTGTTTATCGAGAAAGTTAAACAAAAATTGAATTTTACACTGATTTTTGATAATTATAAAAAAAGCTAAAATATATTTAGTAATGAAACACCATTCATTTTGTAGATATTTTTGTGCTGAACATTTTTCTTGATCACGGTACCATGCTATCATTTTTAGTTTTAAAGTGATTCACATTTGTTTGTCAAAAAAGTGAAAAGAAAATTGAATTTTATTCTGTTTTTTACTAATTATGAAAAAAACTAAAAAGTATCTATGAATGAAACACCACTCATTTTGTATATATCTTTGTGCTGAACATTTTTTGTGCTCACAGTACCATGCTATCATTTTTCATTTTAAAGTTATTTACATTTGTTTGTCTAATAAATGAAAAGAAAATGTGATTGTATGCTGTTTTTTGTTAATTATAATAAAAATTAAAAGGTATATAGAAATGAAACACCACTCATTTTGTAGATATTTTTGTCCTGAACATTTTTCATGCTCACAGTACTATGCTATCATTTTTCATTTTAAAGGTATTCACATTTGTATCTGAAAAAAGTGAACAAAAAAGATTTGATTTACAGTTTGCATTTATCCCACATATGCGGGATAAATCTAGGGTGGTTAGATTTGTTCCACATATGTGGAAATAAGTGGATTTATGCAATTGCTTTTGGTTCACACCCATTGCATAAATATATATATATATATATATATACATATATATATATATATATATATATATATATATATATATATATATATATATATATATATATATATATATATATATATATATATACACACACACACACACACACACACACACACACACACACACACACACACATATACATACACACATTCATATATATTTTTTTTTAAGTGAAACAGCCTTCATGCACTTATTACAAGCCATGCTTGGGAAAATATTACTGCTCCCCTCTGCTAACTGCATCCTTAATAAAACCAAGCACTACCTCTTCATCTGCATCAGATGGCCAAATATATTATATAGTACAGCAAGACAGAAATTGAATACAGTATATTGCTTATTTCATACTGAATGTTGCTTAAACCTCAAAGAACAACAATTTCACTGTAAAGCACATCTAAAGGGTAAGAAAACATTTTGAATATCTTTTGACATGGAATCAGAAATAATTTGTAGATGTCTAATTTGAAAGTGGAACATAGATACTGAACCTAGGCTAGTAATTAATATCAATAAAGTGGTACTTATTATAAAATGTTGGTTGTGTGTAACATTTGGTAGCTATGTTGCATCACAGTAAAATAATTTTTTTTTTATAAGTAAGTTGTGCTTTTCTTTCTTACTAGATTTGGATCAAATGATACTATAAGAAGTTTGCCTGATTATTCTATTTACATCTGTAGAAGAGGAAGACAGCATCCAGATCAACCCTTCTTTTTAGGGCTGTGGGCTGAGCCTACAGCCCTTTTGGGATCGATCAGATTGTAGCTCTAAAATGGCTGATCTTAGAACTCGCTTTTTGGACATTTGGAAGTATTCATCCACAGCTGCAAAACAGTGCATGCCACCTCTGAATTTTGCTATTTGCTGCTCTATGTTAAAGGCATCTGAAGGGAGGGTGTTTGTTGCTTAAAGCAGCAGTATTTGATTTATGCCTGTTCCTGATTAGAAGCTGTAAGCAGTGTACATCAACCTCTAATATTTAAACTGTGGCCTTTTAAAGATAAAAGAATATAAGCATTTAAAGACTTTTTTTTAATTTTTGTTTGGTAACCGGTTATGGCCCACTAGGCACAGGTCCCTGTTTTCTATTGCTACCCAGGAGCACTGAGGAGGTTAAGTGATTTGCTCACAGTCACAAAGTATGCAAGTGGAGGTTGTGGGAATCAAACTCAGGTTTGTGTGCCGGATGTACCAAGCTCTTTACTCTAACCTCTAAGGCTATATTGACAGCCCCAGACTTAGCTGGTGTATTCCTTTGTTATTGCATGGATCTGGAATCTATGTACTGGAGTTCAATGTTTGTTTATAGTTTATAAATGTAATTTAATAAATATACATTTCTTTCCTTTCATAACCAGGTAAGGCCAACTAGGCACAGGAGTTTGTTTCTAGGGACAGAAGGGAAGGGAGGACATGACTGAGACCTTCAAGTACAGTAAAGGTATAAACACAGTAAGCACGGAGGGCCCTTTCAGCCATACTGGAAACAATACAACTAGGAGTAACAGCCTAAAGCTGGTGGAGAAGGTTCAGGAGGGAGATGAGGAGGCACTTTTTCACCAAGAGGGTGGTAGCCAAGTGGAATGAGTTGCTGGAGGAGGTGATATCCCTAAAACTGGTAGACAACTTCAAGACAAGTTGGGACAGGGTAATGGGGAAAGTTGCAGGTAGGGGAGAGAGAGGGTCTGAGGGTGTATTTGAGAGTGGTCAAGGGGATGTGTGGGGCAGTTCCCTCTGTAAACACAGTGGGAACTGCACAATTGAGCAGACTAGAGAGTCTGTAAGACCTTTGTCTGCTGGCACATTTTTTCATTCATATGTACTTACTCAAATCCCTCTTACACTTCCCTCCACCAGGTTCATCATATGCCCTCTGGTCCTGGTACCTTCCTCATTTGAGACTCCCCTCTTGCACCCTGTTTATCCCAGTGAGGTACTTGGACATCTCCATCATGTCTCATCTCACTCTCCTCTTCTTCCTGGTGTACATGTTGAGATCTATAAGTCTCTCCCCATAGGTCTTTTGGTACAACCCCTGCACTATTTTAGCTGCTCTCCTCTGGACTGCCTCCATCCTGTCTAGTTCCTTTCTGAGGTGCAACCTGTTGAACTAGACACAATACTCCAGATAGGATCTCACCAGTGAGTGATACAGTGGCAACACCACCTCCCTCTTTCTGCTGGAGACAGCTCTCCCAGTGTATACCAGCAACACACTAGCCCTACCCACTGCTTTGTCACACTGCCCTGCCACTCTGTGGTCATCAGACATAACCTCAAGGTTCTTTTCCTGCTTGGTAGCAGACGGTACCTACCCTCCCCATCCTATACTCAATTCCTGGATTCCTGTGGCCTAGGTGCATGATTTTACACTTTTTGACATTGAACCCCAAATGCCATGTTTTTGACCACTCCTCAAACTTTCCAAGATCCCCAACACATTCTTTCCACCCCTTCATGATTTTCAACTATATTACAGATTTTGGCTTCATCTGCCAAAAGGCATACATAAAATGAGTAAAGGAGTGCCACCAACACCACCACCACTAAGTAATGTGCTCAGATACTTTTCTTAACTGACACAGATGTGTATATGTACTTTTAACACAGCTGCACGGACCCCAGTGCTGTTTCTACAATCCTTTCCAGCTGAAATTACAATAGTTTGTTTTTGTGTTTTCCTACTTATGACTAGACGTGGACAGCAGTTCTGATGAGATAAAAAGTGTTTAATCTAGGGCCTCAATCTGTAATAACGTAATATTAACCTTCATTATTACTAACATTATTAAAAAGAAGATACACACTCACACTTTGTGGTTATGCAGATGAAAATTTCATTTCTATAAAAAGGAACAATACTACTTTTAAAGGCCTTCAATTGATACAGCATGTATTATGATTTTTAAATTTTATTGAAGTTTTCACAGGTTCAGGATACCACAACTAACAAAGTCAACAGTACAGTATCAACTGTTACAGCAAGCATATGAATAGTATCACACAATATACACAAGGTGCCTAATGATAAAAATTATGCTAACACATCAAGCCAAATTATGGTTATGAATTTACACCAAGACCATTTTAAAAACTAGAATTTGGCATAGGAGTATGACAGCAGCTCCTTTTCTATAATGATGTTGAGTAATCTGGAACTTATGTGTTCTCTCCCCTCTGCCCCCAAGTTCCTATGCTAATCCTTACATGTAGTAGGCTGTGTCTCGTTCTGCTCTGTGTTAATTCACTCATTTAGGAGATGATATCTGGTTGATTGGCCATATTATGGGTTAACCCAACAGTTCATTTATTTTGATGTCAGGTTCCTTGGTGCTGTTACTGTGAGGTAAGCCTTACAATTTTACCTCTATCCCAAATTTTGTCCTTCCAGTGGGTTAGCATTAGAGGGTCTGGTTTCAGCCAGAGTCACGTAATAACTTTTTTCCCTGCTGTCATGAAGATGCCCAACAAATAAATTGCACTTTATGTCTTGATATTATTTTGGTAAGCACATAACAGAGCAGCGTTGATCTGCAGTGTACCATATGATTGGATCATAGCATTCATTTCTCCCTCTACTGCCTTCCAGAAATGTTCAAGGTTTGGGCATGACCAGAATACATGAATATGCATAACTACTGTACCTTGCAGCTGCTGCCTCTCCAGTAGGAGGAGTTCCTGGTGGTTAAATACTTGGTTATAATTTGAGAAACATTGTGAATGACAGCGTACAGTACATGCTGCAAGCCCATTGGTCGATGAGGTCTACCAATGTGTTTCCAGGTGTACTGTACACGGTCATTGACAGTCAGCACAGTTGGCAGGCAGCCATGGTGCAGTGTGGGTGGGTTGTGCTGCCCATCATTTGGCTACTACAGCTGGGTCGTGGAAGCAGCTTGGGTGGGTGCCTGAGTGGGTGGGGGATGGGGGAACCACTGGACCACCAGGGATGTTGGTAGGGCTGGTGTTGCAATGCGGGCGGGGATACACTGCCCCATTGGATTCCCAGCCTGACATGGGGGATGCACTGGTGCAGCCAGGGTTGGGCACAACTCTGGTATTCACAGAGGGGTGGACCAGGTATTCACCCATCTTCTGTAGACCACAGTTTCTTTCGGCACATCTCCTCTGTGCCGGAGCAGCCGAGATGCACTGAATGCATCTCCTTTTTGAATCCTGCCCTTTGTTTTACTTACTGTTTACTGTAGTGCACTAGACTGTATCAAACTAATTGTGCTTACTTCCAGGCTTATGTCTTCTGTAACTATAAATTCCACAATGAGTAGGGCCACTCAGTACCAAAGAAAAATTACCTTTTAGCTAGGTCTGGTTAAAAATAATTTTAATGTAAACACATAAAATATTACAAGAAGAAGCACCCCACCACAAACTGCCGACATTTCAAATGAAACATGAGCGATTTGTGGTAGGGTGCTGCTTCTTGTAATATTTTATGTGTTTACATTAAAATGATTTTTAACCAGACCTAGATAAAAGGTCATTTTTCTTTGGTGCTGAGTGGCCCCATTCATTCTGGAATTTGTTGTATTTCTCTTGTAGAGGCACCAGCGAATTGTTCCTGGAGGATGCCTTTTTGAAGCTGTCTTCTGTAACTACATATCCCAGAATCCAGTACAGATGACATCAGAGCAAGACTTCAGCACTGGGAGATTCAACAGGCTTTTTGTGTAACAAACAGAGTGTGCACAAGGAGTGTGGTGCTCTTTGAAAATCATGAATTACAACCAACCAACATTCAAGGCACTCACCACCACATGTAGTACTGCTACCGCCATGAAGTAAAAAAATATATTTCTATTTTATTTTAGAATGACATGGTAAAACGCCCACCTGATGCATTTCTGGTCCCTCCTGGACCCTTTCTCAAAGACTAAGGCATGTGAGTGTCTCGTGCATTTTATACAAGTACTGACAGGTGTATCTCATTAGTCTATTCAGCTTCAAACCACACCGTGGCACTGCTCCATATAAAAAGGAGCCTCAGTACATGTTGTATAAACATTCACATAAATACAACAAAAAAAATCCCTTACATTCATTATATTTACAGCCAATAAAAAGTGTGTTAAATCTCAGTAAAACAGCAAAGACAGATAAATACATATCCTGAATTAAAAAGGCCAAGGATAAATACATAAAGTTGTGAGCAGATGACAATATAGCCACAATGTGAAAATCTGTGTGAGGGGGAAGGGCATCACCTTCTATCCTGTAGATAAGGGCCCAGATATTCAGAAATGCACCAAAGCCCAGCGCATGTCTGGTGCAGCGCAAATCCGATGCGCCATGGCTCAACAGGAGCCATATTCAGAGGCTGTGCAGGCTGAACTGTGGCAGTGCAACCTAGCTGAATACAGTAGAGTTGTGCCATGGCGCAAACACAGATACGCCATGGCACAAAAAGAGATGCTGCAGCATGACTATGGGAGCAGAGCAGCACAGCGACAGAGGGGGGCATGGCACAGAGAACAGACCCAGGGACAGAGCCATGGAAGCACAGTGACAGGCCACAGGAGGCCTCCACCAGCAGGGCACACACAGGCACCCAGACACATGACCCCAGAACACAACAGTGGCACAGACAGCAGGCAACAGGGAGTGCCACCGGACAATGGAAGGCCACCAAGGGAGCCCGCGTGCAGGCCGCTAGCCGTGCCCCCCTCCCAAACCATAGCAGGCCACACCCAGGACCATGCAGCCAAGCACACACATGCCACAGAAGCACACAGAAAGCCCACACAGTAGGCACAGAACATGCTGGGTGGTAGTCCACATGGGACAGACCACACAATGCCAAGCAGGGGCCCCAACACACTGTGCGGACAGTACCTAACCAATGACCTTGGCTGTGTGCCACCACCACACACACAACTGCCACTCAGCACTGACAGCTGGCCCATGGGCCCCCCCAAGGCACAACCACTGACCCGGGGAATGGACACCACCACAGTGGGACACACCATAGCACACAGCAGTGAACCATGGAAGCACAACACGTGCCCATCACATGCACACCACATGGACAGAAGCTGGGCCGCTGCAGCATGTCTCCTCATGCCACCTGCAAAGCAGACACAGACACAGGCAGGTAAGTCAGAAAAACATATATTGTTGCAAAATATTTACAATAACCAGGGGCTAGGAAAGGGTAGGTATAGCGAGGGAAAGGGACAGGGAACAGGGACTGTACAGTGGGGAAGGGGACTGTAGGGGGAGGTCTATCTGGAGAAACAGGGGAAAACAGGGTCAAAACTAATGGTGGCACCATCCAGCTGCCCTGGTGAGATGATGCACCCTTCATTTGGCTAGCAGCATCCGGCTAATTTGCATCACTGCCTCCATGGTCACCGATGCCACAAGCAGAGTCTGGCACAGCAGGCAGCTTAACATTGCCCATGAAGGTCTTTGCTGCCAGACACCTATAACGTGGGACAGGACAGGTGATCAGTGTAATGTCCCAAGGAACCATGCCCACCAACAGTGCATGATGGGCAGTGGGAACAGACACCCCTGGATGGCCCGTAATAACCACCCACAGAGGTTGGGCCAATACCAGCCAGCAACTTGGCACACCATGACAGTGCACAGAGGTGGTCCCTGCTGCACAATGGCCACAAGACTGTGCAATGACAGTCACATGGCACAGTGCACCAGCAGCACTACAGCAACAGCAGTGGCAGCCGGATGCACGCCCACCCCACCAACCCTGGCACACTTGTCCAATGGATGTGCCACAGTGACATGCACAGTGCGACACACACAGCTGCCACAGCACATGTCACAGGTGGCCATGCCCACACCCACTCCCCCCACCACCCCCCATGTACTGTGTGGAGGACCATGACAGTGCCTACCTGCCCTCCGCGGCCCTGCTAGTGCCAGTTCTGCTCCACCATGGCCCACTGCAGCCTACTGCACTGCCACAACCTTGGCCCACTGATGGTCTTCGGGTCCTGGGAATGGAAAGAAGACAGGTGCACATCAAGAACTGACCACAGCAGCTGTCCCCCCAACCCCACCCCTGTGAACAGGGTGTGCCCCTGCCCGACACATCCCACACAGCTGCATTGCAACACAAGCAGAAGCTGGCAATGCCACCCTGTGATATGCACAATGACAGTATACCCCTCTGCAGGCAGCCAAGCCAACACCACAGTACAGGACCAAGGCAGACATGCAGCATGGGATGACTTACGTGGCTGTGGCACATCCCCTCACCTGGCACGTGCCTGTAGCCTCCTCAAGTGCTCTGGGTCCCGCTACATGCGGTGGCAACATTGTTCACTTGCCCTGGGTACCTCTGTCCTGTGCTCCAGGCTGGCAGCTATGTCTTTCCACATGGTGCCCCTGACCCACTGCAGGGGCACCTGCCCAAGGAGCTGGGGGCGTGGGGCTCCACACAGGCCACTAAGTTGGCCAACTCTACCTGTGTCCAGTTCTGGACCCTCCTGCATCTTGTCTGCACCATGGTCAGCACAACACGTTCAGCAGCAAAAGTGGCAGCAGGAGGCATACGTGTCCAAACCATGCTCCTGCCACGCAATGTACGAGAGCATGCAGAGTGCCTGCCCATCATGCTGTTCCATGGATGTGTGGAATGGGCATGGCTATGTAAAGTCATACAGTCAGAGGTCTGACCCAGGGGTCGGGGTCACCTGACATTGTGAACTTGCGTGATAGGGCATGGCACCCCTTGTGCAGCCATGCATGTAGCTGGCCCATGCACAACATGCGCAATGCCACTGTATCACACTGTCCATGCATGGTGCGCGATTGACACCATGATGTTGTGATGCACATGTGCACTGCGGGCCTGAGCACTGCACATGCTTGTGTATTGCACTATCGTGACTTGCTCTGGTGCAATCCCATTGCAGATGGCATAATATCGCAATATTCAGACACCACATGCAAATGAGTTCATTAGCCAATGTGTGGTGCAGTAGGTGCATTTACATGTCATTACTGTTGCTCCCAACCTCATTTGCATGCATTGTGCCTTATAAGCACCATGGAACAGCACAGGCCATGGACCAGTATTGCAACTTTAATAGGTAAGTTGTGCATGCTGCTGCAGCCCACTGGGAGCTGACAGCACTGCATGGTGGAACAGACCGGGGAGATGCTGCCACTGTCACACTGTGCTATCCATGTTCACAGGCAGCAACATGTCAGCACATGAGGAGGGTGAGGATCAGGGCCTGCACAGAAGCACAGGCCCAACTTCACAAAGGTTGAGACTGATGCTTGGAGGCCTACCTGAACAGGGATCCCCTGTTGAGTGGTGCCACGGGCACAACACAGGCCAGGGTTGGTGTATGGAAGGAGGTGGCAACCTATGTGAACCAGCATGGCAGCCACCAGTGAACGATGCAGGAGTGCCAAAAAAGGTGGAAATGGACAAGCGGAGAATTAAGGAGCAGGTGGCAACCATTCTGGGCATCCGGTACCACCACCAGAGGAGGGCCTGTGGATGCACCCACACTAACACCACAGAAGGAGTTGGTGGCAGTCATTATGTGCCACACCACGGTGAAGGGTGTGCCTGGAGGGGGATTCCAGATGGGTGGCAGCCCATCACTGCATGGTAAGTATGTCAACCACACACAGCCGGTGGCACAGAGGGTGCATACATGGGCATGCTGCTGTGCATGTGACTGCCATGCATGTCATGTGTATGTGAGCACACCCATGTGCATGCCATGCTACAGGACACATGCAGCAGCAGTGTATGGGGGACACATGTGGGCATTGCATCATTGACACGCCTTTTTCTCTTACAGCACCCACATCCCTCCATGCAGATGATGGGGTGCCTGCAGCGGCAGCAACCGTGGATGCTGGTATGGCCCCAGAGGACCAGCCATACACCTCCACTGGCATCCAGGGGCCAGACAGGCTGCAGCTCAGCACCACGGTGCATGTGGATGTCCTGGACCTGGGGTCGGACGAGGCCTTGGATGTGTTCCTGCAGGATGCCAGCCTTGGTGTCCTATGCACAGAGACACAGATTGGGGCTGGGTCCAGCTCTGATGATGACATCACACTGATCCTGGACAGCATGAATGGCATTGTGGGTGAGTTGCACCTGCTGGCATCTGACACAGGCACCACGCTCAGCACTCTGCCAGCTGCCTGCCACCACAGTGGGTGGAGCAGTGTGTGCTGCCATGGCTGTGCCCTGTGGTGGTGGTGCAGCTGTGCATGCACTGGGCAGCGTACAGCAGCCAGACAGGTGACAGCAGCAGGCTGCGGATGCCACCAAGCATCCGGACACAAGGTCTGCCACCGATGTGCCTGTTGTGCCCATTCACCCTGCAGACACCACTGTGCAGCATCCACCATAGAAGGGGCTGTGCAGCATGGTCGGTCACCACAAGAGGATCAGCATCCTGCCTGGGAGCCCCAAGACATTTACAGGCTGGCTAAGCACACCTGTCTGCTGCAGGCATCCATTCAGCAACAGGTGCCGCTTGCCACTGGGGTGCATGCACTGCATGCGGAGGTGCACTAGTTAGCTGAGCAGCAAGAAAGGGGCACTGCACAGATCCTGGTGGGGATGCAGTGAATGCAGGAGTCCACGACTGCATCCTCGGATTGCATTGCCACTGCAGTCATGGATGGTTTTGTGTTGCTGGCTGCCACAAGGCATGGCCATGCACAGGTGACCACCCGCAGTGTGCTGTCCACCCCATGAACTCAGCATCAGGAGACTCCAACACAGTCGATGCTGGGCTCTGATGTAGGCATCCCAGGCACACCCAGAGCTGGCTTGTTTGGGCACCTGCACACCCCCGCGCAGACACAGTCATGGTCCTGTGGTTCAACCCCTGTGGGGCTGTTGCAACCCCCCTATGGCTGATGCACAGCCTGTGGCTGTTGATCGGTGCTGGTGCAGCTGCTCTCATAGCCGTGGTGACCATGGTTCCATGCAGGCTGCCCTGACTGCAGTCTGCAGCTGCTTCCTTGTGCAGTGTGTGTGTCTACCACTGGTGTCGCACCTGTGTTGCGCCACGCTGCACGTGCGTGCTTGGCCGGACGCTGGACCATGGGGCGTGGGTGTGATGAGGGCAGTCTAGCACCAGTTACGCCTGTGCACTGCTGCAATGAATTTGATTCAAACCACATACCAATGCCTGGGGGGTGTGTGTGTGTGTGTGTGTTGCTGTGTGTGATTGTGCTCCACTGACTCCCATGCCCCTACATCACACCCCTGTGTGTGCATGCCCATTACCATGCATGCCTCTGCATGTGTGCTGTACCAGTTTGTGTGGCCCATGCATGTGTACCACACCCCCTACCTCTGTGCACCATAGTGCTGCTGTGTGATAGTGTCCTGGTGGCATCACGGCTGTTGGAACAGCCAGGGGTCCCTCCACCCAGGAGGTGGCTGTTCACCACCCTCTGGCCCATTGCCTCAGTTATACCCACTACTGTCACCCTCATCAGCCTCGACAGCTATACTACTGTCAATGGCCATGTTGTACAGTGTGCAGCGGGCTAGAAATAGGCCACAGACTTTTGAGGGGCTGTACTGTAGGGCACCGGCCTGTCTAGGCAATGGAACCATGCTTTCAGCATGCCAAAGACATGCTCGATGATGTTGCACATGATGGCGCATGCCTCGTTGCACCAGTTCTCTGCTGGGGACGACGAAGTCAGCAGAAAGCAGCCAGGGCCTCAGCGGATACACGCTGTCACCTTTGTGGAGATTGACATGGTTAGCCCTCTGCTATTCTATGCTGTGCCCCTTGCCTGTCCCTGGCACCCACGCTACCTTGCATACATTGCCCACCCCCATCCCCAGGTCTGCTCTGCCCATCGCCCCTTGCCCATGCCACACTCACCCACTAGGTGGCCCATGGGGATGTCCCCATGTTCAAACCTGTGGCACAGGGCAGAGCTGTGCCAGATGAATGCGTCATATGCACTCCCAGGGTGTGTGGTGCAGACATTGGTGATGCACCCCTGGGCATCGCACACCTCCTGGCAGTTGACACTGGGGCTCCCCTTCTGGTTGATGTATGCCACACCCTCAGGGTCAGGTGGCATGCAGATGGCCATGTGGGTGCAGTCAATGGCCCCAATCATGTCAGGCATACGTGTCACCCTGCGGAAGTCCTGCATGGTTGCTGTAAGCTCTGCCTGTGTGCTGTGGAAATGGATGAATTCCAAAGCACGTGGCAGCAGAGCTTTGAGGAACTGTGTGAGGAGGTGGGACGTGGCCAACTGGATGATGCCTGTGGTGTCTCCTGTTGGTCTCTGGAAAGTGCCCGTGGTGAGCAGGCACATGACGGCAGTCACCTTCGTCTCCATGGACATGGCGTGGCTCTGTCTGGTGGATGCCTGCATCTCCTCACTCACAGCTCACAGAGCTGCCTCAGAATGGTCCTGTTCAGATAGTACTAGCCCATGATCTCAGTGTCACTGTAATTCTCAAAGGTGATGCGGGCACAGAAGATTATCTAGCAGAGGCAGAGAGACAATTGCAAAACAAGAAGTTTTACACCTGTTTAAGCTCTGACCCTATGTATGATTTTAAATTTAGTATCAATGAAGTGGTACATCAAACTTTCAAGAATGGAATTAGTAAATCAGTGCATGACTTTTTAGTTGTGGATTTTCCGGTTATTGTCACATTTTATATGCTGCCGAAGGTGCACAAAACTTTGGACAAACCACTTGGTTGCCCAATTGTCAGCCTGTCGATGGCAATACCATGTTACTGGCAACCGGCTGTCACCCAGCTCATGTGGTACACAATACAGTATACCCAAGAGTGAATTTTTAAGAATGAAAAGAAATTGTAGCACTGATAAGGATTACTAAAAGAGAGCAAAAGAAGTAGAAAGAAGATTTCTTATGAGAGGGTATAGTCAACGTAGGGTGGGACAGGCGAGACAATCTGTGGATGAAGTAGATAGAAATCTATTAGAATCTAGAACAAGAGAAGTAGGAACAGGTACTTGCTTTAAAGTTAGAGTGGGGGAACACTTTAGGGCTATAGAAAAAGGAGACATCACATATGCTACAGTCCAACATGTTGTAAATCAAGTTGATAAACAGAATCATAAATTCCTGTTTATGGCAATAGACAAGGTGAGCTGTAGTCCTGGGGGGGGTAAATTTTAATAATCTAGTTTTGAAACGAGAAACTTTTTGGATTATTAATTTAAGAGCAACCAAAGCACCACGTTTAAATGTAGGATTTGAGATTAAACCTTATCTACAGGATAGACGTTGATGCCCCCCTTCCCCCAGATTTTCACATTGTGCCTGTATTGTCATCTGCTCACAACTTTGTGTATTTATCCTTGGCCCTTTTAATTCAGGATATGTATTTAGCTGTCTTTGCCATTTTACTGAGATTTAAAACACTTTTTATTGGTTGTAAATATCATGAATGTAAGGGATATTTTTTACTGTATTTATGTAAATGTTTATACAGCATGTACTGAGGCTCCTTTTTATATGGAGCAGTGCCACAGTGTGGTTTGAAGCTGACTAGACTGAGATACACCTGTCCGTACTTCTATAAAATGCACGAGACACTCACATGCCTTAGCTTTTGAGAAAGGGTCCAGGAGGGACCAGAAACGCATCAGGTGGGCGTTTTACCATGTCATTCTGAAATATATATATTTTTTTTTTACTTCATGACTGTAGCAGTACTATATGTGGTGGTGAGTGCCTTGATTGTTGGTTGGTTGAGATTCAACAGGCTGTAGCGCATGATAGAGTTTATATAAGTTTTGACCTTAATTTGTTGGTTCTGCTGTCCTCTCAGGGCTAAGTACAGTCCCCTCTGGAGAAAACCAGAACTGGAAGACATCTGATAGGGGCTTACAAATGCTCTAACATGCATTACAGGCTGTTGCATCTCATTGCTGCAGTCTTGTTCTGATGTCAGCTGCAGGGGATTCTGGGATTTGTAGTTACAGAAGACATTAGCCTAAAAGCAAACAAAATTAGTTTGATACAATATACAGTACTAACAAAAACAGTAAGTAAAACAAAATGTTAGCACACAAATAAATTTGCCTATTGGGACCAGCCTCACGTGTGCAGAGGGCTGTTTGTGCACACTGTTCTCCTTTAAAATTCACTACTTGCTTTTATTGATATCTGCTTAAAATAATGTTGCTTTTCTTTGCATGGCTGCTGTTAGCTAGTTAATGTTCTTATGTCTGAGTAAGCCTGCTTTGTTTTGCCTGTACAACAGACTGATTACAAGCTGTTGTCAGTCTGATAAAATTTCAAAGAGCTCTATGGCTCTTGCAACTAATCCCTAGATGGCAGGCTGATGCATGGGTCTGATCCCTCATGTAGCTGTCACATGCCATGCTGCTCAGCTCTGAACAGTAGAGATCCTCCCTGTTTATTGGACTATCAATACAGTTGATGAGCACATAGAGGATAATGTATGGGCTACTATCTGCAACAAGCATGTGTAGCCTTTGATAGGTAGCCATGGTGATTGTTTAAACCTCGAGGCCGAAGATAGAGAGGTTTCAGTCACCAAGGCAACTTCGAGATGGCTACAAATGCTTGTTGCAGATAGTGGACCATACAGTACATGTCTTTCATAGTGTATGGTCCACACAAAATGTCAAGTACATCTAAAACAGTCCTTACTTTATCTTTTTTTCTCCTCTGCTCTCTTTCTGGGTCTGCTCACACTGTCATGGCTTGCATACTGCACATGTGCGAACACGTTCAAAGTTGTTTTGCTGCAGTAACTATGTAGCTAGTGCAGCACAACAGCTACAATGATGTAACTAGTGCAGCACAACAACACTGTTCAAAGGATGGATTTCCATCCTCAACAACATTCCACCGTACAGTACTGTAGCATCCTGTAATCCCTGCTAGTAATTCCAGGATCAGCTAATACCACACAGCTACCCAGAAAGCATTCTGAATCCTGAAGTGGAGTTCATGGGGCCATAGGCTGAGCACCAGGTAAAGGGTAGGCAGTATACTGACTCAGTCTGAAAATGGTGCCTGCATTATGTTACAATATTTATAGCATTTCTTCTCTGTATGAAGCTCCTCTCCTGCTCCCTCCCTGCCATCCACCTTGTGAGCTATCTGTTTGTCAGTGTTCACCTCACAGAGCTGATGTCATGGCCCTCATGCATATGTATTAGCCACAACTTTCATGTATGTGCAGTGCTACAGCTGTCATCTTGTCTATGGCAGTACTCCTGACATGTCCTCTGGCCAGGAGCTTCTAGATCAGAACATCAGGTGGCATCCAATAACCTCGAGGTAGGCCTGCAGTTGTCTAGGCTTGCTGAGGTTGCACTCTTGCCAGGAAAAAAAGCATTTATTCCCTACCAACAGGGTAGAGTTGCCCTGCTGCTGGAAGTGACCCAATTTGGTGTCACTTCTGGTGGCCATCTTACTAACGGGCAAGATACACCACTAATATTGGAGCCATGCAGCCTTCTGAAGTGACCTGGTCATCATCACTTCAAGCAGCCATATAAGTGAGGGGTATTGCATAATAAGAATGGTATCATCCAGCAGTACAGTCCCAGCCACACATCCAGTGGCCTTTTTACCTGGGGAGGACATTCAATCAACATGTAGCCTGCTATGGTCTGACAGACAGGCATAGTTGCTAAATTACATTGTGTAGATATTGCACACAGTGCATAACGCTAACATATGGGGCCCACGTTCTGTTGCACTCCCCCAATAAGGCCACTTTCCACTCATCTGTAGCTGGGCTTTTATTACATATTACACAACAGACAGGGGACCTTTCTCAGACACTTCCCTCTCTGGTTATGTCTTTGTACACGATAATCATGGCCAGGACAAAGAGATGTACTGCCTGCAGCATCCTGCTCTCAACAGGCCAGTTGGGCCATTTCTGCCCCTCCTGCACTGAACAGACCCTAATAATGTCCAGGGTGTCCTAGGACAACAACAATGTCACCAAACATCCAAAGAGCTATCCACTTCCACACTCACATCAAATATTCCATCTATGCCCTTCCCACAAGTAATCGAAATGCCCGGTGAACTTAGAGACATTGCCTTCTTTATTCTGCAGAACCAGCAAATAATACAAGCCTGCAAACATTTCATGACAGCCATGCTGGAAAAACTAGCAGAAATAGCTGACCCACACAATCCAGCTCCAGCTAATCAGATACCAGCACTTCTGCCACCAATTCTCAACACCCCTGCACCAGTCAACACACTCCCACCACAAGCTTGCAATAATCCAACACCTGTCAACCCTGCCCCAGAGAATCCATGCTAGGGCACCCCAGAGCTGGGAGGCAAAAAATCTGAGGAGGAGGCTGACATGGAAACGCCCCCAGTTGCTAACAGCCAAATTGTGCTTCCCAGACCAAATTCTTCCCCTGGTATGTCATATCAAGGAGACAGTGGGGTTCAACACACTACCACCTCTGCCTCAGTCTAAACTTGTGGCCTTGCTACTGCAAGGGCCAAGCACAATGATGCACAATGAACATCGCTCATGGACAAGATGTACCCTTTACAGGCAAATAAACTACAGCTGTGGTACACACAACACACAGTGGACCTCCGGATAGTACTCAGAACAAAAAACACAGTTCTCCTATCGGAGGACACTACAGGTCTTGAGGACCAGACAGACAGAAAACAAGAGGATACAATGAAAAACTGTTTTTGAACTAGCAGGACTCCAAGCTAGAGCAGCCACAACAGCCATTTTCACCACCAGGGCACAACTAGCCTGGATACAAGATGTGCACAAAACTCTAGCCCCCAAGTTGGCAGAGGTGCAACTATTGGAGCAAGTGATGTTATCCACTAAATACTTAGCAGATATGGCAGTGGACTCTTGCAAAACAAATGCCAGAGCTGCAGCACTTGTCAACCGCAGTAGAAGGATCCTGTGGCTAAAACTGAGGGATGCAGATAATGAATGTGAGACAATGCTACATAAACTTCCATTCAAAGTATCCCTTCTATTTGGAGTAGCCTAGACAAATATATAAAAGTCAAGGAAGGGGAAAACACTCTGGTGAAACAGTAGGCTGCAACATCCACATATCTGCCATCCAGATCAAGGTTTCACTCAAATAACATCTTTTGTGCGAGACAGTTAGGCAACAAAGGTAACAGAGGGAATAATTGTCATCCCTCATATCCCCCTTAAGGCAATAACTGATTTAGAGGCAGAGGCAGTTCAAACAGGGGCAAGTTCCTGAGCAGGGTCAACTGTAAAAAACAGTCAAAATATTGACTACCCCTGCAGGCCAAGCAGAATCCATATCCATAGGAGTATGACTTCAACAATTCACACTCAAATGGAGGAAATCAACAGAAGACAAGTGGGTACTGCAGATAAACCCCCAACACCATTGCACTTATGTGCCAAAAACTGCTGTTCCTGCTACTGTCCCACACCAGAAAGAAATCCTTCTTGCCCACCCAGACCCTGAGTGGTCTACTAAAACTTTCAGCACTACGGACCTCAGTACCTCGCCTTTACCTGGCTGGAGACATCGGGCTCGATTCTCAAAGGTTAACACAGGGCTTTCACAAGTCTTGCATCAAACCCTGTGCTGCTCTGAACACAATGCCACACTCTGCACCACCTTTATGGTGGCTAAAAAGGTCTGCAATGTTAGACCAGCAAAAGCTGATCTAAGTCACGGCATGTGGTGCACAGGATCAAGAATCCCGATTGCCAGCCAGGGAATACCTCAAGACCCATGCACCATGTGTTCAACACACAGGGCTTGCGGCATTCTAACTCTTTTGGGAATCAGTCTCATAGAGTCTAACCCAGGCCCCCTCTCCCAGTCACCCTGGGAAGATCATAAAGGGCTCAAAATTTCCCACCTTAACATTCACAGTGTCTTGGCTAATAAGACCGACCTCGAAGCCTGGGTACCTCACTACTCCAACATACTAGGGATATCTGAATCTTGGCTCAAACCCAGTATTCCAAACTCCCTCTGTAATCTAAACAGTTACTCCTTCCTTTGAATGGACTACCCATCCCCCAAATGTGGTGGAGGCCTGCTAATTTACTACAGGTCCATTCTCAACCCGTCTCTGATTTCTCACCCAGCTGGTACTGGCACTGCCTGTGAAGTACTTCACACTTCGCTTACTCCAGGCCACAACAAAAAGCTTAATCTCCATTGTATATACAACCCCCCCACAAAAAGTGGAACATCAGGGATAACTGCCCTACTTGACACCATACTACCCTCAGTCAGCTGAAACTGGATAATTGTCATGGGAGGCCTTAACCTTCACTGGCTAAGCCCAAACTCCAAAACCTGTGAATTGTTCATCAGCAAGGCCTATCTCACACAAATTATAATTAGCCCTACCTGCCTATCTCTCTGTGGCACATCCTCCACACTTCTAGATTGGATGGTTACAAGCAGGCTTCACATGATCCAAGCATCTGGTGTGCTACCCGATTCTATCAGTGATCATTCCCCTACTTACTGCCTATGCAATGTGAAGATTCCAAAAGTCCCCCCAAAGGTTCTTATCATCAGAAACCTATTGTATCTAGACCCCACCACCCTCAGTGTTGAGCTGTCCCCCACTGACTGGTCCCCCACTCTAGCCTTTTCTGATGTTACCTCCGCCCTAGATATCTTCCTGCCTCCAAAGCAGGTTAATTTCTCTAACAAAGAGAAGAGTTTGAGGCATTGCCACCCCCTGGTTACACAGTGACCTACTCTATCTCTACCAAAATTAGACAAATACTTGGCCTCTTTTAAAGCCTCTTCAAAAATACAAGACTAGCTCATCTACTGGCAAATGCATAACCAGTGCAAAAAAGCAACTTGCTGAGCCAAAAGCTCCTTCTGCAAGGAGAAACTCATAGCCTCAGCAGGCAACCTAAGTGGGTTCTGGGGACATACAAAAAGGCTCCTGGGAGGTCCTACCAAAACCTCACAAAAGGACATGATTATAAATGGAGTACATTGTAACAACCAACTCACCATAGCAAATGCCTTCAACACTCAGTTTGCTAATCTCTCCTCCTTCCCGATCCGCGTTCTCTCAGTCCAGGATCACACTCTGGCCTCACCCACTCTGATCCCCTTCACTTCTATTTGAAAGCTGTCTGCCAGAAAATAAGTCTGTAACCTCCTAAACTCCCTTGCCCTTGGTGCTGCTCCAGGTACGGATGGGACTGAACCTAATTTACTTAAGCTACGATCACAGGCTCTCTCCATTCCCATTACCCAGATTTTCAGTCTCTCCCTGGTTGGAGTTGGTGGGAGAAGCAACAGTATAAGGCTTCAAAAGGGCTTGGGACAGACACAAGGGATTGTTGAGGGTGGGGAGGGTATGTCCTAGCAGATAGCTAGCAAATGGGCAGACTAGGTGGGGCTGTCATTCCTTTTCTGCCATCATACTTCTATGTTTCTATGTTCTCCTTACATCTGATCTTGTCTCATCTCGAAGAGAAGCCACCAATGTCATCCCTGTCACCAAATAAGGGTGATCCTAAAGATATCTCACAATGCAGACCTATCATCTTTCTGCCTATCCTCAGTAAACTATTCGAAAGGGTGGTAGTCTCTCAACAAACAGCCTACCTACAAACCCACCACCTCCTCACTTAATGCCAGCATGGCTTCTGCAAAGATTATAGCACCACAACAGCCCTCATTAACGTTACTGAAAACATTAAATCTGCCATGGACAAAGGTTCTCTTACTAGTGCTGTCTTCAGTGACCTGTCCAAGGCTTTTACATAGAAACATAGAAGTTGTTGGCAGATGGGTACTGTACACTCCTTCAAGTCTGCCCTTGGCTTCCTACTCCCCTACTTAGCTGCCTGCTTGTGTATCCCATAGTATCTGTCCCATGCCCACTTGAACTCCCCCGCTGTCTAGGCACCCACCACCCTCTCTGGCAAGCTATTCCATGGTTCCACAACACTTATTTATTTATTCATGACTTTGGTATCCAGGTAAGTGCAATGATCCCAGGACCATTTTCAGGCATGATACAGGCCACATACAATGGCACAGAAGTAGACTATAAGTACAGTACAATGAGCAGTAGGCAAGAAACAAAAGAACAAAACAAAAATACAATGTTTTATAAGATACAAGGTTGCAAAATACAATAAATTCAGATTTATAGTAAATGGAGGAGATAACAAGCAATATTCCTAAAAGGAAATGTGAACCAATAGAGAGGTGAGCAGTCACTCCTGGATGAGGAAAGGGGGCTCTTCAGAGATGGGGAGTAGGCAGATAGAGGGGAAGGAGTGGGGATGTAGGGATAGGAGGGTTACCATAAAAAGGAGTAGTACTATTTGGCACCACTGGAAAGTGTGAGAATGGGAAAACACCAGGCAGTTAGAGCAGCTATCTAGGTGTATGTTTGCATCTGTGGTTTGTTAGTGGCCAGGATCTGAGGTGGTGCTTAAAGAAAAGATGAGTGTTAGAAGATCTGAGTGTGGTGAGTAGCCCATTCCAAAAGGTGGATGCTGCTACTGATAAGAACGTTCCCACCCATTTTGGTCAAGGTTCACAACACCTCAAAGGGGGTGGGACAGTAAAGGATCGAAGATACCGAGACAAGTACGTGGCTTACAGAGGTTGGAGAGAGGTGAGACAGCACTATTTCTGATGATGGTGTCTACAAAGCAGCCCAGGGTGAATTTGAAACAGACTTGTAGGGGGAGCCAGCTGAGGGAGCAGTAGAGGTCACAGTGATGCATGGAGAAAGGTGCAGACAGCACTAAGCGACAAGCACTGTTGTAGGTAGCCAATAGCCTAGTGTGCAGGGTGGCAGAGACATGAGAGTATATGGGGAGCAGTAGTCCAGCATGGGGAGAATGTTGCCCATGACTATGGCAAAGCAAGCAACATTGGACAGATAGGGTTTTATATGATAGGCAGCATTTAGTTTCTGGTTAATCCTGCAGATAACAAGGTCAACATGGTCAGTGAAGGAAAGAGATGGGTTGAGCGTAATCCCCAGGTATTTAAAGGTGGAGACATTTTCAAGAGCTGGGTCGTCTGGTGAGAAAATTTGGAGAGAGGAGTTGTCCACAAGGTATTTAGCAAGAACTGGTTTAGATGCAAATAGCACTGCCTTGGTCTTTTTGGCATTTATCAGCAGTAAGTTAGAAGTGAACCAGCTGTAGGCAGCGCTGTAGTTCTTGGTGAGGGCAGAGGATATATGAGGGAGAGACTTGTCACTATGAAAGATAACAAGGTTGTCAGCGTAGAGGAGCATGTTTCAGTTGAGGCAGTCAGAGGGGAGGGTGTTTACAAAGATGGAAAAGAGTAGGGGGTCCCAGGATGGACCCTTAGGAGACTCTGGTGGTGACTGGAAGGGCCAGAGAAGAGACTGAGCTGATACAAACTGATTAGGAATGATTAGAGGGATAGCACTAAAACCATTTAGTAGTCTCAGCTGAACAGCCAATCGATTGCAATTTAGAGAGGAGGAGGAGGGTGTGGTTTACAAGATCGAAGGCTTCAGATAGGTCAACAAAGATGGTATCCGTGGCACAGCCACGATCCATATTAGAGAGGATATGGTTGGTGAGGATAACCAAGGCCATAGCAGTGCTGTGATACTTTTGGAAGCCGTGTTACTGGGCACATAGGAGGTTATGTTTGGTGAGGCATTCAGATAGCTGGCAGTGGATGATCTTTTCAAGCAGTTTACTAAGATGGGGGAGAATAGATATTGGCCGATAGATATTGGGGGAGTGGGGGTCACTGGCTTTAAAGATGGGGACCACCTTGGCAACCTTCCAGGAGTGGGGTATGGAGGAGGTGGACAGAGAGAGATTAAATATGAAGGTAAGTGGTTTGGAGATGACCAAGGAGATGAGTTTTAGAAAGCATGGGCACATGCTCTATGAAGAAGAATTTCCTTGTATTACTTCTGAACTTTCCTCCCTTAAGTTGAAGGTTGGGCCCTCTAGTCCTGCCATAGTCCTTTACCTGAAAGGGGCTCTGCACGTGCATCCTGTTGTTGCCTTTAAGGTATTTGAATATTTCTATCATGTCCCCACTATTCCTGCATTGTTCTAGGGAGTATAATTCTAGGTCAAATCTTGCCTCGTACAATTTTTGATGCAAACTCTGCACCACATTTGTTGCTCTTCTCTGTACCATCTCCAGCTTATCTATGTCCTTCCTGGGGTGTGGCCTCCAGAATTGGACACAGTACTCCATGTGAGGCCTGACCAGGGACTGATACAGGAGCATGATTACTTCATGCCTTCTGCACATGATGCCCCTCCCTATGCATCCCAGAATAACACCAGCCTTTAGTTCTGCCTTTTCACATTGTCTACTGACCTGGAGGTCATCTGATATGATCACCCCTAAGTCTTGCTCCATCTGGTAGCCACCAGCTGCTCCCCTCCCATTGATTACAGTTTCCTTGGGTTACACTTTCCCAGGTGCATGACCTTGCATTTTTTGCTTTGAATTTCAATTGCCAGATCTTGGACCACTCCTCCAGTTTTTGGAGATCAGATTCCAAGCTTTGCTGTCCCCTCTGTTGTGTGTACCCTGTTGCCGATTTTGGTGTCATCTGCAAACAGGCACACCTTTCCCTCCAGTTCATCCGCAATGTCGTTGATGAATATGTTGAACAGGATCGGCCCCAGAACTGAGCCCTGCAGGACCCTACTAGTCACCCTTCCCTCCACAGACAGAGTGCAATTTACTAATACTCTCAGAGTTCTCCCATGTAACCAATTTCTGACCCAGTTTGTTACCCAGTTCCCATGTTCTCCAGTTTTTTGACTAGCCTCCTGTGTGGAACTGAGTCAAAAGCTTTGCTGAAGTTCAGATAAACCACATCCACTGTTTTGGTGACCCAATTTGAAAAATCAGCCAGGACCTCCCTGCTGTGAAACTGTGTTGATTTTTGTTGAGCTGACCAGTTTGCTCCAAAAAAGCTATGATTCTTTCCTTCAGCAGGTACTCCATCAGTTTTCCCATAAAAGATGTTAGACTAACTGGACAGTAGTTACCTGGCTGTTCCTTGCTTCCACACTTGTGGAGTGGTACTACTGTTGCACTCTTCTAATCCTCCGGCACCTCCCTACTCCTTAACGATTTGTTGGAGCACTACTAAGGGGACTGCCAGTTGTCTCCCTCTCTAGTTCTTTCAGTATTCTTGGGTGTATCCCATCTGGCCCCATAGCTTCATCTACCTTTAACTTTATTTATTTATTTTATTTAGTTTTTTTAACCAGGTAAGTGCACTAGAAGAATTCTGCCTATTTTTAGGCATGACCCAGGGGAGGGGAATACAGATGAATGCCAACTGACCTTAAACCAGATTTGGTGGTATTTTTAGCGAATGGGGGGAAATTTGGCCAGGACACTTGGAGAATTCCCCTACTGAACAGTAGGGGGAGTTGCTGTCCATGCTAGGATGGCCACTGTGTCCCAAGTGTTGGAGTGTGAGGAGGTGCATGAGGTAGGAGAGGGTCTCCTCCCCAACCCCAGCTAACTTAGAGATGTGAAGTGACTGCATTGATTTCTCACCGAATATGTCTGGAACTGGAGAAGCTACCTGTATTTTGCAGGATGCCAACTTGCTAGTCAGCTTGGAAATAATTTGTGAGGAGAGCTGCAATCAGGAAAGCGGGTGCTCTATTGAGCTAGGTCCAGAGTCAGAGAGAGCAGCAGAAGTAGTTGCACAGGAACCGCAAGGTGCAAATTCACGGAACAAAGCCGGTGTGTACACCAGAGGATCAGTGAGAGAGAAGGAGCCCAGATCCCTGGGTGAAAAAGAGGTTGCTGAACAGATTGGTTTGGAGACAGTCATGGAAACAAATGTTGCAGATACAAGGGTACAGCTGCCTAAGACATGGAAAGATAAAACTGGCAAAACTTTGGGGATGGCGCATAAAACCGTTAAAGGGGGAAATGTGCCAAAACTGTTAGAAAAATGGGACCAGCAACTGAAGGATGTGTTGATAGCTGTGGGCTGAGTTCACATGGAGAATGGCTGGTCGCCTGACCCACAAGACCCTAAAATTCAAGATTATAATGACATGTCTATTACTAAGACTGGGGAAATGATTCATAAAGAGCCCTTGCAGCATTTGGGTGACATGGACAGTGATAGTGTGAATGAACTAGTGGCAGCAGGCACAAATACTATGGGCATTAACATAGTGAGTAAAAGGAATGAAAATGACATGGGGGTGATTCTACAGCCAGTACCAGTAAACAAATAATCGAAAATGAAGGTATTAATGAAGTAAAACTGATGCAGGAGGGGCCTGCACTGAAGGAAAATAATAGAAATGTATCTGTGGTTTTGGGAATAGAAACACTGCTGGATCCTGCGAAACAGAAAATGTTTAAACCTCTATTAAGAATGGCTGATTTATTTAAGACCAGTACTAGGGAACCTACACCAAGGAGAAATGCCATCTGTTTAATGTATAAAGTAGGCCTGGAGAACCCCCCAGATCAGGTGTATATTGGGAGGAAATTATTGAAGGACTGATTGAAATGTTATGTCTCAGAAGTGTTTGCTCTGATTCACACAGATGATTTCAACTATGAAGTGTGCTTTAAAACTGTTGAAGCTCTGGACAGATTTTGGGTGAAGTATAATGCTTTGAAGGATTCATCTTTGTGGGCCACCTTTATAGCGATTACCATTACAAAACCTGCAGTATGAATCATTAACATACTTTTCAAGAATGAGGGAGTGAACATAGCTGATAATTTATATTGGCTAAAAAAGCATTGTGAAGTCTTGGAACATCCTACTCCAGTGATTGACTCTGAACAGTTCTGGACAGGGGGTTGGAGAGTTAAATGTAAACTTTATGGCTAACAGCAGAATTGTTCACCTGCCCAGTTGTTTTTTTCTTGGGAAAGGACAAAGGCTCATTGTTTTACCCTGGGCAACCTAAATTTTGCCATAAGTGTGGCTCTAGGTTGCACCTTAGTAATGCATGCGATTCTCCAAAATGTTCCCATTCTTTGGAAATCGGCCACTTTTCCATGAACTGCAAAAACCTGTTTAGATGTAATCTATGTGAGGAAAGAGGCCACTCCTAAAAAAAATGTTCATGGGCCTCCCATGATTCGAGGGAAGGCCTTTCACATGAAACTCTGATAACTCAGGCCCAGATAAAAGGGTGTGCCCAGGCATCTGAGAATAGGATGCAGGACATCTTAAAAGAAAAAGAGACAAGTGTAAGACAGAAAGAAAATAATACGAGTTTGGAAAAACAAAAATCTAAAGATAATGAAAGTGAGGTCAGACCTCCTGAGGAAGAAGAGAGGGTGGGGGAGAAGCAGTGACAGACAAAAGTTCAGGCATACCAGAAATTCAGGAAGAAGAGGAGGTCTTAGAAGTGGACCCAGCCTGCCTGTCTAGGGATAATAATCAGGAAGACATCTCACAAAATATGATTATCAAAGAGGAGGAATGTGTGAGTGACACTGAAAGGGGAATCAGGTGGGATGTAATGAGGACCACAACCCTGCAAGGACATCCATGCCCCCCTCCAAAAAAACGCATAGTGAGAAACCTTTCACAAAAGTGATGTATTAAAATTGAATGAGGGAAAAAATTGGATTACTCTCAGAGCCAAGGGAGAAAGAAAGGAAAATTGTGACAAGAAGGGAAAAATTATAGGCCAACAGGTATGCTGCACTAACTTTTGGAAAACCCATGGTAGTTTCTGATGGAGAAGATTCTGGGTCTGATTCTTCCTCAGTGGCTTCTTCAAAAGAGACCTCTTCAGAGATGGAGGAAGGGAGTTCTTGGAAAAAACAATGGGCTACCAGATCAAGACAAGAAGTTGATTATGGGAATTTTCTATTATATATGAGCTATTTTCGTATCCTGACTTTAAATGTTAATAGTATAAAAAATGGGATATGAAGGGCTATAGCTTTACATGAATTAAGTCTTCTTAAGACAGACATTATTTTGATTCAAGACACTAGAATCAAATCCTTTCAGGAAATTGCCCAGTGCAATGCAAAATGGAAGCAGTGGGTCACATTTTGGTCTTAAGGTCAAGATGAATGAGATGGGTTGGGGATATTGTTTTCTAATCTGGATTTAAAAGTTTTCAGGCTTGTAGACTTAGACCCAGGTAGGGCCCTGATTTTGGATAATTCTAATAGATGGAATAGGATTTGTCTAATTAATACCTATGCCCCTCAAGGGAAGGCTTTAAGAGTGGAACTTTTTCAGAAGATTAAGCCTTTTTTGTGTACTGCATGAATGGTAGTATGGGGGGGAGACTAATTGTTGTGTGCAGAAAGAAGATTGAGGTCTATAGACGGACACAATGTTTTGTGACTGTTGCTTTAAGAGACATTGTCACAGCACAGTTAAAAGATGCTTATCGAACCTTTCATGAATCTGGTGGTTTTACATTTTGGAAAGGTCCATTAAAAACCAGAATAGATTATATTTTGGTATCAAAATATTTAGAGGTCAAAAGGTTAGAAATCAGGGACCTGGCCTTTTCATATCATTCAGCTGTTTTTATAGATTGTCAGTGGGATAATGAACAGAATCAGGGGAAATTTACATGGAAATTAAACACTTCATTGTTGGAACAGGAGGGGCTAGTGAGCGAGTTTCTGAGATTATGGGATGCCAGACTTTTGGTATAGTGCATGTATGATTCTCTCACAGACTGGTGGGTAGATTCAAAGAAAGATTTTCAAGTTTATTCTCAAAAACCAATAGGGAGAAAGGATTGAGATAAATATATTACATATTTGCAGCTTAGGACACAGCTTCATAGATTAATTTCACTATCTGAAACCACTGGGCATGATTTTTGTTCCCAAATTCAACAGGTTGAAAAGGAAATGTTTAAATTCCAATATGATAGGGACAAATCATTAAAACAAGAATTAAGATTTGGTATGGTTAGCAGAAAACAAACATTTAACCCCTTTAAGGACAGCCAAAATAATTCTAAGAAAAAAATCATTTGGGAATTGGAAGATGAGAATGGCATTGTGCGTAGAGATAAAGTCTCTATTTTAAATATAGTGAATAAATGCAGTATGTGGCAAACATGATTAGTTTAATACCAGATATACACAACAAGGAAGTATATTTAAGACAGTTAGAAAGTAAAACACTTACAAAAGATCAAGAATTGCAGTTGATAGCCCAAATAGCTGAGGGGGAGGTGAAAGGAGTGATACAATTATAAAAAAATAACTCTACTCCAGGCTCTTATGGGCTCCCACCTGAATTTTATAAAGTCTTTAGTAGCTCTTTCAGTGCAGAGTTGGCTAAATTGTTTAATGAAATTCCTGGTTCTTTAGTGGAAGCAGAACTGGTTCTTGTTTAAAAAAGGAGAAAGGACAAGCCTGCAGAATTGGAGTCCTATCTGTCTCATGAACACTGACATCAAAATTTTAAGCAAGATTTTGTCAAATAGGTTAGCAAATTGTGCAGAAAATCTTATTTGTAAAGAGCAGGGGTGTGCAATTCCTCAGAGGGGCATACAGGGAAACTTAAAGAGGGACTATGGTCACAAATTACTGGCATCAATAAATTCAGAATATGGATCAACATGGCCCCGTAACCCTCATGCCAGAACTGCAATCTCTAAGTTACTTTGTTTAAAAGTTACAAATTATTTTGCAACCCTAAATTCTCTGCCTGTTCAAAAAAGTCAGTTTCAGTGAATAGGTGCTGATGATGTCATCTCCTGAACTCACAGTCCAGCCCTCCCTGTCAGCAAGCTAACAGGACCTGCTTCTCCAAAGTTTAAAAACTATGTGCAAATGGTTTTCTCCAGAAAAACAGGGAGCACCATTCAATACACATTGCTTTAAAACCTATGTGTGTTTCAGGTTTTGTAACAAAGTTGACAAATCCATATTTGTTTTTGGTGCTTTTTTGTTGTGGTCCTTTTCTCCTGGGTTGCTGAATGCTAAGTCACAGCACACTAATGTGAGATTTGAACACTGGATATCCCTGATGTGGTGAAAGGATGTGATCATTCACACCTATCATTCAATTGAGGCGATTTCTCAGGAAGGCTCTTTAAATCAATTATTCCATCACCCTGTAAATGGGGATGGGAGAGGCAGTCCTGTTTTGAAACCTTACTAAGAGTTTATATGCAGTAGCCAGCTCAATGTTTAATCACCCAATTACTCACTCACTCAATATTTTATTCATCATCAAAGTATGAATGAATGGGATACTCAGTTAAGCAGAGCTCATTTTCTGTTTTCACATTGACAGACTGTTACTTGAGCTATATTAAGGCTCATCTGCGTTGTACTCCACATTATAATGATTGTTTTACCAGGGCTAACACGTCCACCCCTAGAAGGAATTAACACATATAAGGCCCCTATTAAAACTTATTGTAAAGCAGACGCTGACAAACAGCAATGTAATTTCCAACATTGCAATACTTGTAGCAATACAACTTTCAAACAGGCACTGCAGAGTAACACTTCACATGGTATCAGCAGCCTGGAGGCATGGTGACTCAGCATCCTGCAACTCTAGAGAAATGAACCACACCAAATAGGCATTAAAATGCAAACTGTCAACTTTGTTGCAAAACCTGAAACACAGATTCTATAGCATTGTTTTTTTAGAATGGTGCTGCCTGTTTTACTTGTGAAAGCCACTGCAGAATGATCTTTTACTTTGGAGAAACAGGTCCTATAAGCTTGCTGACAGGGATGGCTAGACTGAGTCCAGAAGATGACATCATCAGCACCTCTTCACTGAACTTGGCTTTTTTGGACAGGTAGTGAAATCAGAGTTACAAAATAGCCCATAACTTTAAAATGAAGGCACACAGAAACCTAATGTTTGGTATGAGATTTACTGGGGGTATGCTTATTCTAATTCTGCAATGTAGTACTTTTGACCAGAGCCCCTCTTTAATACAATTAAGAGAAATGTTTTATAGAGGTCAGATGGGGTGGAAACAGGCTTTGTACTAAGTTTAGATCAAAGGAAAGCCTTTGATTTCCTTTCTCAAGAATATTTATTTTCCACTCTGTTGCAATATGGCATTCCACCGATATATGTAAACTGGATTAGAGGCCTATATACAGAAGCAACAGTAGTTCCTAAAGTGAATGGATGGAAGGGTGGAAAATTTAGTGTATGCAGGGGGGTAAAGCAGAGGTGCCCCATGAGTCCCTCACTATATGTATTTAGCATAGATCCATTGCTTCAATGAATAAGGAATGACCCCAAGATTCAAGGACTGTATCTCTCAGGAACTGCTCCCCCATTGAAGGTATTGACATATGCGGATGATGTGGTCATTATGGGACATGGCACTAAAGAGGAAAGTGTGGTACAGAACCATCTTCAGGAGTTTTTGGGAGCTTCAGGCTGCAGTATCAATAAGGAAGAAAGTGTTGGATGTCAGTTGGGAATGGGGACCAGACAAAGTCATTTTGCAGGGAAAACCCTTACAAGTGAGCCCATTACAGTATTGGAAAATAAGTTTGGGAAGGAAAATTCTGCTGTTTTGAATTGGGAAGAGCAGTTGAAGAAAGTAGAGGGTACGATAGCAAGAACGGTGCATGGAACAATATCAAAACAAAAATGTTTTTGATTAAAAATATGATCATGCCTATATTACTTTATGTAAGTTACTTCTATCCCCCTCCAAAGGTATTGATAATAAGGCTATTTAGTCTCTTCTTTGGAGCACTATGGGGGAGTAGACTGAATCCTGTTAAGAGAAATATTACATATCAAAGCATTCAGGATGGAGGCATAGGTATGATACACCCTGTGGCCTTTTATTGTAGTATTTTTCTTTTCTATAATATTATGGAACCACACAAGAACCAAAATAAAGGATGGTATATGACACTAATGGAATGGGCCACACCATGTATGAGAACCTGGGAACTTAAGAAAAGTAGACTGCTGAACAAAATTCAAATTATTCCTAAAGAAGTGAAGGAAATGTTTCAGCAAATTATAACATGGAAAGTGCAATATGATGCAGCCAGGTTTCAAGATAGAAATGACATTTATGGAGCAATAGTGAAAGCACAATGTATAGAAGAAATAGTATTGCTCTATTGTATTGCCTAACAAAGCCAAGAGATTTTTCATCATTTATTGAGTAAAATACCACCAGCATTTGCTTGGGATGTGCTTTGGTTAACCATCCATGGCAAATTAAAAGTTAAGAATAACAAGCATAATGCACTTCAGGAGCGATATTGTTTACGACAGAGATGTAACCAGATTTTGGTAACCCAGGAGCATCTGTTCTTGGATTGTACATATGCAAAGCAGTTTTGGGAAATGATAGCAGATTGCTGGGAAATTCAGCAATTTAAGACTATTACATATTGTATATGTATACTATACAGTCTCCGAGTTGGCATCAGTTTACAAAGGAAAATTTGCAAGTTTTGTTTTCAATTTTAAAATATTTGTGGCAAGCCAGATGTAAGTGGGTGTTGCAGCAGCATTGTGTACCTCAAGAGATGTTATTATGAACTGTACAGGTGGCAATCAGGCAAGTTTATGAAAAGGATCTGGAAAAATGGTCAAACAACCAGTTGCACCATTTATGAAAAGCAAGTGACAATATTTTATGGAAACCTTAAGGCAACCAAATGAGAAGACGTAGCACATTTAGAGCAAGGAAAGCAATGTAACTAAAAGTAAAGTATTGACTTGATCAAGGAATATTACTCCCTTTTTCCCCAACAAAATCCCCCTACCCGACAGTAGGGGGAACCTTTGTTGGCCTCATGGAGCAGCTCAGTCAGTTGGGGAATGAGCAGGAGAGAGGTTGTGTTTCTCAAGGCACAGCAGCACCAGACTTAGTACCTGAGGATGATTTGGACCTAATGCAGGTTACTCTAGAGTCAGATACTTCAGCAGAAACCTGGCTACAACAAGATTTATTGCTGCAAAAAGCTAATTTGGAACGTTTGATTGCTGAGACAGAAACTGAACATCTCAAAGCCACAAATTGAAGATGAAGAGAAATGGAAAATGTTGGAAAATAGCCCTTCAGTAATACCCACTAAAAAAGGACTTTTCTAGGATACAGGAGCACCTACGGACACTGCTTCAGAGTTACTGCCCAGTTTCCTATCACAACATTCTATCTTAATGCTGTTTTTAGCAGAAGATGCTACATGGTTACCTGATCAAGCTTTACACCAGGCTGGATGGATTTTTCAACATGGTATATGGATTCTGGATCCCAGTATCCCATTACTCGGTTCAACTGAATTTCATGGCAGGTCCTTATCTCCGGTTGTAGGTGACGCAATGTTGATTGAAGGAATGGAAGGTTTTCATTCCATGAACAGTGCCACCAGAGAGAGATCAAAGGATGTAGTCTCTGCTTCATAGAGTTCTGTGCCAGATGCTGATTCAGCCTTAGAGAACCTGCTGCTACCTGCAGAACAGAACACTGGGAAAGAACGTTTAGCTGATACTTCTGGGCCATCTAGAATTTCTACAGACAGGTAAGATATCTCGGGTGGTACTTCTTTTTCTGATTCACAGACAAATAATAAAGATAAGGTAGGGGAACCGGGTGGATCAGACAATTGTGGAAGGCCTACTAGTCATGCTAATCTTTCTCGCAAACCTGAAGCAGCAGCAAGATGGTGGTTTGCAGACTGTCTGTGTTACAAAGGGGGATTGGATCTATCCCCCGACAGAAATTATGTGGGCAAAAGGTTGATTACTGATTCCTTACATTTCACGACTGCCGAAGTATATGTACTCATACACGCAACAGGCAATCATAACTTCAATATTATTTTTCGATCTGCAGGACTTCTTGACAGATTTTGGGCTGCATATTATGACATTAAAAATACACCCTTATGGAAGCCTCTTGTAGCCATTCCATGTAAGAGACCTACTGCCAAAGTTATTACCATTTTATTCAGAAATGAAGAGGTCAACATTCTAGATATAGTCTACTGGCTAGAAATATGATGCACAGTAAATGGCCTTCCAAGAGCCACTATAGACAGCAATGGCTTTTGGACAGGGGGATGGAAATTCTCAGTTCAGTTCATACTTACAGAGGATGGCATTCAGCATTTGCTGAATTGTTTTTATATTGGCAGGGAAGGAGGCATTCTGTTCTACCCTGGCCAACCTCAATCTTGCTGTCATTGTGGTTCCACCTCCCACCTTAATTCAGACTGTGACAAGCTTAAATGCTTGGTTTGTGGTGCTCTTGGACATTCAGCTACAACATGTATTGTCCCCTCATCATGCAACCTTTGTGGGACAGAGGAACATGTTTTTGTATCCTTCCCTTGGGTGGGCCATAACAACTCGGATTTTGTTGAACATGATTTTCACATTAATACAGCCACTCTGTCACATAAGACTGCACATAACCCTACAAGAGAGCCTAATGTTCCTCCTAGAACCTCAAAGTCAGGTTCTAAGCAGTCTACTCCATCCTTTTCTGGGTTGGGGGATAGGAGAGACTTTGCTCCTCCACAGTCTCAGATCACTATTCCCCCCTCCTCCTCCTCCTCCTCCTCTGGAGTCTGTTACACATACTGACTATGTGCTTAATGTTCCTCTCCAGCAGAAGGATATGGATTTTGTAACCTATTCCAAAGAAAAGAACCATCTCTAAGAAACCATCTAAACCTGTCCCTACCCCTGCAGTTTCCATTTCAAACCAATATGAACCCCTGCAGAGTTGGAGAGATATCATGGAGGGTGAGGATTCTGATGCTTCCTTACAATCAATGCAGAGTGGCCCTTCTACTGAGTTGGCCTCAGATTTGACTGTTTCATCTGTACAAAAGTGAGTCACTAGATTACAAAGAAAGAAAATGTTTTAAACTTCCTTTTAATACAGCTACAACATTATCCTTGCAGTTAGCCTGTTTAAATGTGAACAGTATAAGATCCGATTATAAAAGAAAAGCTACTTATGCCTTGTTACAATCTTTACCACATGATATTTTCTTTTTGCAGGATACTAGATTGTATACAGATTAGGAGACACAATTAGCTTCTCTAGAGTGTTTTACAGGGCAATCCTTTTGGTCACTTGGACAAGATTTGTATAAAGGGATAGATATTTGTTTTTCAATGACTGATTTCGCTATACAGAAAATGATAGATATTGAACCAGGGAGGGCTATGTTATTGGACTTCAGTTTACAGGGTTTGCATTGCAGATTAATTAACATTTATGCCCCCAAGTAAAAAGCAATACAAGTAACTTTTTTCAGAGAATAAATCCTTATCTCTTTACCAGTGGACATGTTCTCTGGGGAAGGGGCATTAATACAAACATCCAGGGAAAAGTACATTGTAAAACATATTGTGATACAAATGAACTAAGGCAAACCATTAAACAAGCATCCTTGAAAGATGTGTTTTCTCCGATAGCTAACCTGACTTTTTATAAAAGAAATCTGAAATCATGGATTGATTACTGGTTTGTTCCAGTCCATTTACCTATTTTTGACATTGACACACTTGTGGTCGAAACCTCTGACCATTGTTTGTTAAGTCTTCAAATTTCACCTCATCCCATACATTTACCAGGTGGAGGGCTTTGGAGGTTTAATGTCAGCTTACTAGATGACCCTCAATTTTTTCAGAAATTTAAGGAGATTGTAGGTGATAGACTTTCAGTGATGTTTCTATACGATTCACCTATTGACTGGTGGGGGGGGGGATATGAAACACTGTCTGATAGATTTTCTTAAATGTTGATCTAGACATAAGGCATATCAAAATCAGCAGGAGTATCTTTCTTTGAGAAGACATTTTAATACCTTAATCTCATTAAATAACACTGGTATACAGGTAGATATGTGAGAAATGTCTGAATTCAAGGATACATTAACATATATTCAATATGATAGACAAAGGATGTTAGAAACAGAACAGTGTTCTGGAACTCAAGGCAGGAAAAATCAAACAAACCCCTTTGAGGATTGTAGAAGAAGGACACAATTGAAACATATGGTTTCAATACGGGATCGGGCTCGGTCTTCAGTAGGCATATCTTATTTGTTTTGGAGGAGCACATCGATTTTACATTTGGGCAGCCTTAGGAGGTATCTGACCATATGTCAATACTTTTGCAAGCTACAGGCCCCCCACAAATTACACAGCAATAGAAAATGAATGTAATACAAGACTTTATGGCCGTGAGCTAGGTTTAGTCATTAAAGGGTTAAAGGGAAATATTGCCCTGGGATCAGATGTTCTACCCTGTGAGGTATATAAAGCACCCTGGGACCTCATTTCAGATACAGTACTGACGATTTTTAATGCCTTTCTTTCTGAGGATAGACTCACTGAGACCATGTATGAGGGTCTTATGTTTTTGTTTAAAAAAGGTGACAAAACAGTGGTGGATAATTGGAGACCCATAACTTTATTAAACATGGATTTTAAGATGGTCTCTAAACTTTTAGGCAATAGATTGACAACAACCATGAACCATTTGATACACCCATCACAGTTTTGTTCCATTCCAGGTCACTCTATACAATATGCTTGATTTTGATCCAGGAATTATTTACACCTAGAAAAGGTATCCCAAGTCCTGGCTATTTGCTTAACTTCAATCAAACAAAATCTTTCAATCGAGTAGCACGGAATTTTTTATGGCAGACTTTATCTTCATATGGATTTCCTGTAGAATATCTTAATTGGCTACAACTTTGTTATTCCCTAGCTTATGTTAAACCATATGTTAATGGTTGGTTTGGGAAGGTGCGTTATATAAAGACAGGAGTTAGACAAGGATGTCCTCTCAGCCCAGTGTTATTTGTATGTGCTTTGGACCCCATCATCAGAATATTGAATAAATCACCCTTATTATCTGGGATTCAGTATCCAGGGTTAGGAGAATTAAAAACAATTGGATATGCAGACGATTTGTGTATCTGCTTTCCAGAAGTACAAACAGGGATTTTAATCTGTAAAGTATTGATTGCTGTATTACACATTAATGGTTTTAGTATCAATACAGAGAAAATTTATGTTTACAGTTTTCATGGACTTCACCACAGGATGTAAGTATAGGGGATATACCCGTCTCTGATTCTCCTCAGAGAATTCTAGGTGTTTATTTTGGGATGGAAAGTATGGCAGAATATAATTGGGAACAGTGTTTAAATAAAGGATGAGATAAGTAAGTAGTTGGACAAATTGGAAAATGGGAAAAAAGAAATGGATTTTTATTATTAAAACTTTCTTAATGCCAGTTTTATTCATTAGTCATATTTCTCTTTTTCCAAAGAGATTTGAAACTGCTCTGTTATCCTGTTTCTTTTCTGGATTCTGGGGTAGCAGGTTGAATCCAATAAAACAGAATATTCTTTACTTAGATTTTAGGGAAGGGGGTGTTAAAATGGTTCAGCCATTAGTTTTCTTTTTTTTTCAATTTTTATAGCTACCAATTTACAACCAATAATCCAGGATAAACATAAACCTTGGAAAGGTTGGATAGACAAATATTTACATGATATTTTGGTAGAATGGAAACTTTCTCGGTTCATTCATAAAAATAAAAGGAAGTACAAACTACCCATGGATTGGGGAGCTCTCTTTGACCTCATCCTCAAGTGGAATATATTATATCCAAAAATTGTACAATACTCTAGAAAGCTTTTGTATCAAAGTATTCTGGCATCTAACTTTGCTGAAACCCCTTTTTTATAGCTTCTAGACATTGACCGTAAACATGTCAGGGAAAGTCTCACAGATGGTAGAATTTTGAAGCAGATGTGGGAGATTGTGTGGTTGGGGGTACATAAAAAAATAAATACCAGAGGGAATCATAAACATAAACCTGTTATGGATAGATATTGTTTACAGACCGCTTGTGTTACTAAACTTGAAACTCTGGATCATTTCTATTTTGAATGTCCCTTCATTACTGGATGTTGGGATATATGGGGAGACCATTGGAAACTTCACCCATTTAAGAAATGGAATAATAGACAATTATATTTTGGACTTTTCCCTTTAGATTGGATGAAATACAATTCCAGTATGTTGAATGTTATTTCGGCACATATTTTATATTGGACTTGGCATGTTAAGTGCAGATTTATTTTTCAACAGCAGGACATCCAGCCATCAACTTTGTACTGTATAATTTTTGATACTATCACAAGACTCAGATTCTGAATTTGTTTCATTGCGAAGGGGTATATGGGAATGATGTTGGTCTCTCATTTAATTCCTGTTTTTGATAGACAAAATGGGTGTTTGCTGGAATTTGGATTTTTAAAATTTTCTTTGGTGGGAAGGGGTGGTTATTTTTGGAAAGGTAGATTTCAGTATTTGCATTTTGGATGCATTGTTTATCTTTTTGTTTGTTTTCTTTACTTTTTTACCTGCAATGTTTTTCATCCATTTTGAAAAAAATGGGGATTATGATTTGTACATATTAGAGTTATAAGAAATTGTTTGTTTTTTTCCTTCTATTTTTCATTCAGTATGCTGTAATACTGTTTTGTTTATTGATTCTTCCTTTTTTCTTTTCACCTGTGGTATGATTTAAGAATGTTTTTATATGTTTTGCATTTTAAATCTAAAAAAAAAATAGATATATACAAAAATATTAATCCTTTTCCCTTACTCTTTCAGAGGAGGGACTGTTGCCAGTATTAGCAATTAAGTTTTGAGGTTTAATCAAGGCTATTTTGTAAGATAGTCGCAATGTATGATATAATTTGTATTTTGGTTATTTTTTTTCTCAATGTTTTTTGATTGTATACAACACACTTATTTTGTATGCATTTTTCTTTTATGATAAAAATGAAAATAAATAATTGTCCCCACTCTTTTAGTGTGTGTGGGGGGGGAGGTGATATGGTAGAAATTAGTTATATGTGGAGTTATGATATGCTGTAATACTTATTTATGTATTTTGATTTTTCTTTATGATGTCCAGTATGAAGTAATACTATTTATGTTTTTATTTTTCATTATGCTCTTTGTATGAAGTAATACTGGCTTGTGTATCTTGTCTTTAAGTTTAAAATAAAAAAAATTCCCCTACTCTTTTCAAGAAGTACCATGGGATCTTTAACATCCACCTGAACTACCACCAGAACAGGCAGATGGGACCTCAGTTTAACATCTCATCTGAAAGACAGCACCTCAGAAATGCAGCACCCCCCCATGCTGTACTACAGTGTCAGTACTGGGATTTAACGCTAGTGCCTGGTGTGGGGATAGAACCTACAGGCTTCTGCTCTCCTGGCCTCAGAGGGGAGTTTGCTACCTTCTGAACCACTGACAATGCAACTTGTCTATTTCCCCCGGGATCCTTTCCTCTGTGAAGGGACCCATGTCTATTCCTTCAATCGGACACTTCTTTATGCCTGTTGTTGATCCGTTACCATCTGCTTCCTGTGTGAAGACTGAGCAGGAGTACTCATTGAGTGCCTCTGCCTTCTCCCCATCTTGCTTAGTGGTTTGTCCATCTTTTTTGGTGATTCTAACAATGCCCCCTTTGGTCTTCCTTTTTTCACGTACAGTGGTTGTTACAGAAAAGTTTAATGGTACGCAAGTAATTACCACTACCGTAGTAAAAATTACCGTGATTTACCATGGTACAGCGGTAAAAACCCCAATGTTATTTAATGGGATTTTACCAAAGTACCGTGGTAAATTGCTGTAATTTTTACCGCGGGAGTTACCGCGGTACTGTTAAACTTTTCTGTAACAACCACTGTGTGTACATGTAGAAGGCTTTGTTACCCTTTCTTACTTCCTGAGCTATCCTAACCTCTGTTTGAGCCTTTACATTTCTTACCACTTTCCCTGTCTCTTTTAGCTTCTGTTTATATTCTGTTTTGTCTACCTCGTTCCCTGACTCCTTGTACTTTGTGAAGGTGATGCATTTTTCTGGCACCATGGTTGCCACGTCCTTGGAAAAGGACCTTAGACTTTGCTGACCATACCAATCTGATCAATAAACTAACAGACATTGATGTCTCCCCCCCACTTCAGTGCCTGGTTCTCCAACTACCTGACTGACAGGCACCAGTACATCAAACTTGGGGATGCATCATCAAATTAGTTGCTGGTAACCCATGGAGTTCCTCAAGGATCTATCCTAGGCCATTGCTTTTCTCAATTTTCATACACAACCTCCCATCTGTCTCTGCTTCTTGCTCAGTCATAATGTACGCTGATGACATCACCTTATATCACTGCATTGAGAGCCCCCAACTCATCAATACCCCAGTCTCAAAGGACTTCACCCACATACAGAACTAGTTGGTGACCCATAACCTAGTACTCAATGCCTCAAAAATACAAGCAATGCTATTTGGCTCCAAGACTTGCAGGTCATCATGTTCTCACCCTCTGGACATCAGGGACAGGATTTTCAAAGCATGGTGCAGAACATGCATCCAGCCCTATGCCATAGACCTTAGGTTCTGGTGGTGCACCAAACCCTTTGCCACAACAGTGTCCAATTCTATAATCTTGGGGCAGTTGTGACAGTTTCCACAAATTACGGCAGCTCATGCCAAATATCTGACATAAGCTCCATAAAAACTCCCTCCAGGATTGCCGCAAGTTAGACCAGAAAAAGTTGGTCCAACTTGTGACAATTTCTGCACAGGATAGAAAATCTGGTTAGATTGCTGTACGCCTCATGCACCTTATTGTCGGTGTGCTGGGGCTTGTGATGATCTAAGACATCTGAAAATCCTGTCCCAGGTGTATAAACAGTTCTCCTCTCATTGTAGTTGAAGAATTTAAGCACCTGGGTGTTACCTTTAATCCAGGGCTAGACTTCCACCTCCATATCTCAAATCAATGTAAAGCCACAAATTCCCAAGCTGGATTAGCCTATCATCTCTGACATTTACTTACTCCTAAAGCCCACCTAGCTATTGCCCAAGGTGTTCTACTCCCCTGCCTATAATACAGCTCTCTCCTATTCACAATTGCCCCTTCATCTTCCCTACACAAATGTGATGTCACCTTCAACAACAAATGCTGCTTTGCCCTTTCATCCCTATGTTTCACACACCACTGTTCCCGCTACTCTTCCTTAGGGTGGCTATCCCCCTCTGCCTCCCAATCCAGTGCTCTAGGCTGTTTCATTTACAAACAACTCCAGTCCAACTCCCTAGCCACCCAGTTTCCTTTACTTCATAACAGTCAACCCACGTACTCCCTCAGATCCTTGGGCACTACCTCACTCGCTACCCCTAAAAGCTCAACCAAGATGGGTGAAAAGGAGTTTTCTTCTTTTGCACCAAGGTTTCGGAACTCCCCCCATCCAATGCCTGTAACTCTCCCACCACATCATCCTTCAAATCAGCCAAGTCTCACCTAACCCTATCCATGACCTGTACCTGTTTCCAACCTCTCTCATTATACCTGCTTGCACCTTGCTTAACTGATTTTGCACCTCAGAACGTACTTATCTTAACCTAATTTTTGTACTTTATTCACTGCTTGTCAACTTATAATGGTTCATATTGTACCTTTCTGGACCCTGGAACTCTTGGCTTGCAAAATTTGTAAATGTAATAGTTTTGATGTATTTGTGCTTTGTACCCTCCTGGGTCATACCTGAAAGTAGACATTCACCTGTCTAGTGTACCTACCTGGTTTAGCAAAAACCAAACAACTAACTTACTAAATAAATAAACAGACAAATTCACAAGAATTATGCCATAGAGCTGGAGGAAATCCTTAGGTTAGACTGTCTCATCGTCTCACCAGTACCCAAACTCAAGGTACACCCACAACTTAGTCAGCAGATATTGCCAGGGCTAATACAAACCAGACGATAGCAGAGGTACCACCAGAGGAAAGAGGACATGGAATGTATTCCATCTTCTTTACAGTTCCAAAACAAGAGACTTTTGCACAATCTTAGACTTAAAACTCATAAATTGCTCAGTTCAATACAAGCTATTCAAGATGGAGTCTATCAGGTCCACCTTGAGAGTCATATGCCAAGGAATTTCCTCATGTCAGTAGACCTGAAGGATGCTTATCTACGCATTCTGATCCAACCATCCTACTTCAAATTCATGAGATTTCACATGGTGGGGAAGCATTACCAGTATCTGGCACTACCCCATGGACTAGCCTTGACACAGAGTATTCACAAAAGTTTCCATAGTCCTGGTGGACAAAATGAAGGAACAGGGCATCCAGATCATTTCATACCTGGACAACTGACTAATCAATACCAGATCCCCACAACAATCCCCGAGGAGACACAAATAGTGATAACATGCTAAGAAAGACATGGTTGGGTAGTCAGCAGGAACAAGAGCAGCCTCATACTGAGCTAGTCCATAGAACACCTAGGCACCCTGACTGACACAGCAACAGGCTCAGTATGATCGTCAGACAAATGGATCAACAACATAATACTACAAGTGTCCAGGCTGCAGAGGAGCAGACAGCCTACTCTGGAAAAAGTGTCCCGGGTAATGGGACTAATGACATCCTATATAGACCTGGTACCATTGTCCAGGTGGAACATAAGACAACTACTCCTTTTGGCCATTCAACAAGGGCTACTTCTTAACCATGATTTAGTAGCAACCATAACTACAACACCATGAGTAGCCACCTTGCTGCAGTGATGGACAAACAAGGACAATCTGTCCAAAGGAATGGCCTTGGACATCCAAAACAACTTGGTAATAGAAACAGAAGCCAGCCATTGGTCGAGTGGAGACTCCATCCACAGGTCTTTCACAGCATCGACAGATGCTGTGGTCTAGTGCAAGTTGTCCTGATGGCAACCAACAAGAACACTCAATGCACCAAGTTCTATTCTGTGTTCAAAGACAGCTAATCCATGGGAGTGTATGCCCTGTCATCAGGATGGTACTTTGAGGAGGCTTACACATTCCCCCTTTCTCTGCTCCCACATGTCCAGAGAAAGATTTGATGGGTCAGAGTAAGGCTAATACTGATCACTCCTTACTGGCCAGGAGGTCATAGTTTGCGACAGTGGTGGCCATGGCCCTGGACCACTCATACAGGCTTCCATTCAGGTATGATATTTTACAGAAATGTCTGGTATGTCACACAAACTCTCAGAACCTCAAACTAACAGTTTGGCTCCTAAAAAGGAGAGACTGCTAAAAGCTGGATACCATTCATCTGTCACAGACACCATGACTATGTCCAGAAGGGGGTCCACCTCTAACATACATAAGACATCAGTAAATATTTTAAAAATGGTGCTCAGCAAAAAATTTTTAACTCCACAGAACACCATCATTGTGGGTATTCTATTCATGCCGGAGATCCTAGACAAAGGAATCTCCCCATCATTATTATGGGTGTAGTTGGCAGCAGCTGGGGTAGCAACAGGCCAAATAGATGGGACAGCCCCAAGATCTCTTCCCAACATTATACACTTTCTAAAAACAGCTGTAAATATCTGGCCCAAGATCAAACAAATTACTGCACCATTGGACCTAAAATTAGTCCTTAAAGCTGTGACCACTGCACCATTTAAACCTACAACAACTGTTGATATTAAATGACTGAACCTCAAAACAGTATTTTTAATTGCAACCTATTCCACCAGGAGAATGGATAAGCTGCAAGCCCTGTCCTATAGAGAACCATACCACATATCTCACAAAGACAGGGTCACTCTGAGGACAATCTCTTCCTTCCTGCCTAAACTTGCCTCGGACTTCCACTTAAGATAGACAATCAAATTGCCAGCTCAAATGCTGATTTCAGTGGACACAATTTATCCCAGACTACACACCCTGGGAATGAGGAGAGTCACTGCTACATATGAAAACAGAACAAGGGATGTCTGCAAGATGGACAGACTGTTTATCATTGTTTAAAGACACAGGAAAGGCCAACCTGCTTCCAGTTCTACTATAGCAACTTGGCTCAAGACAGCTATTCAAAAAGTGTACAAAGCAAGTGCCAAATCATCTGCCATGGACTTTAAAGCCCATTCAACTGGGACAACGGCCATGTCATGGGCCCAAAGAAACTTGGCTATGACATAGGAAATCTGTGCAGCCATCACATGGACATTCTCACACCATCACTAGACATTACAGACTCGATATCTATCATGATGCCAAAACCAGTTTCAGCTTCTCTGTTCTCCAAGCACACACATCTATTCAGTCAGAACACAACTGCCTCCCCACTCTAAGGGCAAGGGTACTGCTTTCTAAAACACCAGATGTCAGAATCCTTGAGACCCTCGGAGATTACCCCCCACAATATTAGTTTGCTCACTTGGTAATGGTGATTGTGGGGGTATACATCTCTGAGGCACTCCATATCCATCTCTTGGAGACATTTATGTTCAGACAAGAAATTACAACATTTTCCGCATAGGGTTACCAGAAGTCCAGTTTTACCTGGACATGTCCTCTTTCTAAGCAGTAAAATTTCATCCTGGCATATTTTCATTTATAGTTAGTGCTGTTTTGTCCAGATTTGGGACTTGGCACTCTGATTCGCATTAACTGAAGCAACCCCGAACATGAAAGTCCCACACCATGTGGCTACAGGTGAAAAAAAAAAAAAACACCTGAATGCTGCCATGCACAGTCCCTTGCTATCACTGCATGACAGTCTCAGTTTTCACCAGTGTACAGGATTTGACAGTACAAAACACAGTGGAACTGAGTAGTTTTATTTGCCAGCAGCAAGTAGTTATCTCTGTCTTGTCACAATCACCCTGAGACTACCCGCTGGGCCAGCCCCTGTGGCAAACTGATCCTGAGCCTTCTGTGACTGACACTTCATGGACTGCAGCAGCAGCCTTGACCATAAAATCCAAGTGACTGGACTGTGTTACTGTGTGGGGAATTGAGCAGAGCAGAAGAAGGACAGTGCCAATAACTTGTAATTGGTATGCCATTGCTGCTCAAAATGTACATTGGTTCTGGGGTGGGAGGGCTAATGTAGTTAAAGTTATGTCTGATCTGTGTTTTTTTTATTATGTAGTCCCTTTCCTGATACCAAGAGACTCCCGCTGGGCCCCCTCCTTGGACAAATTGATTCTGAACCTGCTGTGAGTAACTGCAGCAGCAGCCCCTGACTGGACTGTGTGGAGGATTGAGCAGAGTTGAAGAAGAACAATGTCGGTTTATAATAGGTATGCCATTATTGCTGGTCAGAATGTACTGTACATCAGTGCGGGGGGGGCTGATGTTAAGGTTATGTGTTATCTAATGTTTTTTTTTTAATTGTTCATTTTGTTGATCTGATCATCCAAGTCCCAGACCAGTCCTTGTAAAATAGAGCTTTAATTGTCTGCCTCAGTCTAACCTGAGAGGGTGGAGTGGTGAGGGCAGGACTGGGAGGCTGGCTGGCTGCTGTCTGTGGGCTGCAAGCTGTGCCATGGCTATAATTTGAGGGGCAGAGCTACACTTCTTATCTTGCAGTCCATCCTGGTGTGCTACAGCTGAGGGTAAGTGGGGGACTCACTATCTGCAGCTCAGCCATAGACTGCAGGCAGCTAGCAACACCGTCTGAGACCAAGGCAACTAAGAGCTGAGTCATGCCACCTATATCTATAATCTTATCAACAGAAGACGGTGGCAAGAATTTTTTTTACCTTAAAATCTTGGGTCTTGACAATGTTCTGGGGGTGGAGGGAGGGTGTTCAAAAAGACAAAAAGAGATGAAAAGTTCAGTTGACTTTGAGCGCAGGTACCTTAAAGCAGTACATGCACAGCATAAATATAATAACTTACTTATACCAAGTGTCCTCTTTTTGGCATCCTAAAATCTTGTAACACTATTCCAGCATGCCATATGGGCCAGATAAACTTAGAGGGCCAGATATTCAGACTGTGCTAGGCAATGGCGCAAGTGGGGGCACAGCACAACTGAGCTGAGCTGGGGCCAGGACAGGGTGATATATTTAAAGGTGATGCACCTTGGCACATCACCATTGAATATCACACAGAATGCTCATGGTGCAAGTACAATGCACTGGTGCATCGCACAGACAGGGAAGACCAGGAATGCTCCAGTGAAAATGTAGTTGCACTGTGTGCATCACCCGTGATATTCAGAAGAGGGCATGCAAATGGGGACATAATATATGCATGGCACAAATGGGGCCATTAGCATGTCATTATGGCCCCATTGGAATGCGTTGTGCAGAGCAGCCCAGCAAAATGCACCTGGTGCCATCCAAAGCTGCTTGCAGCAGGCGCTGTGTACCTGGTGCACTAGTGCCCCCCACATGTATACCCTAACACGGGATCCCGTAGCAGATATGGCTACCAGGTGGTCCACTGGTATCCCCCTCCCTCTGACATGCCCAATCACAGGCAACCGTAATGCCAGTATAGCACCCGGTGTGCTAGAGTTCCCTCTTCCCTCTCGAGTAGCTCGATCATGGGCAGTAGTGATGCAAAGCCCTATACCCAGTATCCTAGTATTCCCCCCTCCATCCAGGCCACCTGATCATGGCCAGTAGTACCCCAAAGCTCTATACCAGCTGGTGCAGATGCCCACCATTCCACCCAATTGCAGGCATGTGATAGAAATAGTACACCTGGTGGCCCAGTGAACCCCCTCCCATCCCACCCACAGAGGTCCCAGCCACCCAGCTCCCCCAGTCATCGGCGGGCGGCAGCACCCCACGCTCATACCACCCGACTACCCACTGAATGACAGCATAGAGTACATGCTGTACGCCTATTGGTCCACTATGCCAAAATGGCCAGCTTGGCAGGGTTTGGCCACACACTTGCCTATGTCCTGTCATAATGAGTGTAGTTCATTGCTATACTCACTACACAGGATCCTTCGCTCTGATAGAACGGTTGCTGTATACATGAGCAATATTACCAAGTCACTCATATTGAGTCGCTCAATAATATTCACCCATATATGGTGTTACCAATTAAACCTATGTTTTTATCTCTTGTTTGGCTGTTGTAGCATCACTGTAAACAATGCAGTTTTATGGTGATCGATTTTCCCAGAGCAGTGTGCACCCAGCTGCCAGCTTGCCTCACCCGCCCCACTCACTGCCCATTACATTACTGGACTGGTAAAACATTTATTTAGTAGTGAAAATAGGTATCTTTTTTTATTTTTTAAAACCTGCCTTACCTAAACTGATGTAGGTATTTTATTTGAGACAGCCGCAGTGCGGGTTTACTCAGTGGTTGCTTCACCCAGTCAGAGTCAACATGCTGCCTACCCCATGAAAGCTAACAAGCTGCTCAAGGCAGTTACATTTAGGAGAGAGAGATTATGTCAGTGGATGCAAGTACTCTTGCCCTTGACTCCTCCACCTCACAGCCATCTTCCTTCCCAATCCATGATTACTTAAACTGCTGCCATCTCTCCCATGTCGCAGCTGTTGGAAGGAGTTGCTAGGGACATTAAAAGCCGAAAAGTTGTAGTATCATTGTGACAGCAAAATGATACTACTGCAACTTTTCATGACTGTTGAACTGTCTAACAACAAGAATATGCTGTGTATGGATTTCCATACACAAGGGACAATCGGTTATTGTACTATACAATTATTGTGAATGGTGCCACATGCTATACTACAGTATATCAAAGAGACAGACAAAGATTATTTCTTAATGTTATAATTTCAAAAGAGACAGCCAGATTATTTCTTAATGTTATAACTTCACCCAAACAAAACAAATATCCATGACTTGTATTTCATAAGTTGTAACATGTTGAGCCAATTTCCATTCTGGTATACTGTACAAAATATATTGCAAGATAGCACACCTAAAAGTAAAGAGAAACATATAAAATATTTGAATAGATATTGGACCTGTGATAGGAAATAGGAAACACATTCCTTAATGACACTTGAGAACAGTTAAATGCTTCAAGTAAGAAATAGATAATTATGTCCAAGATTGTCTTAATCACAACTGTGGAGTGTGGGGGGGGTGCACTAGAAAGCTAAGTCAGAGACAGGACATGCTTTGCATAGCTCCAGCACAGCTCAACTAAAAGTTTATTTTCGAACTCTTCTGCTTGCTAGCTTTGAATTTGCACCAGTACCAGCAGGAAGATTGTCCTTTCCTGAACATTCCCATACTAAATTTAGTGATGGTATGACCTAAGGGAGCAACTGGCAGCCAGGGACAAAAACAAGGGATGCCACCCCAACAGGCCATGAAATCTACACCAGACTATTTGGGAATGGCTAGCTCAAGGGAGCCAACAGAGGTCCCATCATGGGAGTCAGTTTACAGGCGCTGAGTTCCATAGGTCAAAAAAGAGAAAACATCCTGGAGCGCATGAGAGCACAGGATATAAAAATTGGGGAGGCAGTGACAACGGCGAAAGAGACAGATGACCGTTCACTTCAGACTCAACCAGCATTCAGTAAAATGACAATGGAGACAGTGCATCTCAGAGCCCAGCTGTAAACTCTGGAGAATGCCCAGCAGGCTACAACACAAGAGTGAAGAGTGACAGGACTTCCTGTGGGCTCTGAAGAGGATGACTCACTTTCTTTTGTTCATACATGGCTATCCTCCACGTTACCAGAGGAATCCTCTTTTGATTCTGAATCCATCCAGAATGTTTACTGCATTAACTTTCGGCAAGAGCAGATGTCAAGAGATACACCATGGACATTGCTAATAGTGACTACAGGCTTGGAGATGCATGATGTCATGTTGGCTTGGGCCCAAGCTAACTTCACTATACATGTGGAAGACAATCTGATTAAACTGTTCCCCAATTGGTCATTTGCCACCTGGTCTCGCTGTAAATTATTTGATCCCCTCTGTCAAAAATTAAGGGGTTTTGGAATTGCACACACACTGCTTGTGCCAGCCAGATTCCATATTACTTATGGAAATAAATCGTATTAGTTCAATAATCTAGCAGAGGCAAAAAGAAGGGTGGTTTGGCTGGGGCAGGAGTTTACGTCTGCAGAAACTGTTGGTATGATGAATCACAACTAATCAGAAGAAGAGGTTTGAGTGATATCAAGTTTTACAATTAGGAATGTGGGCATAGACTATAATATATCCCTCAGGTCTCAGAACTATCTATGGGCATTACATGGTTTTAAAATGGCGCCAAGTGCGTGGAGCTCAATAACATAGCAACTCTAGACCTCAATTTTTCCCAGGACTAAAAAGTTCATATACTGTATGGTGTTTATAATCCTCTTAAATATTTTTTTTAACACCTGGGGTTAGTAGAAGGGTCCACCGATATCCTTTGCTTTTCCCCATTTGGGATCAGGCTAAATTACTGTGCCAAGATAGAAGTTTGTTTAGAGAGCTCCATTAGGGGTTGTTTAAATTTTTTCCATTTACTCTATTTGTAGAATCGATTGAGTTGTGCAGGGGGAGTGCTATTGCCCTTTTACCGTCCTAATTTAAACTGTCTGTGTGGAAAAGATGACAAGTGTAAGTCATGTCAATACATGTTGTTCTCTTGTTTGAATAATTTAGGTATTCCACAGTATTGTAATGGCCTGGCCAAGCTTCTAAGTTTTTTCTAGACAGTTTAATTGAAACATGTGAACATTTTATGGTGGTACCCTACATTACTGTATCACACAATAATGGCTTTCATAATCCTGTTGCTAACATGTTTGTATCAAGTGATGGTGTTTCCATCTCTCATGTCATTATTTGCCTGACATACTGACATGTTAAGTGTATAATCTTCAAAATAAAGTTAAAAAAATCACAGCTGTGCAATTCTGATGTATTAATAGATCAGGCTTTATGTTAGCTACAAAGATGATAATCAAGCAAACATTATAATTAATACGATGCAAACTAAATCTGACTGCATAATTACTCTAGTGTATATTGTAAGATACCATGTAAATATGTGACAGCAAATTTTGTAATTATAGTGAATCATGCCACAAACTACACAATATCAGGAAGACAAACAGATTACTTTTTAAGATTATATTTCCACCCAAACTGTATAAATTACCCTAAAGGGAAAAAAGATAAGGAAAATATATAATATTTTCACTAGATTGTCACATAGTTTTTTTTTTTTTTTTCATAGCCTCTTTCTGCTCCTGGTACCCCTGTAGATCCTCATTCTGAGTACCCCCTAAGCCTCACCACCCAGCTCCTCCAGGACTCAACCTCTGCCATCGACCTGCCACAGGATTGTGGAGTGTGCCCGGTCACCTGGTGTAGCGCCTGTGGGGGATCATCATCCTGTCTCCAGGGGTGATTTTCTTCCATTGTCTCCCCTTACTCCCTGAGGACCTGGTGACACAGTTGCACACATCCGTGGAGGCATGCATGCATGCTAGATCTGACACTGGCCTCAATCTGGCCACCCATCCTAGCACCAGGCCCCCCCAATTGCTTGCCACTACCATCAAGCCTCCACTCGGTGACAGTCAAGGGCCAGGAAGGTCTAACTCCCCAATCCAGAGGAGGAAAGCTGCCTGACAGCTGCTCAATCAACTCCCAGCCCTCCACCTCCCTGGCCAACCCCTAGTGACTTGAGCTCATTCCCAAACAAGGGTCGCCGGCATGGGAGAAGTGAGACACCAGTGTCTCTGCCCTCTGTGCCACTGGTCCGGCTTATCACGTAGTTCATTCATTTGCTTTGGTGGAAGAGCAGAGTTGCTGAAAGAGTGGAGTGACAGCACCTAGCTGTACCTTAAAAGTATACAGCCATTTCAGCAGCCAGCTAATAGGAGTCACAACAGAGGGTACCATTGAAGAGACAGGGAAAGCACAAGTGCAGGCAGGCACTTTCCACTGACTGTTCCCACTCACCCTCCCCTCCAGTCCCCCACACTCCTAAGATAGCCCTGTTTTTGTAGGCAGTTACTTGATTGACACCAGGAACTTCCTGTACAAGGGCAAGAAGTGAGGGAACAGCAGCCCTCCACAGGAAGTGGAGAGGGTGGAAATTCCCATCCTCCATCTCCGATACTCTCTACCCCATAGGGTAAGAGGAGGCCTAAATCACACACAACATTTTTCTTTACTTTTAGTTTCTTTTTTAGGATGGAAGTGGTAAGATGCTGGGGTGCAGGCCACTAGTCTTCCAAGGTCTGCTGTGGAGAATGGATTGCTGTCCTATATGCAGATGTCTGAATGAACTCAGAGCTCAACTGGATACAGCAAGAAGTGAAATAACCAGCCTTCAAAAGCAGCTACACTGGAATTTATGCCCTCCACATACTCTCCACCAGAGACCCACTGGATCAGGTGGGTGGAAGATGGTGGGTTGGTATGGGGATAGGTTTGACAAGGCCAAACCTGTTCTACCCAGTGCTATCCCAACAGCAAATCACTTTTTACCCCTGGAGACAATGCAGGATCCCAAATCAGGGAAGGAAGTCCCACAACTGGAGAAGGGAATGAGAAGGAACAGAGAGGCAGCATCAGGAGTCATCAGGAGAGCACATGGATGATAGAGAGGCAGGCAAACACTTATTCTATGAGACTCATTGAATAGAGGAATCAAGTCACACCTCAGTAATGGTATGCAACCTAGGGTGATGGTTAAATGCCTTCCCAAAACATTAGCACAGCACAACACCTAACACATAGGGAGGATTGTGGACAAAGCAAAGGAAGGTCTCAATGTACTTATACGACATCTCATGACCTGGCAGGAAGGCTGAAGAATGGAAGAGACCAAGCATAACTTCATTAAGTTGGGGGGGAGGCTAAAGGCTCAAACAATCTCCGTGGAATTTTCAGAAGTCCTCCCATTGTGGGGTAAGAGGAATCACATGGACAAAATCAGAAACAATGAGATCAAAGAATTCAACACTTGGTTAAAGGAATGGTGTCAAGCAAAAAGGTATCTCTACATAGAAGTCTAAAGAGCTTCTGGGAGAGGAAGCTTTTCAGGTTTAATGGACTTCATCTAACCAAAGAAGGAGTGAGTGCTTCGGGGCAGAAATTCAACATCCACCTCAACCATTTAAACTAGGTGGGGGGAGTTCAATGTTAGGGAACCTATCTGTGACTGCGCTGTTGATAGGAACTTAGTCATTGCTCTACCAGAAGCAGAATTCTCTCTCCCACTACCTAGGGGATCACATGAGGAAAAGTAGACAAGGGACCAGAAAGGGGGCCATGCCACTGCAAACCATCAGGAGAAAATAAAGGAAGACAGGAAATGCAAGGAGGCTGGACATTGGAAAAGGATGAGCATCAATGCCAGAAGCCTGGGTAACAAAATTAGTGACCTGCAGGCAATGATGGTAGAGTTCTGGGTGGACCTGGTGGCCGTTACAGAAACATGGGCCTCGGAGAAGAATGGCTGGGACGTCTTGGTCCTGGGCTATGCCCTCTTCATGAGTGAAAGCTGAGGGGAGGGAGCTCAGAAAACACTATTTTATGGAAAAGTTAGTGGAACCATGGAATAGGCTACCCACCAAAGTAGTGGAAGCAAAGACAGTGACACCATTCAAGATGGGTTGGGATAGGCCAAGAGCTCAAATACAAACAGTTGGAGCAGTAGAGGACATTTAATAGTGGAATAATTAGGTCCTGTGGTCTTAAAAACACTCAGGAACTCACAGGCAGACTAAATGGGCCCTTGGTCTCCTCCTTCTGCCTTCACTTTCTGTGTTTCTATATTTCTTTACCAGATGACACAAACTGATTAGTCTTTCAAATCCCTACTTCATATATGCAATACATTTGACCTGAAAGAAATAGGGATGTTTGACAATTAAGTATTTTTATCTTGCCAGAAGTCTACTGAAAAGGTATTCTTACTATACCACTCTGAGGACTGATAATGATCGGTACAGATGGCATAGTCAGCTTAAACACCCACTAAATAAGAGAACCCACAGTTCATAATGTGATTAAGTGGGCTACACTGTACAGCACTGCAACATGATGCAGCATTTTGTTACAACCAAATAGGTTGTAATATACTGTATTATACTGGTGCAGTAGCAACAGTATAGTTAGGGTTGAGTGACAGGTTCTATGTTAAACCCCTAAATTTGCAGCTTAATAGCTTTTATGTCATTCATTGCAATTGCCTACAATTTGGCACACATTGTCTAGGAGGCAAGGTCTAAATATGCAGAAAGTTTTGTGATGGCAGCTTGTGTCGTTTCTGAGACCCACATATCATTTTACTGTAGCTGTCTAATTTTTTTCCTATACTTAACATGGGTTTTTGATTTTGTTCTCATGTACAGCCTACACAGAATGGAATTTTATTCTGGCATTTTCAGGGTACAAGCACGCTGGGCCGAGGTAATGTCTTTGAAAACAGTCCCAGAGTTCAAAGGATTTAAAGTGTTATTTCTTTTGCTGTTCTGAGCATGCTCAGTAGGGTTTTTTGGATAATGTTCTGATATGACAAAAAATTTCCATGTTTTTTTCTCACCACTTGCTTTTCACAGCATAAAAAATATTCATGTGATGTCTGCCATCTTGTCTCCCACATCTGAACTAAAAAAACAAGAACTACACATAAAAATTATGTAATTTTAAAAAACAAATACCCGAATTTGGCTAAATGAGAGCTGTTTAGCTAGATTCTGGTGTGGTTTTTTTTTTTTTTAATGCCCAGAAATACCTTTTCTGGACACCCCAAAATTCAGGATGCCCCACTTAGCAAGAGGAGCTGTTCTCCCATGTTCTTTGTATGAGAACAGTGGGACTTTCTAGAATGATGAAGCTGGAGTCCTATTGCAGGCCTCAGTTCAAGCAGTGAGTGGTCGATCTCCTGTTCTCTCTGTCTCTCTTCATTCATCTTTCTGTCTATCTAATTATTTCTTAAATGGAATGGGGTGCCCACACCCAATTCCACTTCTTTCTCCCCCCTGCCCTTCAGGTCGCCCACTCCCTATTCCCAGTATGTGCATTATATGTATTATATAAGCAGACAGGGGTGTCCCCCAGTACTGATTCTTTTGACCCTCCTTCCTTTCAGGTTACCCTCCCCATGTTCCCACTATCTACATGGCAGCAGAGGGGTGCCTACCCATGGTGCCGCTGAACAGTAGCCCAACACTAGGGTGCCCAATTCCTTGTATTGGTATATTACCTGAAACAAAGAAAACCATCCCTCATTTTTTTTACCTGGTAAACCAGAAAATGGTCACTTGCTGATCACACACCCACACTCCCCACACCAATGTCCCACTCAACTCCCACCACCCCAATCCCCACACATACCATCTCTCATCAGAACATGTCCCATGGCATAGATTCACCATTCCATCTTTCAGATGAGATGTTAAACCAAGGTCCCATCTGTCTGGATTGGTGGTGGTTCAGGTGATTGCTAAAGATCCCATGGCACTTATTGAAAAAAAGTAGGGGAATTTTTTGTTTATGAAACCATACAATCTAGAACAAAAAAAATAAACAACATGTACAGGAATTTCAAAACATATCCGACTGTGCAACTGAAAAAAAATGCCCTTTAACATTTTGTATAATTCATGCTTAAAAGGAAAAAAAATATATACATTCCCTACATTCTATTATCGATACACTTATGTAACAGGGACATCATTATCGGTGACCCATGGTAAATTCCTTCAAAATTTCTGTAACCTTGTTCTTTCCATATGTTTTGCTTCCTGAAAGTAAATGTCTTATAACTCTTTAAAAATTTTCCCATAAAGCTCGACATAGGTGAATTCTTTTTTCTGAAGTGTAAATAAACATCTAGAATTCCAGATGTACCATTTGACAACCATGAAAATTATATGCAAAGTACTCTTCTCCCATTTAGCCCATGAATGTGGATACTCTCCATACATTATAACCAGGAAAGAAACATTTTGAAAAACAATTCCTTTAGATTCCTGGTATAGAAAACTCCCAAAATTTGAAATGTACGAACAAGTAAAATATAGATGCTTAATAGTTTCTAACTGGTTTATACATAATGGTCTAGAGCATATTCTTTCCTCTACTTTTTTGTGTTTCTGATTTGCTTTTATGTTTAAACGTTTGTAGCAGTTTAGCCAGTGTGTGTCTTTAAATTTAGCAGGAATTCTCTTTTCTGTTATAAAATTCATTAGAGCTACTTGGTTTTCTAGAGGGCATTTTGGGAAAGAGTCTACCTCCCTGAAGTGTGTCTCTATTATGTAGGAATATATTTGCTTTTTATTTTTTATCATCACCATTCCACTTGAGACTCCACAAGCTCAATTTTACAAAAAGCACACTAAGATACCCCGGTGAGGAAGCTTGGTGCTTAACTTGTCTTAGTTGGTCTTTCTACCAATCCTTAAACCACAGTGACACTGTTTGAACAAATATGTCACACCAGTACTTATTAGAATATACTAATAAGGGTTTTAAATTAGCATTTAAAAATTGACAGAAAAAGAAAAGTACTGTATTTACCATATTTTGTCCTCCCATATTTAAGGGCAAATAGAGTATATTTCACTTGATTGGATTCAGCCTACTCCCCCAAAAGGATTGGAGAAAAAAGGCTTTACAGTTTTGCTTCCCTTGTGTTTGACACTGGGAACACTGCACTAAGATATAGGAACTCTGGTATGAGGTATGTTTTAATTAAGTATATATAGTTTTTTTTGATAACTCATTGTCCTTTGGTTCCAACTTTGGACCATCTGCGTGCTAGTCTGTATTTTCAAGTCCCAATTCACTACAGCCATATGGGCCAGCCCAAATTCAATCCCTAAAATTTTTAAGTTACCTGTCATAACTGAAATTCCTGCCACACTACTCTGAAAAGCATCCTGGTGCCCCAATGGTTTTACTACACATTTTTGGGTATTTAATTGGGTTCCAGAATAAGCCCCGTATTCTTGGCATATTGCTATTGCCTTGTCAGCTGATCTTTCATTCCCATTAGTATAACCACATCATCTCCATAGGCAAGAGCTATATAGGGGACCACTTGGTGTAGCAATTGTATATGTTTAATGTCCACCTCCAACTTGAGGAGCCTTAAGAGAGGATCAATGCTAAAGACATACAATAAGGGATTAATAGGGCACCCTTGTCCGACCCCCTTTTGTATGTGCACATAGGGGCCAAAATAACCATTTGCACAGGGTTTGACCATGGCCGTTCTATATAATGTTTTTAACCACTCTACAGAAGTTTTAGGTATACTTTAATGCAGTTAAGTCTGCCATAAAAACGTATGGTCCACGTTATTTATTTATTTATTTATTTAACAGACTTTAGGATTACAACCTTTGAGTCAGGGACTCATTTACAAAGGCTCCACGTCAGAAAAACAAACAAACACTTAATACATATAGACACTGAATGGCAGCTAAAGGTTACAGTTCTTTTAGCTATACAATATTGCAGAATCAAGATCAGCTATACATTGCATTGAATGTGTTACCGAGAGCTGTATTTTTACAGTTTTCTAGAGAACAATAAGTTTGCTGATAGAGGGAGGGAGTAACAGGTTTGATATTTACAGCGAAGTAGAGAATTAGATACCTTGTGAGTGCAGCCAAAGGAGGCATTGTTAATAGGTAATGTTTGGTAGCCCTATCAGTAGGAGCTCAGTGGCGGGGTGGCCCTGTAAGATGATAGATAGATGACCCAGCACTAGCTGGTACATTGGCAGTGCCATGAAGTGACAATGTTTTCTTTAAGGGCTGACTTGAAATGTCCTAATTTGGAGATGGAGGAGACATCAGAGAGGAGTTCATTGTACCAGGCTGGGGCCCTGTGTGGGAATGACCTTTGGGCTAAGGAGGATCTAACTGTCGGGATAGACCACACCTGTCGGTTGGCAGTGCGGGTGTTCACTGAGGCATGGGAGGATAGGAGAGAGGCAGAAACCCCCAAGGGAGTAAGCACCAGGTGTATTTCTTTGTGAGGAGGCATGTTTGATAAAATAGCCTTTCATCCAGGGTGAAGAGATTTGTCAGGGCATATAGGGTACAGGTATGGGTATGCTTGTCTGCCCCAGTGAGGAGTCTACATGCTTTGTTTATGGCGAGGTGGATTTTGTTAAGGGCTGTGTGGTCAGCAGCTGAATAGATAGTGAGCCATCAATTGACTAGAGAGGACTGAGGAGGTGACAGCCAGATTATGGCTCGGGAGGTAGGCAATCCTTGTGCAGATACAATAGGCCTATACGGACATTTATGGCTGTTGATATAGTGTCAATGTGTGAATGGAAGGAGAGGCTGGAATCAAATGTAAGGCCCAAGTATTTATATGTATGGACCTGTTCTAGAGGAAGGAGAGAGTGGGAGAGGATTGTTAGCTGTGCATTCTTGGCCTTATTCTGTCAATGGCAAAGAACATAGTCTTTGTCTTTTTTACATTGACCACAAGTCTTTGGTCTATGAACCAGTTTTCAATCTGGTTAAATGTGTGTTAGAGGGAGGACTGCAATACTATGGGATCTGGGTGTGAGGCAAAAAGAACCGCATTGTCCGCATAGAGTAGTAGGTTGCCGGAGCAGGAATTGGGCAAGGTGTTTAGGTAGATGCTGAATAATAGAGGGCCGAGGATGGAGCCCTGGGGAACCCCAGAACAGATTGGCAGGGTGGTTGAGAGGGTGTTTATTTTGACACATTGTGATCTAGCTGTGAGGTAACTGGTAAACCAGGAGACGGGTCCTTGGGACAGACCTATGTGGTGGAGTGTGCTTAAGAGTAAGGGGTGGGAGACTGTATCAAAGGCCTTTGACAGGTCAATGAAGACAGCTCCAGCTAGGTGTTTTCTATCCAGGGCAGAGTGAACAAAATTAGAGAACTCAGTGAGAACTGTAGTTGTACTGTGCCCAGATCTGAAGTCATGCTGCTCCCTGCAAAGTAGGTTATGAGCAAGTAGGTACTCAGTGAGTTGGGTGGCTATAATTTTTTTGAGGGCTTTCGAGAGTGGTAGAAGAATGGATATGGGATGATAGTTATTAGGGGAAGTGCTGTCACCACTCTTCAGTATTGGAGTGACTGTGGCAGTCTCCCAGGCTGCTGGGAACTGCCCCAGACTTAAGGAGCGATTAATGAGGTCAGTCAGTGGGGAGAGGACTGTATCTAGTACTAGATGTAGGATTCTCATATCAAAAGAATCTTTGCAATAGCAAGAGCCACTGAGTGCTTTCATGAGAAAAGGCCTTGCCTCATTCATAGAGATCACCCTGAGATTGAAGGGGGGATGCTGGGTGTTTGTGGGTGGGGTTGCAGGATTGGGGTCGAAGAAGTTATTTGGGAGTACTGCACTAAGGTCAGAGAATGATGAGTTGAGGCAGTTGGCGATGGCCAGCGGGTCAGTGGTAGGGATATTGTTGACAGTTAGTGGGGGGAGGGGCCGGGATTTGCCATTGAGTTCCTTGATATTGTCCCAGAACAACTGAGCATTCCCCCAAGAGGAGGCAAGGGTTGTTTTGTAGCGGCCTGAGTTGGCCTGTTTAATGGACCAAGTGCATCTGTTACTAGCCACTTTATAGGCTCACCTGTCTGCCTGCATGATGGATGCAACTGCTTTATGCCAGAGATCATCTCTGTGCTTTAGCTGTTGGAGCTGTGCAGGCATGACCCAGGGGGCATTACATTTCTTGGATTGCACTTTAGCTAGTGGGGCATAGATGTCACATGCTTTATTAAAAGAACAGGTAAAATAATCAAGGGTTTCATCTATAGTAGGGGCCCTGGAGATGGGGGACCAGTCCCATTGAGCTAAGTTATTATCGAATGCCTGTTTTTGATCTAGAGAGAAAACATACCCCTCTAACGGTGATGCATTATTTCTATCAAAGAGTTCCCTTAGCAGGATTAATTGATCTGTAATAGTATTTCTGGGGCTGTACACAATTGAGCTGGGGTGAATACATTTTTTGCTACTGTTTATCTTATGTTTAACATTTTTGTAAGAATTTTGAAATCATTGTTTAATAAACTTATGGGCCCTCCAGTTTGATAGTTCCAATTTATCTCCTTTTTTATATAAAAGAATGAGTACCCCTGTAGCCATTTCTAGTGTTATATTGTGATTTTGTAAGATAAAATTGTGAACTTTCATAAGTTTGTTGAGAATTTCTTGGCCCAAAATTTTATACTGTTCTGATGTTAAGCCATCTTGTCCAAGAGCCTTACCCCTTGTGAGTGATTTCATTGCCTCTGCAACTTCTAGTGTGGAAAAGGCCCTACTTAATGCTGCTATAAGGTCTTGTGGGGCAGATGGAATCATAAGTTTATTAAAGAAAGTTGAATAATCAATTATTTTATTATTCTGTTTTTTAAACAAGGAAGCTGCATATTCTGATGTAATGGTAATCTGCTTTTTGGTAGTCTGTACTTTGCCCTGTGAATCATACAACGCAGTTATTACTTTTTTCTTGATTTGCTCTTGATTTTTAAGTAAGGGGCATGTACTTTCAAACAGGCCTTACATACAGTATTGTTGCTGCAGCTTGAGACCTCCAGTCTGCTTTGTGTGGTAGTGTAACATTCTATGCTTTATGTTCATTATGTGATCAGAGAAGTCATGTTTAGTGGATTGAGAGTATACAAATGCTGCAATTGTTTCCTATCTTTTAAATATAAAAGGTAGTCTTCTCTTTTAGTTTGTTTAGTATTTGGAATAAATACATTCCTAAGCTCCTCTTTGGTCTATATCCACCAACTAACTGGGTCATCATAAAGGTCAAACAATGATTTATTACAAATTAAAAAATGTGTAATATGTTGTAAACAAACAGCTTGTTCCAAAAGGCTGGAGTTTAGTTTCCAGTATCCCGGGCCAATGGGTGCTTCTGGTCTACCTAGTGTAAGGGTTAAAGTTTTGTGGTCTGAATATTCTACAGGGACTACAGATGCTTTCTGAATGTTTATTGCCCTAGAAATAAAAAGGAAATCAATTCATGTGGACAGGTTCCCTTTAAAAAAAGTTGTGTCCCTTTTACCAGTGTGTTTAAACAGAGCATCCTTTAAGTTTGTTATACATATGACAGTATTTAGAGCTGTCATATCCCCAAATATTTTCTCAGTAGTTATTTTTGTCCCTCTATCAAGTTTACTCAGCCCAAAATTAAAATCCCCGGCCCAAATCACATTTTGAGCGGTGTGTAAGTACGGGCTTATTTGCTGAAAGATAGCTGTGCGGTCAACTTTTGTTTGGGGGGGGGTGTATATGTTGATGATCTGAAAAAAAGTATTATTAAGTTTAAAATCAAGCAGGAGTACTCTTCCTGGCATCAGATCAAGGATTTTAACTACACACTGTCAGATTTTATGGAAAAGGATCCCCACACCTGAACACCGATCCAGACCAATGGACCAATATGATACTCCAGAAAGCCATTCCCTGGTTGCTTTTGTTAATTCCAGAATAGTGTGTAACCTAGTGTCCTATATAAGAAACACCCCTGGGGGATAGGATTGTAGCAGATGGAACACCACTCCCCTCTTCAGGTTATTCTTTATGCTGTTGACATTAAATGTTAAAACCAAAAAGGAGAAGACATAGGCATCATAGTTTGTTATAGGGACTAGCTGCATTTTTTCTTTTTAGTTTTACCTTTACTATGTTTATTCCCTGGGTTTGTCTCTCATACCTCAGGTTTTTCTATGTCTGTCTACATCTCCTGTGGGTTAGAGTCTACTGAGGAACCCACAGATTCGCTATCAGAATTCTCAGCATCCAAAAGCACCTGGTATCTATTAGATGTATTGGCCAATGTGATTTTGGGAACTTTAGGTGTTGGCTGAGACCAGGCCTGTCTCCTTCTTGTATGCTTTCTTCTTTCCACTACCTCTTCTGCTCTTGGCGGGTGGGGGCATGGAGCTAAGTGGGATTTGTCCTTGTCCTACTGACTCTGTGTTCTCTACCATGGCAGACATCCTGACTGTACTTTCCTCAGTGGATGGAGGGACATAACCCCCCCTGTTCATCTTGGAGTTTAGGCCCACGTCCTCTGGTAGTATAGTTCCTCTGCTACCTGCTGTAGCTCGCTCCTGTGGATGGGAGACCACAGGTGTCTTCTCTGCAGCTTTTCTATTGTGTTCTCTCTGGGCCAAGGTAACTAGGAGCTGCTGCTCCTCACTATCAGCAGAAGTTTGTTTCCTGTGGGCTGCTTCTGGGCAATCTACAGTGGTTGTTACAGAAAAGTTGAATGGTACCGTGGTAAAAATTAATGTGATTTACCGCGGTACCTCGGTACAAACCACAATGATATTCAATGGGATTTTACTGTCGTAAATCGCCATAATTTTTACCGCGGTACTGCCAACTTTTCTGTACTAACTACTGTATATATGTGTGACCTTCCTTCCCACATAAATTGCATTTCACAGCACTTCTGCACTAAGCACTAGTGTGTCCTGTCTCCTGGCATAAGTTGCATTTTAATTGGTTACACTCACTGCTTATGTGACCAGCTTGCCCACATCTATAACATGTCTTGGGCTGACCAGGATAGAAGAGGACACCTCTATCCCTCCCTAAAAAAACAGTTCAGCAAGTGTTGGAGCCCTTCATTTTCAGTCCTCAAAATAACTGATTTTCCACTCTCCCATCCAGATCCCCTCTGAATCAAAAATGGCATCCGGATGTCCTGTGACAGTGCATTTTTGCTTTAACCAAAAGAGTAGGTGGATGACACTAACTCCCTCGTTCCTAAAGAGAACTGTTATGGTTTTGTGTGTTGGTCTGGTTAGGGGAATCACTTCAAAAGGTGCCCATAATGGCAGTTTAACCTGGTGGTACCTTGCCCAAAATTTATCTAGGCCACTCCACAATTTTAAACTTACATCAAATATGTTCTCTCCTGAGACATGGATCAGAGTATACAATTTGTTCTCCAACATTGTCCTGCCTACATAAACTCTGCCTGGAAAAGTATCCAAACCACCTTTATAAATGAGTCTCACAGTGTTATGCCTTTTAGCAGGGTATACAGTATGCTGAAACAAAGAAGCATAAAGCCTGGAATTCTGTGTAGTAGTAGACTGCACTGTAACATCCTCTACTACACCATTCCAATTCCTAAGTTCTGCAGAAATATTTTTGGTATATCAGATACATCAGAAAAGTTACTCCTTCTATCATCTATATTATCCTGATCCAGTTCACTCGTCCCCTCACAGTTTTATCATTGCCAGTACTGGGTGCTGAGTAAGTTCAAGTTCAGGGGGTAATTGTAAAGAGGAGTGCACTTCACCACTGTCAACAACATTATTTTCTTCTGGCAATTTAGTAGGATGTGAAATGTCACAAGTAACTTCTCCTGCAGCCCGTGAACTGCTTGCATTACTCACTGTGCTGTTCAGGTTTGTTGCTGTCATTGAGACTCCTGGTATTTTGATGGGTGCAAAGCCAGAAATCCACTTCTGTGTGTCTGTGGAGTGAATCCAGCCAGCTGCCTTTAGAGATTCTTCGAATGACCACAGATTGGCATCCATCATAGTCATGGTTGCCCAACTCAGTTTACTGGGAGTCCCTTTCTTTATCACATGCTCCAGTTGTTGCTTCTCTGTGTTTGTGGTGAAAGAAAAGACAGAGGCTGCACTTTGATCTTGTCCCGCTGTGTAAAACACCATGCACAGCTCGCTATGTGCCTCTGTTTGGGCAGTCTTCATAGAAACTCTGGGATCTTTCTTTGCATCATCATTCTTAGTGTCTTTCATCTGCTCCATATCCTGTGGCTTAAACTGACCTAGAATTTCCTTTTTCCTTTGCAAGTATTTAGTTTCCTCAAGTAGTAGCAACAGTTCCAAAGTTATTTTTTTCTGTGCATCATCTTGAGTTTCTTTCTGGTTTGCCACATTAGCTTTGATTTGCTGTCTGCTCTTTTCATTGGATTTATTTTCTGACAATATTTCTACTCCATCCACATTATCAATGGCAGTAGAGTCAAAGAAGATTTCTGCCTCAAGCAAATCTTGTGCCAAGGAGGAGACAGACTCCTTGACCTGTTGTATATTAATTCCAGTGCTTATTCAATGGGATTTTACTGTGGTAAACATACAGATTAGCATCTCATTATGCCCTGATTTGCATGCAGTTTGCCCAGTGCTATTGCAGGGTCCTACAGTTCCACCTGTAATTCAGTCTGGAAGTACAGGGTCTGTCTGGGTCTGCCCACAGCTCCACCTGTAGGTTAGTTGGGAGGAGCATGGTGGTAGCTGCAGGCTACATATGTACAGAACTGCATAGAATAATGTGCTCCAGGGTATTGTACAGCACAGGCACTTGTGGTGGTGCTGGATGCAATAGTCCAACCACAGTTCCTGCTATACAGTGCACAGCAGACAGTACAGTGACACGGGACAAGTGGTGTGTGGGACATAGAACTGCCTATGGTGTGGTGGGCAGCATTAACTGCAGCACTGTACACAGTGATAGCCCCATCTTGCAGGTGTATACCAACAGTGGACAGTTCTGTACTGCTGTTGTGTGACTCACAGATGCTGCACTACTGGCATGGGATGCCGACAGTGACATATACATTGCAGGGCAATGGTGTCAGCAGACATATGCACCGTACTCAGCAGAGTACAGTACAAACATCATGCAGGGGCAACAAACAGAGGGAATCAGAGACACTGTGAGTCACACTGTGTCTGTGTTGTGCTGAGCCCTTCTGCTTTGTTGTTCGCTATGGGGCACTGATGCCACCAGCCAAATACACAAACATGAACAGCGTACCATGTAGGCAGAAGAACAAAAGAAGGAGGATTACAGGAAGAAATCAATTACTGAAACTCAGACATGGCAAACGGGGGGGCTATTGTTGGTGTGGCATGGCAGCACATATTTTCACAATTTTTCCATAGAACATTGTGACGTCTGTGGCGCATTTCGGAGCCCATATCTCAAACAGTTTGAGATATGGGCTTTTCGTCACTAAAGTTCTTAGTCCCCCCTAGAGGGGAACTAAGTTCAAACGAGGTTGGAAGGTCCTGAAACTCATGAAATTTGAATTTGTTTTCTACCTTGTACGGTTCCTGAGATATTTGCGATTTACTGTTCCAATTGCTCATTTTCATGTCCGAGGACCACTATTACGGCCACAGACTTCTTATTCACAGCACTTTCTGCTGCCCATTTCTCAGACACAATGCGCAATACAGATTCAGTCAACTTCATGTTGCGGGAACTACTCACTCTCATGATTACAACCACACTTCCATTTTTTACTAGCTGCTACAGTTCCCCAGATATGGGCAAATTAATGTTACAAACCTTCCAAGACCTACAGGACTTCTGTATGGCTCTGTGCTTATGTGTAAGTGGGAGCACGTGCTCCCACAAGCACATATTATGCAGAAATGGGCAGCTTGGTGGGAGTGTGGGGCCCAACAACACATATCATTTACTATTTATATTACACTTTCTCAAAAAGAAGGGAAATTCATTGCAAAAAAATGCAGTTAATGTATCAGTTAGGGTTGTTTCCACAGTGACAACAGTATGGAAATGCGATGTTAGAGTTATGCAACCCTGACCCCCCCCAGCCACCCCTCCTCCACAGACCAACAGATGCGAGGATCCACATATAGGGTTGTTGGCCCAACTCCTCACTCCATTCTCCTTTACTATACCATGTTAACTTGTTTACATATGGAATGGGGTGAAAGTTGGGACGCACAACCCTATGTCAGACCTCAGCATCTGTTGGTCTGTGGAGGAGGGGTGTGGGATGGTTGGGGGATCAGGGTCTGGCAACTGTAACATTGCATTTCCACACTTCTGTCTCTGTGGAAACAACCCTAACTGATGCATTAATGGAATTTTTTGCAATGAACAAAAATATATATATTATATATATATATATATATATATACACACACATATAGTCATTGCAAAAACTTTGTTAATGCACTAGTTAGGGTTGAAGCAACAGAAGAAGGGAAATATGGCAATAGGGTTTCCAACCCTAACACCCCAACCCCACCCTGGAGGCAACAACAGACGCGGGGTGAGCCTTGTGGTTGTCAACCCTAACACTCACCCCATGACATGAGTAAATGAGATGAGATTGGTGCAGTACATGAGAATGGGGTGAGTGTTAAGGTCGACAGCCCCAAGGTACATCCCATGCCTGTTGCTATCTGCAGGGAGGGGGTAGTGTGTTAGGTTTGGAAACCCTAATGCCACATTTCCCTGCTTTTGTTGCTTCAACCCTAACTAGTGCATCAACGAAGTGTTTTGCAATTAATTTCCTTACTTTTTGAGGTAGTATAATCATATTATTAGTTGTCTGTGGGAGTACAGGGCCCTGAAGGCCCTGCACTGCCATTAATCCATAATTTTTCAGACAGCGTAATAACCATATCTTTATTTGCCTGTGTGAGCACAGGGACCTCTGGGCCCTGCACTCCCATCTGTCCGTAGAGGCTTATATGTATGTTGCTGTGCAAGCACAGAGCTCTCCAAGCCCTGCACTTACAATTTTAGGAAATCCACATCCAAATTGTCACCATAGCCTTACTTCCCCACCTAATGAGTCTGGAACTGAAAATTCCCAAATCCCTGCCAAAACATGATTCAGCGCTACTGTAATGTCATTCCATGCCACAGGTGCAAAAAAACAGTTTGGCCAGGATTTGAAAAATGACTGTTGACATTCATGGAATGGTGTAAAAATATGCCTATACTGAAAATTTGGGTCAAAATATTTAAACCTACCAGAGTTTTTAGCGAGCATTGCAAAATTTCAACTGATGTACATAACACTGGCATTTTTACATATGTTGACTCCAAATTTTAAATGTACCCTTCTTATGACCCCACCTCATGAACAAGAGTAGCAAAAATTTAGAAATCCTGCTCAAAAGGTAATTTCACCAAGTGAAAACAAAATATCCTTTCTGGTGAGAGTTGAGCAAGTCCACTGATGTTGTTCACTGGGTGGGGTTCCAAAAAGGCCATGTTGAAAATGTGGGGTCAAAATATTAAAAAATGGCTAAGTTATGCACCAAAGTTGAAAAACCCATTGAAATACATTGAAGTGCACTTACCTTGCTTTCTCATACTGCAGTAGGTGATTCCAGCAGTAAGACGTGTCTTCCATAGGAGAGTGGAACTTCAGCCTGGCAACTGTTCAGGTGAGTGAGGGTGTGTGGGGGGCAGTCGGTGTTGAGTAGCAGGTGGGGGTTGGGGGTTAGATCGGTGAAGGACTTTTTTTTTTTTTTTTAACAGGTTAAAAATAGACACCAAGGGACCATTTTCTTCATTTCAGGTTGGGAGGGTGACTGGAGGGTTGTAGGTGCCACTAGACATCAGGGAAATATTAGCAAACAGGGGCACAACAATCTGAGGGTCAGGGGTGTCACTAGACACCAGGGAAATAATCACAATTTAGGCACCCAGTGGGTGCTAAAGCACTGGTTTACCATGAGTATAGTGAACCATTATGGGCACTGCATCAACACAGTGACTCACATTGGGTGATCTATTCCTGCGGGTAGTGACCCTACATGAACGCAAGAGTAGTGAATGGTGACAGGAAGGGAGGGTTAGCAAGGTGAAGGGTAGGGACAGGGAAGGGGTTTTGGAGGAGTGGTGTGCCTGCTGCTGCTGAGCTAGCCATGTGGTGTGGTGGCATAGGTGGTTAGCTCTGGTGCAGCAGGTACAGGGTTTGGGACTGGGTGCATGGAAATTTTGCCACTGCCTGTGGCTGCAGCACTTTATTTTGTGATATGTGGATTTTGCCCCCTCCCTGACATGCACCCTCCTGGAGCTGAGAATCTATATTCAGGGGGTTGCGGGGGGCTTCAAGGGGAGGTGTGGAGGGGCACAGCCCCACTCACAAAAACAGTTTTTTATTTTCCAGATGTTGGGTTGCCTGGAAGTGTATATTACCGATTTGCTTTTCAGCGATGTATACTCACCTTTTTAATGAGCGCTATTTTGCAGTCACTATTATGACATGGAACCTCATGGTTCTGAAGCCACAACATTTACAAAACTCTATCCACATCCCAGAATATATTTTAACTAGAACTAAGCTTTAAAATAATGCATGATTTTAAAAGCATTAGGTAGGTCAATAAAATGAACATTCGGCAGCTAATAGCCACCTACAAAAATCATTCTTGCAGTGTCATCAGCCATTAAACAACCATGACCACCAGTATGGGACAGTCATTCATTAAAGATCAATGGAAAATGTTTTGCTTTAAATGTAAATAGTCTGTATTTATGTAGCATTATGTAGGCTATAGTTGCAGTTGTGTCGTGCCATTGACAACATCTATTCCATCATTTTTAAGTAGTGCTCAGTTTATAGCAGCCAGCGAATTGAAATTCAAGCTCCTGTGCCATTTCACTGGAGAACTGAATGAGGTAATTTGCTGTTCGTGGAGCAGGAACAGTGTCTTGCACTTCAGTTTTCCTTGTGAGCTGTGTGCTACCAGCCCTGCCAGTAAGCAACCCACCCCGTTAACTCAGTTATACTCACTGCACATCTGCGGACAAAAAATAGCCTGCTGCATGTTGCAGAGAACTTCCCCCTGCTGCCCTGTTGTGTTACTATTTTTCTTTTTATTCACAAACAGTTATGGTCATGTGCATGCATGGAGTTCCAGTTTCACTTTTCAGATAATTATGTAGAAAATAACCCTCAGTTTTCATTCATTCGCCGACTGAAATCACTGAACTCATTCATGCATGAGTTTGGCATCTTTCATTGCCATAGTAATGTTGAGGATGCACAGTAAGGAGCAGACCATGGAATTTTGGTTTGGACAACCAAATGTCTTTTTTATCAAAAATTCATATTTAAAAGGGAGTTTTATGTACATTAAGTAGAATCAGAGCAAATACTGACTAAAGTTCTGTTAACAGGCTAAAAAATTCAAGGGCACTAGACATGTCTTAAAAAGCTGACAGTATCCTTTTAAATTGCAGAGATTGGGAATCTGCACCCAAACTTTGCTTTAGTAAGTAATTGGCAGGCTTACTTACTCTGAGACCAGGGACTCTGCAGATCTCCTCAACAGAGTCAAGACCAGTGCTCACATTCTTCCATCTCAAGGACATCACTAAAACTGACTGATGTAACTTCCTCTTACTCCACTAGGACCATATATATATACCTCCCAGCAACCATGTGATCCACCCACAAAGATAATTATCTCTTTTAATTCAAAATTTAACTAGTCTGAACATTAAATTAGATGGTATTCTGGCATCATAGCTTGTAGCTTACAAAAATTTAACTTAACAGGGAACAGGGACATATGGACTGACTCCAACTTGGGTCCTTCAGTAACCCATCATTTGGACATGCCCCAACTCCTCCTATAACCCTCATTTTTGATATGAAAGGAAGAAAGAAAAGCCTGTCAGGCATCTAAAAGAACTACTGGGACTATGTGGAAAGTGAGTTTGTTTGCTTCTGTAGTATTAGTCATTTTTACCAGGTGATATGACCATGTACTCTGCACATACTTCTGCTTTTCTTGCTTTCCCTATTTGAATACCACTGCTGCAAATCAAACAAACTCTACCCAGAGGCGACAGGGCTGCAGCCAAGTAATTTGGAGTAAAAATATACAGTATAAAAAACATTTTTTTTTTTTTATATTTTGCACCAAATTTTCAACATAGCATTGTTATGACCCTGCCTCATGATGAAAGGTAGAGAAAATGTTCAACTCCTGTCCTAAAGGTAATTTTGTGCAAGGACTGCAAAATCAACTTTCAGGATGCAGAAACACATTTTGGGCAGCAGTTGAAAAATGATGAGCCATCACATTCATGAGGTGCTGTAAAGAAATGGCTATGCTGAAAATTAGGGGTAAAAATATTTAATATTACCAAAGTTATGAGCCTGCATTTGCAAAAGTTAAATTAGCCTCATAACTGTTGTTTTTTTAAATATTTCTACACCAAATTTAAATAATATCCTTCTTCTGACTCACCTCATGAATAAGGTCAGAAAAAAAATGTTCAACTCCTGCCCAAAAGGTGGCTTCATGCAGAGGCCACAAAATCACTTTTTGGGATGTGAAAAAAACATTTCGGCCAGGATTTGAAAAATGACAGCTGTCACATTCATGAGGTGCTGTAAAGCTATGGCTGTGTTGTGAATGTGGGGAATAAATATTGAAAATTACAAACATTATGAGCCTGCATTTGCAAAATTAAATGTAGGCTCATAACTTTGTTTTTTAATATTTTTACACCAAACGTTCAACATAGCCTTCTTATGACCCCACTTCATGAACAAGGGCAGAGAAAATGTTCAAGAACCATGAAATCACCTTTCATGATGTAAAAAAAAAAACATTTTGACCAGAATTTGAAAAATGACAGCTGTTACACTCATGAGGTGCTGTAAATATATGGCTATGTTGTGAATTTTGGGGGGAAAAGATTGAAAATTACCAAAGTTAGAAGCCTGCTTTTGCAAAAGTCAGTGTAGGATCTTAACTTGGTTGTTTTGTTTACTATTTTTACACCAAATTTTCAACATAGCCTTCTTATGACCCCACCTCATGAATAAGGGCAGAGACAGTTTTCAACTCCTGCCTGAAAGGTGATTTCATGCAGGGACTACAAAATCACCTTTTGGAACAGATCTACCTAATGACAGTGCAGCTGTTCATGAGGTGGGGCCCCAAAGGAGGCAGGTGGAAAATGTGGGGCAAAATATGAAAAATGGCCAAGTTATGGAATTAAGTTCAAACCCCCCCTTGAAATACATTGAACCGCATACCTGTTTCCTCAGTTCGTGGTTCAGCTTTGAACAGTGAAGACGTGCCTGCAATCCAGAGTGGATTATGAAGTTGGACCCTGAATGGGTAAGTAAGCCTTGTGGGGGTGAGTGCTGAGTAAGAGGGTTGGGTGGAGTGACAGTAATGGTGCAAAAGACATTGATGGATGTTTTTCTTTTTATAGGTTAAAAAATACATTATTGGATGGTTTTCTTTTCACGGGGTACTATCGAGGAATCACCATCACAATTCTAGGGGATTAGGCACCCCCCGTGTCACTGTCATGTTTTGGGGGATTAGGGGGTGCTGAGAGGAAGGGTTGGGTGAGGGGAGAAAAAATATATAAACAAAAAGACCATGGTACAGAAATGTGACACTGGGGGACTGGGCACCCACAGTATCATTGTTATGTTTTGGGGGGGTAAGGGTGGCGAGTGCTGAGAGGAAGGATCAGGCGGGGGAAGAAAAAATATATTTAAAAAAACAATGGTCATGGAACACGATCATCACACTAGGTGAATGGGCACCCCCAGTGTCATTGTTATGTTTCTGGGGGAGTGTGGGGTGGTGGGTGCTGAGAAGGAGGATCAGGTGGGGAGATATGTATAATTAAATAAAAAAAGAAATTTGCGATCATGGCAGAACATGGCACACTATGCCATGACCAAGATGGCCAATGCACCGTACTGCACATGTGCTAGTGATGGTGCATACACAATATGTTTGGTGGCCATTCTGGGCATGGCAAAGCATGCCGTGTTCCACTGTGACTGCCGACACTTTAAAAAAAAAAAATAGTGCAGTGCGACTTCCACCGGAGACAACGAGCGGAGTGTTTCATGAGCACGAAGGAGACAGTGTTATAACTCGAACATGTTTGGTCAGAAGGAATGTGTTGAATCCTTTTCAGATAGCAAGAGGTCTGCAGGGCTATGCTCACTGCAGCCCTGAAAAAGAAAAAAGAAAATATCTATGTGGCTTTTTCTACAGCCACTTTTAGGTAATATTAAATTTGTTTCCCCAGCATTGAAGGTGCTTTGTGCACATAACCTGGTCATTTGGGGGCACACTGGACTGCCTTTCGTAATAGTTTTATATACATGCATTTGCATTCATGTTAGGCATTTTATTTACTTGACTGCATGACTTTGCATGGTTTCTAAAGGCTGTCCTACAGTTCTTTCAACTGCTTTCCTATGCTTACACTGCAGGTACAAGCAGGAAAGCAAACCTTGTGTGCTTGAGGAACACTTGCTTATTAGTTTAAAAGTAACTCTGTAATATTCTTACAACAACTGAAACAGCAGCTAAACTTTGCACTTTCTCTTACTGCAGCTTTGAACTTTAAACTAGAGCTCGGGCAGCAGCTCACATATGGGCCATAAGGCTTATAAACCCAGAAGGAATAGAAAATTAAAATGATTAGGAGGGCCAAGGGGAGAAAATGGGGGAGGTAGGTAAGAAGTGCCAGTGGAGAAGGACATTGGTGCCTGTGCATGAACTGGTAGGAAATATGCACCGGAGGCGAGTACCCCACCCAAGTAGCTCTGCACCCACAGACAGGTGCACACAGGCCAGTATTCACAAATGGCCCCCACCTGTCTGCAGCTCCACCCCCCCAGCATGCAGAACTTTACTGGGCAGCTGGGGGTGGAGTTGTGGACCTAGGCAGGCATCCAATGGGATGCCATCCTTGGTCTAAGAGTGGATTACCTACATAGGTTGGCATGGTTCCAGGTACATGAATAGCATCCGAAGGCACCCAGACTCATGTGGCAATGTTCTGACTGCCGGGGACCACCAGCCACACCCCTGGTGGTCCACAGCCACCCGCCACACATGCAGCCCTGACCCCGGAACACTAACAGCCCCTCACTCCATCACATGACAGCCCTGACCCCGGAACAGAAGTGGACCCCACCACATGACAGCCCTGACCCCGTAACAGAAGCAGACCCCCGCCCCACCACATGACAGCCCAACCCCAGAACAGGTGACCGGTAACATTGCCACCCCTATACCAGGTGGCTGCCTCCCCCGCACATGCCCCAGTCCACAAGTACCTGACCTGGCCTGATCATACTTCAGTCAATGACATGTTTGTGGATTCCCAGTCCCCATCCTATGCTTGTTCCTGGATTCCCAGTTCCCATCCTGTACTTGTTCCTATGTTCCCTGCCCTTGTCCTTGGACATAACTGTATACATGGCCAGTTTTGTTGTTCAGCATGTGACACACCAGCAAGGCCACCTATAGCTAGGGTGAACACTCAGCCTAGCTGTCCAACATGTTGATATTGCCCTCACCAGACCTCCAATGCTATTGCTTACTGGGCATCACCCATACCACTGCCTCACTGCACACACAGGTGCACCCTATGACCAGCTGGGATGTCTGTTTGGCAGTGTAGGCTGTTGGCACCCTTTACTTCATACAGTGACTCTCCTTCCCACACACCACTTGATCTGTCTCTCCTACCCAACTCCTGAAGTCTGGAGCTGTACATGCTTCACCTGCATGTTGGATACTCAGTGTCAGGGTGCAGGCCTCCTGGGACACCCAACCACTGGGATGCCAATGATGACTCTCCAGTGAAACAAATGCCATTGGATGTTCCATGTGGGGGACACCCCATTAGGGTTCCTGCACCCTCCTGGTGGTGGCCCCTCTCATATTCCCACACTAGGGCCAACCCACCGATCCTCCTACACAAGTCCCACTGGCATGTGAGGCATCATGGGTTCCAGGGAGCCTTCCCTGGCAGCCTCCAAGGTCCCTCATTTTAGCAGGGTGTCCCAGCCTATGTAACACTCTCAGTCCCTAAGCATTACCAGCACACATGCTTCCCTGTGGGAGCATACATCAGGAGTCCCCTGTAAACTTGGCACTATTCCTGTAGCTAGCCACATGGATACATCCCCTGGATCTGCTGCCACATTTCCTCTTTTCCTTTCAAGTCATAGCCTCTAGGTTCATGTTCCCTGAGAGGGGTGTGAGTGTCCAGTAGCAGGGGTTACCGGACCACTCTGTAAGTGAGCATGAAATCAATGGGGACTGTGTGGCGGTACAGGTGACAGTAAGACAATTGCTTGACAAATGGTGGCTGGCGGTAGAACATGCTTCTTGAGAATGTGCTTCAGGTACACTGACAAGCATTCCCTTGATGTCAGTACCCCTTACCATTAATTAGTTTTGCCTGCAAGAACATCAACATGGTGGCTGCCATTATACCTTCTATAAGGAAGGACCTGTTACGTTGGTGGAATTGTTATCAATACCTCCATGTACTGCCCTCTTTGAAGGAGGCTGGGATCCTCTGGGACAGCAGCCTTACTGCCTGAGCATCAAGATGATTCCATGTTAACCTGGTTACCAGTATATGACGTGGTGGCCAGTGGGCCCCCTCCCAACCACAGCACCGACCCCCCCCAACCACCAACATCATACCCACTGGTCAGTGCCATGACCTGGATGGCTAGCATCACAGCCCACCCCATATGGAGGCCAAGACATAGGTGTGTGAAGGAGGGGGTTTACAGCAGTCATGGGGCTGGTGACCCAAGAGTGTGTGTGTGTGGGTGGGGCAGCAGTGCCAGGGAGAGGACTCAGCTGTATGCTGTGGTGGGTGGGTGGGCAGGCATGGGGCACATTTATGGGGTTTGACTGCTGTGTGATGGGGGCTGTTTACAAGGACTGGGCAGGTGCCTGTTTGCATGCATATGCATACAGCAGTTATAGCAGGGTCCCTCCTGCCATAGCCTACACTCTCCTATGCTACCTTGTGGCCGGCACTTCACACCTTTGTGAATGGTGAATAGGGCTGGCATGCTCCCGCCCACCCCGGCACATTGCTGTCTTTGTGGCCAGGGGATCAGGTGTGTAACTGTCTTGCTCTTCGATAGTGTATGCCAGGTGGGGTCTGTTGGACTCTGCTCCATGGCATTCATGCCTATCGGTGCCTATGTGCCCAGTTTCTGCAGCACATAGGCATCTTGCATAGGACCCATAGTTCCTGAGTGTCCATCCCAGATACCAGCCAGAGTGATAGGGCATAGGGTTGCCATCTGTCAGGTTTTTAACCTGGTAATCCAGTTTTTGGGGACCCTATCTGGCAATCTGGTTTTGCTCAATACTGGTCAGGTTTTTGAGCCATTTTGAATGCTCACATACTTTCAAAACATGTTTTATATCATTCATTGTTTCAGCTGTATGTCCAGGTTACAAACAAGTTCTGTTGTCACTATAGCCATTTCTTTGTTAAAGCAATCAACCCGAGAGGTGTAAGGTTATGGCTATTAAGACTGCTAGCAGTCACAACCTAATCTTTTCCACTCTACATCTTAAACTGGCATAACAGAAAACTGGGCAAAAAGCCTTCCCCCACCTTTTGCAACAGTAAAAGATCCAGTTGTCTTCCACTTTCATCTGCAGATAAACTTTTTCATCGCTAACATAATTTTGGCATTTTTAAATGTTTTTAATTATTTTTTTCCTCAAGTAAAAAAAGTATGGTCATTTATTTGATTCACAAAGCAGATGCAGTGAGCACAAATTAGATGAGCTGGCACAACTCAAAAATGCACCACGGAGCCATTCACAGACAGTACAGTTGCCCTGGTGCAACCCAGATGTGCTGCCCCACTCAGGATGTGCTGTGGATGCATGTAAATGATATGCGGTGCAAATCGAGGGGGCATGCACATGCATACACAGTGCAGAGCAATTCACAGTGCAAAATGAAGGTACAACTATGGAGCATTCATGGTGCATGTACCAAATGCACCATGGAAAGATAAGTATAAAAGAAGTGGACTTAAGTGCAAGCACCCAGCAGGTCAGCAGCAGGATCGCAGAAGCCAACAGGACCTGAGAGGCAGCTGAAAGGCTAAAATGGATGGAGCACCATTCCTGATGGTGGGCATGTTAATGGGGATGAGGAAACGGGTGGACCAGCAATGTGGTGGAGGAAGGCATTGTAGGCAGCCAGTCCCACAGCGGTATCATACCAGAATGACATTCAAACAGCTCACCGATACAGAAACAGTGGATCGATACCACCTGAACAGGGCCATTCTGAGGCAGCTCTGTGAGCTGTGACATGATGAAATGCAGGCATCCACTGGTAGAGGTCATTCCATAGCATTGGAGACCAAGGTGACAACAGTAATGTGCTTGCTCACCACAGGAACCTTCCAGAGGCTAGCTGGGGATACCAATGGCATCTCCATGCATCCACCTCCCGTCTCCTCAGCACACTGCTTCCACATGCTTTGGAGTACATCCACTTCCCAAGCATGCAGGTAGAGCAGACAGAAGCCATGCAGCAGTTCACAGGGTGGCACTCATGCAAGACGCCATAAGGCTATTGACTGCACCCATGTGGCAATCCAGGTACTACCTGGCGATGATGCAGTGACATACATCAACCACAAGGGCTACCATTCCATAAACTGCCAGGTGGTGTGCAATGCCACAGGGTGCATCAGCAATGTCTGTGCCATGCACCCTGGGGAGCACACATGACACCTTCATTGATATCAGTCCTCCCTCTGCTGAAGATATGAGGCAGGGAGGTACCACAGACATCTAATAGGTGTGGGGGACATGCTGACCTACAGAACAACAGAACATCATGGTGTGGGATGGGGGAGCTGGTGTGCAGGCAGCACAATGCAGAATACGCAAAGGGGGCAGCACAACTGGGACAGTGGAGGGGGACAGTGCTGCATGTGTGTACACAGTGGGATGGTGTGGCACAAGCACAATGCAGGAATGGTGAGGCAGTGCCACAGGAGGCATGTGGACAAGACACAGCACACCACAGGCACACAGGCAGGTGCAGCTGCTGTGCACACTGGGGTGGACAATGGGGAACACAGCACATGTGGAATGTATTGGCCTTGGTAGCCAGGGCCAGACAGCTGCAGCAGCAGCAGCAGGGCCAGAACACAGCAACTGGGAGGGGGTGGCAGGATTGCAGAGATGGCCAGAACATGGTTAATGGTGTACCCACACCACACAGAGCAGAACACCAAGGTTCGGGAGGAGGTCATGATGCACATGTGAGCAGTGGACTAACAGTAACCCTTGCACCCCACAGGTGATGCAGCACACCCACTCCAATCCTGCCAACTCACCCCCATCCGAAGACCCAGAAAAGAGGCAGAGGAGAGATACAACGAGGTACACACCGCCATATGCGCCATCATCGAGTGCATCTTTGGCATGCTGAAGATGTGCTTCCAGTGCCTGGATAGGTCAGGTGGAGCCCTACAGTACAGACCTGAGAAAGCCTGTGGCATATTCCTGGCCTGTTGTATACTACACAACATGGCCACAGACCATGGAATAGCAGTCCAGGCTGTTGAGGGTGACAGTTCCAAGGAAGAATAGGAGGAGGGTGGGGACAAAGATGCAGTCACACAGGGGCATGGGGCCGGATCACCACTGGCACAGCACAACCCATGCCTAGCAGTGAGGTCCCATCAGTACAGGGACACAATTGTGGAGGAGCACTTTGGAGACTGCAGGTGAGTAACACAAGTATGTATTGCATGGAGGGCACAAGAGACCACACACACACACACACACACACACACACACACACACACACACACACACACCACTAGACAAGCAGCACTGGTAATGCTGCAGTGGATCAGCCATGCCACTGTCCATGCAGCACACACACACTCACAGGCCACAGCCTACATAGCTGGGTGCAACCATGTATGTGCCAGAGGTGGCACATATCAGTGTACTGCTGCTGGCACACGTGCACAGCAGACATGGACTGCACTCATCACACCCATGCCACACAGCACAATAATGGTGCACATGGACATGCAGGTGGCACTGCACAGAGTGCACATGATGGAAATTCACTAGGGCAGGTGCAGAACAGCCATGCCACCCCAGGCAGTGTCAGCCAGGTGTGTGGGACACAAGGGAGCAGGCACAGTGGCCATTGAAAAGGTGACCTAAACATCACAGGGAGGCAACACAGCCACCATGGACATGTGGGCAGCCCCGCCCATGACAAGTGGATGCTATCACCCCTGAAGGGTTACTGCAGTGAGACCATGAATGGGTGCTCACTGGGGTGGTGGTCCCAGGAGCCATGTCAGGTCCAGGGACACTGGGCAAGCTGAGGTGCGGCAATGGCATCAGCAGCAATAGGTCCACCTGATGCTGCTGCCTGGGCATGCATGAGTCACTCATAGGTGTCTGGCTGGAGGCCCAGCAGCCACGTCATGTACCAGATGAACACATGGCCTCGGCTGCAGTTGTAATCCTCTCCAGAGCCACCGTCATGCCCACCCGGAGAAGGCGCGCCTCTGCCAGCATCTGGGCATGCCACATGAACGCCAACTCATGTTCAAGGACCAGCAGCATCTGAAGACCCCTGAATTCCATCCTTAGGGCTGCCTGCCCCTCCATGGTGTCATGAAGGAGGTGTGCATCGCCCTCAGTCTCATTGATGGGTTAAGGCTCTCAGTGACATCACCGATGGATGGGTGGTATACCAGCCTGCTGTTGCACATCCACGGTCGGTGGCTACACCCTGGTAGGCTGGGAAGTGGGTGGGGCCTGGGCATGCACAACCTCTGTACCCCCAGTCCAACGCTGCCTGTGTGTGACCCTGGACACCTGGCCTTGATGTGCTGGCTGTTCCTGCTGCCACAGCTAGACAACGTGCAGGGGGCATGGCCTCCCCCATCATGGCTGACTGTGAGGGCCTTGCAGGAGTGGCTTAGGCAGTGGGTCCACCAGTGCCGTATGGTGCCACCTGTGTAGGCACCTGTATGTTGCATGCACCACTGTCAACTGTGTCTCCCATGATCTGTGTGGTGTCTGGATCAGCTGGGCCATCACTGCATGCCCCCTGAGTGCCAATGGCCAACACCACCAGGGCATCAGCAATGTCTGCTGCATCCTCTGGGTCATCATCAGCAAGTCCCTGGAATCCCTCCAGTCAAGTAGTACCATGCCCGACAGCAATGCCACCACCAGCTGTTGGGATCGAGAGGCCCACCACCACTGGTGATGTCACCAAGGACACTGCTATGTTGGATGGGTCAGGGATGGCACTGTCATCCATAGTGCCCACAGCCCTGTGGGATGGGCCTACATCATTGCCTGTTAGGGTATCCCATGTGGCTGTGTTGTAAAACATGATGCAGCTGCAGAAGAAAACAGAGAGACACGGTCACATATACTGGAAGCAACAGTGGCAGACAAACAAGTACAGTGTGCAAAGCTGTGTGCCCTGTTTGCACCAGACAGTCTCTGGCAGTGACAGGCAATGCCAATTCCACCACAGCAGCCATGTGCCTGCAATGACTGGAGTGTCACAGTCCATGTTCACTCCCCCAGGGCACCATGAGGGACAGTGCAGTACCATGTCCATCCAACAGTGGCTTGGCACCACTAGTGTGATGGGCATAGCAATAATACATGGCTCCCGGTCATGGCCTGGCTGACACAGACATGCACAGCATGGGCCATGGATCAGCCTTGGCCCTCCAGGGCAGTGCCCAATGGCACACAGGTGGCTTGTCAACACAGGTGGACTGCCATGGCAACCATGATGCACACATGTGGCCAGAAACGAGTCGGGGCCATGTATACTCACAGTGCTGTGTTGAACTTCCACCCATCAGTAACCCCCCACCATGGACACCCTGCACAGCAGCACAGCTAATGCTGGCCATGAGGAGCTCCTCATTTGGGGTGAGGCACACCACCGACTATGGACCACCCCCTGTCCTGCTCAGTGATGCCTCAATGTGGGCAAGCTTCTCGTTGGCCCTCCCCTTCCCATCGTTCAGATTTTTGCGACATTCCTGGGGGATCTGGTTGTACTTTCCAATGGCATTTACATGCCATGCCACTTCCTCCCAACCCTCATCCCACAGGGCTTGGCTGCCACCCCTGCTGGACAGTACATCCCTGCGGTGGTTGTATGCCTCAGATAGGGCTCTCTCCTCATCCCCGGTAAAGTTTGGCTGCCTGAGAACCACAGCACTGTCATCTCCAGACATGTTGGCTACTGTGGGATAGAAGACAGATACATTAGACATGCATTTGCAGGGCCCTGAGTGGCATGTACCACCATACAGGGGCTGCTGAGTGCTGAGTAACAACACACTGCCACGCAAAACACTTAGCATGCATCAGCATGTCAGGGACAGTGTCACTGTCTGTCAGGGATGTCAGAGCTGTGTGTGCCCTGTCCAAGTGTAGTGCTGCAGACGGATGCACGTCCCTGGACATGCCATGGGTGATGCATGGCATGTAACCCAGGCATGTGGCTTGGACAGAACAGCACACTGCAGCCATCCATGTATGTGCAGTTACAGCACCCTTCAGTCAACTCCCCCCCTCCTTGCCTAGGGTGTGCTGTGGGACTGTGTGTTACGCACACTGAGCTGTGTTAGTTGCGCCTGCACAATTCTGGATGTTATCAGTCAGTCCGTGGCCCATACTGTGCAATGCAGCAGCTACATATTCACAGGGAATGTAAACAAAACCTACCTTCAAGGCTTGCAATCCTCTCAGTCTCCTATGCTCATTGCATGCTGAGTAAAGAGCATTTATGGCTCAGGGCATGCAAAAGTGGCTTTGGGCAGTGATAATGAGATGCTAAACAGGTGAGATGCCTCTGAATTTGGTAATGAGCTGATTTGGGAGCAATGTCTGTGAACTGCATAATTGCCCTCAGCTCATCCCAATCAGCATGGTGCATCTAATGCATTGGGTGCATCTCCAGATGGTGCATTAACTGCGCATGTGCGGTATGTTCAGAGTATGGTCCTGCATCAAGCATAAGCCCTTGGGTGCATTAGAGGCATGCCCAGAGGCTGGCACATGACCCTAGGCAGCATTGTGGATGTACCATCAGACTGACAGTCACATCACCAACATGCAGCATGCACATGGCGCCATCTGTACGCACATGCATGTCCATGTGCGCAATGCCCGCTGTTCATCTGGCACATATTTGTGCCCTGATGGTGCAATGACCACAATTGCATGCCTGTGGGCTACTGCACATCACTGTTGCCCTGCACGATGCTGCATGACACACACAACACGGTGGCCTTGCACAGTTTGCACATGCATGATCCTGCTATGACACCTGACCCCGCTTTCCCACCAGGTCATTGCGCAATGCACACGCATGTGTCAGTGCCATTGCCATCAACCAATTGTGCTTCAGTGCACTGTGCAAGGTGCTGTACATGTGGTGCAATTAGGCCATTCAATAGCACATGTCCCACAGATAGCACTGGCTGTGTACATTGCACTGCAGACATGCCACGTGCAAGGAGAGCAGGACCAAGGGCCATGAACTGGTCAGAGTTGGAGCTCCTCCACCTTGTGGACATAGTGATGCAGGTGGAGGACAGGCTGTTTGGCCAGGTGGACCTGCATGAGCCAAGGTCAGCAGTCTGGGACAGGATTGTTGGCAGACTGGTGCACCACATAGGTATTCTCCGCACAGGGGAGTAGTGCAGGAACAGGTTTAGTGATCTGCAACTCAGGGACAGAGTGTGACTGGAGCACTTGAGGGGGCATGTACATAGGGGTGCACTGCCCAAGACCAGGTATGTCACAGTTGTACATTTGCAGGTCATGTGCATGGGGTTTTGGGCTGCTGCAACACGCAACAGCACAGTCACTGTGGCACACACACTCATGCATGGCTGCACTTGCACTGTGGTGCCATGTACTGCATGTCACATGGGTGGGTCCTATCCGCTGTGGTGTGGGGGTGGGGCAGATACACTGTGTCCAGTCTGGTGTGGGACCGCCATTTGCTTTGCATGCCTGCAGATGCACACTTGGGGTCTGAGGCCTGGCTGCTGTGCACTGCTGCACAATGTGAGGCCATTCAACAGAGGTGCACCGTTCATTGACACCTTCACTGCATACCCCACTATGGTGTTGGGGGGGCTGTCCACCATAGCATCTCCTCATGTCATTCTCTGCTTTTGTGTTTCCTGCAGGGCCAAAGGACAGGTGATGGGCCACAGAGGCCATTGAACTGAGAGAGCAGAGGGACTTCCGACATCCACCAGGTGATGGCCGTGCTAGTGCAGGTAGATGTTCCTTTTGTGCATCCATTGTCTGTTGGGAAGGGTGGGTGTCTGGCTGGGTGGGTGTTGCTGGCACACTGTACCTACACGTGTGTCACCTGTTGCGTGGGCCCATTGCTGGTACTGGTGCAGTTTGTGCATGTGTCCCGGTGCACATTGTCCCCGTGTTGGCGGCTTCTATGTGTGCTTGCCATGTGCACTCAGGCTGCTCAGTGGCACCACATTTGTGTCCTGTCATGGCTCACACACTTGTGCAGGTGGCTGCCTTGTGCATGTCTTGCATGTGGCCTGACTTTCTGCCCCTTGCACAGGCCTATGTCTGTATGCATGGGCCATGTGCCTACCCAGTTACTGCACATGTTTGACATGGTGCCCAGTGCCTGCCTGGTGTATTGTGTATTTTTCCTGGCTGGCTCTGGCCCAGTCCCATGCTGGCTGCCTCTGGACTACGCATGGAGAGCTGGGGTGGTGTGTGTGTGACATGGCATCTAGTATCTGTTCTCTGTGTTCCCACTCTAGGTCCTCAGGATGTGCATGCTGGTGCTCGTCGAATTGGGGGTCATCGGCAAGACAGTCTTGTAGACATGGAGGAACAAGTGAGGTGTGCCATACAGGATACTGTGCAGCCACTGTTCCAGTGGCAGGAATACCTGCTGAGGGCACTGACTGGTGTTCTCCATTGCCTAGGCACACCTGGATGGAGGCATGTGAGCCATCACCATGCACTCCCCTGGCATGAAATGGACTTTGTTTGCAAATGGAGACCTCCCTTTGTTGTTGCACAATGTTCCCCATCCCCTGCCCACTCCCACTGCCACTTTTCTCCCCTGCTTTCCCCAGTTACAGCTTAGTATATAGTCCCACGCTCCCCTTCCCTTGTGTTCTTTTTGATTGTACATAGTTGTTCATACATTAAATTGTTTCTCTGACCCGTTGTCTGTGGTCCTTCAGTTTTCCATGTTTGTGGGTTTGGTCATTGTCTGCAACTGTCCACTGTCCCCTTGCTGCCATACTCCTGTCTGCACCTGTGTTTGTACAGGCAGCTACCTCCAGCCACCTGCCATGTCCAGCCAACTGTGTGCCCTCCCTGTTGCCTGTGGCTTGTGGGTGGGCCTACTGTCCTTTTGTGCATGTCTGCATCCCTGGTCTCTGTGTGTTGCCGATGGCAAGCATATGTTGTACTGCTGTACTATCTGTCTTTTCACCTGCAGATGCTCACCTGTGGTTAGTGGTCTGTCATGCCTGTGTATAACAGTGGTGTCACCATGTGCCATCAGCCTATGCACCGGTGTGGCACTGTGTTGCTTCATACACAACATGACCCTAGGCACCTATGGCAGTAGCCTGGTCCTTTGCACTCCACCATGCTGCATGGTGTTCCCCACAGGTATGTGGCACCTTGCTGGTGATGGTGTTCCTGCCATGGTCCTGTGTGGGTTGTGTCGTGTAGTGCCAGGTGTTGTTCTGTATGCTCTGTCTCTGCTGTTCATCTGCTGTGGCCACTATTTGGCCCTTGGCCACTCTGGCTTGTCCCTTTAGGCATGTGTTCCTCTCTCCTTTAACCCTTAGCATTTCCCCTACTGATCCCTTGGTCCCAGCTGGGTTGCTTCTTATTCACTGTTCTGCTCCTCTGGGTGGTTTTGTGCATTATGGATGCACTAAGGTATCTTCCCTTGACCCAAGCGCATCATGCGTGATTCACAGTGGGGTTGCACGCAGGGCATCCTGTGGCGCATCCTTTTGTGAATGCGCGCTTTTGGTGGCGCGATCCTGTTTGTGCTGTTGAATCTCATTTGCACTCAGCACATCTGCTTTGTGAATCCTGCCCATAAAGTACACATACTAGGAAACAATTTCTTTATTATATATTGATTCTACAAAATTTTGGAGCACCCACCAAATGACCCTAATAACTGTACAAAAGGATATCTGAACAAATCAATGCCAACACACATGGTAAATTAAGTTTAAAATCCATGTTTAATATATTCAGGCAGAAATGTGCATAAGTGCATAGATATCCAAATACAAAATATAGTAAGACTTACAAAAGTCACCAGTAAACCCTCAAAGGGGGAGAAGCAGGCTAAGCACACCAGCAGCTACATCATGACCTAAGATGTAAAAACCTTGCGCTTTTCTCCAACTCGGCAGGGCTTCTTCGGAGGTGTTATTCATTGTAAAACTAAGCCCCTTATATAGAGGATACCATTGAGATGTCACAGTTGTTTCACACATCCAATCATTAGAATAAATTATTCAATTACTAATGCAACATCTTAGCATATACTTATACATTTAAAGTGCTTCACGAGACTATACATCAAACATCCATTAGAAAAAACAGTATATTATTCACAAATCATTGCAATACCTTATTTAAAACTATTTTCCATGTAGTGGCATTATTTGTTAAGATATCCTTTTGTAAAGTTATTAGGGTCATTTTGTGGGTGCTCCGAAAGTTTTGGTAGAATCAGTTTTGCATGTAAACTGTGTAGCCCATTCAGCTTATGATCTTCAGGTGGAGCGCCCATTTCTCTTTTTTGTTATATATCATTTTATACCATGTATACTACAGTATGCTATGTACAGTATCCCCCTTGTGTTCCCCCAGATCACATCTGCATATTAGATTTCTTTTATTTCTGTATGTTTGTTTGGTAAACCAATGTCAATCTGTCAAATAATTGAATAACTGAAAATAACTTGGGGAATTAACTTTAACAGGTACAGTACGATAACATTTTTGTTGAACTGCTGCCTTAACAAATAGCTTTGGAGGAGGAGCGATGCACAATCAATAATGAAAAGGGGTGGGACTAGGGGAGGAGTTTAGGATGCAGTTTGTACCTCATCCAAAGGTGGCAACCCTAATAGGGCAGAGTGATTAGAAAAGAAAACGGGAAAGTAAGAGACTGGATTTATTCCAGGTTTCAGACTGCAGGTTAACCTTTTGTTACCTGTACAGGCACATTTACAGTTGTAGGAAGAATCTTGACAGGGCGACACCACTGTGTACTAGTCCACCTTTAAAAAAAAATGCCCATAGGGACGTGGGCCCTACCAAACTGTACAACACTGATGGCTTATTTTTGTTTTGGAGCGGTGCCAGAAATGAAAGTACAGTGGTAGCCAACACCACCAGCAGCCATAATGAGCCACATCACATGCTGATATCACTTTCTATGCATTGGGTTACATGGAGCCAACAAGAACGATATTGCCTTATGGCACACCATAATGTCTGATATTGTTCATTGTGGTGATAGCTACTTCTGTATACAATACATAATTAAGATTCGATGCCTGTTAAATTAATAATATTATTACAGTTTGGGACCTGGAATTAGGGAGCGACAATGGCAAGTCATTTCAGAACAAGCCTTAGTGAGCACCCTGATGCTGTGACATCTTATTCATTCAGCTGAGAGTGCCTTTTTATAGCTGGTAAACTAGTCTTAAAGCAGCAGTGCAATGAAAAATGTTTTTCCAACAAGCTTGTTTCATCTACAGTTCAGAAAAATATTGGCTTACCTGTCAAATTTACTTGTCTAGGTACCTCCGATGCCATGCATCATGAGTTTTTTTTTTTATATACCAGTCCTTGCCAGGTCTGCAATGCTATTTCTATGCAAAATGTGGTGGCCATATTTTTTTCTTGAGAAAAAAATTTAATTAAAATGTTTATAAAATACTCACATTTTGGTGAAATTAGAAAATTTTACCACCAAAAACAACTATAAGAGTCCTGGAATCTTTCATAGTGAAGAAAGGTAAGATCAAATGTTTTGCCTAATTTTGTTGCACTGCTGCTTTAAAATGGGAGGTAGTATAGTGCAGTGGTTTAAGGCTCTGAGCTGCAAATCTGGAGACCTGGGTTTGAATCCCACAGCCCCACTTGCATACTGTGTGACCCTGAGCAAGTCACTTAACTTCCCTGTGCTCCCAGGTTGCACCTGTAAACAAGCTTTCAGCTTAGTGTGTCTCATCTGGTTAAACAATTGGAAAAAAAAAATAAATCGCATGTGATATAAAATAGCTCTGTGATTCTGCTATAGAAATCTATGGAGTGGCAATAGGCTCAACTCAAAAAGAGAATTTGCTAGTGTTTTCAATAGAAACCTTCACATCTATTTATTTTTTCTTTCTAGAAGTGTCAGTAGACTAAAATCCAAACCTAAGGGTTTCCTCCACAGAAGGGTACATGAAAGAACCCTCACTCTGCATCAATAACTCAATGGAAAACACCAGATTTGTATATTATTATCAGTTCTCTGTTACCTTAGCCTGTAGAAGCTGCACTGAACAAAGAACAATGAAAACAGCTATCAAACGATCATAGAAAGGGGAAATAAATGTTGCCCTCTCATGAACACACAGGAACAGGTCCCAATTTACTTGTATTACCAGTTTTTCAATTGTCTTTACAATGCATTTTAGCACAAACACACTTTTTATCTGTCTGAGTTTGCCAAAAGAAGCCAACAAACTCCTTTGTATTGCTTTGCGTTTCTACCCAAGAAGTTCCCATGGCTGACGTTGATAACCACAGCAAAGGGGGACTTCACTGAGAACCAGCAGGCAGTGAGCAGCAGCTATCCATCTCAGCTCAGCACACTGTGTGTACTGAATTAGTTTTTTTTTTTTTTTAATTTACTAATCTAGTCAGCTAAATCCGCAGTCTTGTCCCAGACTGCAGGATTATAGTTCTTTAGAAAATGGGCTTTTTATTTGGTGGCATCTGATTGGCTGGTATCCATTCCACAGGGGTACATTAACTTTCAATAGATGCCCACCAAACTAAAATCCCAGCCCAAACCTGCCTCAAACCCAGTCAAGTATCCTCATGCCCAGTCTGCTTCATTATTGGCTGAAGCACTGGACACACTATTTCAAACTGCTGCCATTTGTTTTTCATTGCTTACATAGGAACAGAGAAACATAGACTTTGACAGCAGATAAGGACCGCTTGGCCCATTTAGTCTGCCCATTTCCCTACCTACAGGATAGGCCGCAGATCCTAGTTAACCAACAGCCTATTTCTTCCTACCCCCCACAAGAATTGCCATGTCTGTCCCATGCATTCTTGAATTCTCTCACAGTTTTAGACCCCACAACCTCCTCAGGAAGGCTGCTCCATGCATCCACTACCCTCTCTGTGAAATAATACTTCCTCACATTGCCCTTGAACCACCACCCCTCTATCTTTAAATTGTGTCCCCTTGTTCTTGCACGTCTCTTTTTCTGAAAGATGCTACCCTCTTGGACTTTGTTGATTCCACTGAGGTACTTAAAAGTTTCTATCATGTCCCCTCTCTCCCTTCTTTCCTCAAGGGTATACATATTAAGCTCCTTTAGTCTCTCCTCATAAGGCTTCTCTTGCAGACCCTGCACCATTTTACTTGGTCTCCTCTGGACTACCTCTATCCTGTCTATGTCCTTGCGGAGATGGGGTCTCCAGAACTGGACACAGTACTCCAGATGGGGTCTCACCAACTGTCTGTACAGAGGGATAACAGCTTCCTGTTTTCTGCTGCTGATGCCTCTCCCTGTGCATTCTAGTATACCCCCAGCCCTCCCTACTGCCTTCTCACATTGCTTGCTAACCTTAAGGTCATCTGATATGATTATCCCCAGGTCCCTTTCCTTTTTGTTGTTGTTACTACCCCCCATTGTGTATTCTTCCCTGGGTTCTTGTTTCCAGGTGCATTACTTTGCACTTTTTGCACTGAATCCTAGCTGCCATATTTCTGACCATTCCTCCAACCTTGACAAGTCCCTTCTCATCCTTTCCACGCCTCCTTGTGTATCAACCCTGTTGCAGATCTTTGTGTCATCTGCAGAGAGGCATACTTTTCCTTCCAGTCCCTCTGCAATGTCACTTGTGAAGACATTAAAAAGGACTGGACCCAATACCGAACCCTGCGGTACCCCACTAGTAACCCCTCTTTCTTCAGAGTGGACTCCATTTACAATTACCTTCTGTGTCCTGTTGTCCAGCCAATGTTTTACCCAGGCTACCACCCTGGGACCCAGTCCCAGGCTGGTTAATTTGACTATTAATCTTTTGTGTGGGACTGTGTAAAATGCCTTACTAAAGTCTAGGTAGGCCATGTCCACAGCCCATCCCTGGTCTACTACTTTGGTCACCCAGTCAAAGAAATCTATTAGATTCATCTGACAAGTCTTTCCCGCTGTGAACCCATGCTGCCTTGGGTTCTGTGCCCTACTGGCCTCTAGGTACTCAACTATTCTTTCCTTCAGAAGTGACTCCATCACTTTCCCCTACCACAGAGGTCAGACTGACAGGTCTGTAGTTTCCTGCCTCTGTCTTGGTCCCACTTTTGTGAAGGGGAATCACATCCGACTTCCTCCAGTCCTCGGGTACCACACCATCCTCCCATGATTTATTAAAAAGAGTTGCCAGTGATTTCACTAGTTCTCCCTTAATTCTTTTAGAATTCTGGGGTGAATTCCATCAGGCCCCATTGCTTTGTCCACCTTCAGTTTTAGGAGTTCTTGCAGAACCCTTTCTTCTGTGAAAGGACTGGGATCGACCCCCCTATCAAGAGTGCTTCTGTTAATTGGATTAGGCACTTCCCCCTCCTTTTTGTGAATACTGAGAAGAAATATTCATTCAGTATCCTTGCTTTTTCACTGTCCCCCTCTGCCCACCCACCGTTCATTCTATTCAGCCTCACTATCCCTACCTTTGTCTTTCTACGCTCGCTGATGTACCTATAAAAGGTTTTATCCCCCTTCTTAACTGAGTTGGCTATCTTTTCCCCAGTTTGTGCCTTTGCTATTCTGACTTCCCTCCCTGCTTCCTTCTGCCTTAACTGGTACAGCTCTCTGTCCTGCTCTTTCTGTGTTTCCTTCTACTTCCGGAATGCTATCTTTTTCTTCCTGACTTTCACAGCCACCTCTTTTGAGAACCATAGTGGCTTTTTCTTTCATTTTGATTTGTTTATTTGCTTCACACAAAGGTCTGTTGCCTCTGTGATGGTAGTTGTGATGATTCCCCATTGTTGCTCCACACCTCCTTCTAGCCTGTTTGCTAGTACTTTTCTGAGGCACTCTCCCATCTTGCCAAAGTCAGCCCTCCTGAAGTCTAGTACCCTCGCTTTTGTATGGCTTGACTCTGTAGCTGAGTTTAACATGAACCACACTGTTTGATGGTCTCTTGTTCCCAGATGGCAACCCACTTCTAGATCTGAGATCCTCTCACTGCCCCCATTTGAGAGTACGAGGTCTAAGATTGCTCCCTCACGAGTGGGTTCCGAAACTAGATGTCTGAGGCCTGCCACCTGTAGGGCATCAATAATGGCCCTGCTCTTGGATGTGGCTGCAGCAAATGTGCTCCAGTTAGCATCTGGCATATTCAGGTCTCCCATCAACCATATCTCCCCTTTCTCTGCCATTCTAAGAATGCCTTCTGTCATATCTTTGTCCATTCCCTTCCCCTGACATGAGGGTCTGTACACAACCCCTGTGCAGATTATGGTGCCCTTTCCAGTCTCCAAGGTGACCCACAGTGCCTCCTCTCCTCCCTGTTTACTCTTTCGTTCAGTTGCTTTTATCCCTTCCTTTACATAGAGAGCTACTCCTCCCCCTCTTCTCCCCTGCCTGTCTCTCCTGTAGGTTATGTACCCTGGTATGTTAACATCCCAGTCATGGTTCTCTGTGTACCATGTTTCTGTGACTGCTACGATACCCAGGCATCCCTCTTCCATCAAGGCCACCAGCTTAGGGAGCTTGTTGCCCAGACTACGGGCATTGGTACTCATTACCCTCCATTTCCTGATGGCCTTACTCCTTTTTGCCTCATCCCTGTCCTTCTTGCCTTTGTCACTTTCTCCATTTACCCCTGCCCTTCTCCCTATCGACACCTCTATGTTGGTGTTTACTGCACTTACTACCGTGATTTTTGGGGGCTAGGATTTCCCTGCTCCTTTCCAGTGCCTCTCCCCTTGGCTAGTTTAAATGCTTACCAATGAAGCATTTAAACCTATCACCTAGGATCCTGGTTCCCCTCCTGGACAGATGCAACCCATCATGCCAGTATAGGCTTGCATCACTCCAGGTGGACCCCCAGTCCCCAGTGAAGCCAAATCCCTGAGCTCCACACTAGTTTTTCAAACACTGATTGAATCCCAAGGTGTGGAACACCCTAGCCTCTCCTACGCCATAGATGGGCAGCACCTCTGAGAAGGTTACCGTGCGTGCTACTTGTCTAAGACCCCTCCCCAATTCCACAAACTCTTCCTGCACTTCTCTAATCCCTTTCTTAGCCAGGTCATTTGTCCCTAGGTGGACAATGACATCCAGCTCCCGCCCTGTGCAGCTCCTCCGTCAATCCTGAGGATTCGCTCCCTGTGTCTCCAAGCCATGGCGCCAGGCAGGCACTTTACCTCCCTCTCCCCTTCCTCCCCCAGTTCTACCTTCCTAACAATGGAGTCCCCCACCAGGAGTTGTTTCCTTCCTGTATGCCCCCTGCCACCCTCCTGTGGGTCTCCTTTGTGGAGGTTCCCAGCATCCTCCTTGATCTCCACTGGGTGGTGCCTCCATAGAGGAACCACACTTTGCCAGAATGGCATAGGAATTGTGGAGAGGTACAGCTGGAAGGATGCACCTCTCTTCCACCACCCTCACCCTCCATGAGCCCACTGTGGTCCAATCGCTCCTCTTTCTTGGCAACCTCTGAGGCAACGGCAGTGGCACTTGTGGTCCCTGGATGGAAGAGGAGGTCCCACAAATCCCGTCCAACTCAGCCTGGAGATGAGCAACCTCCTCCCTCAGCCCAGAGAGGTGCCTGCAGATGGAATAACACCGCATCCTCCAGAATGTCTCCCTGAAGACTGCTGCTCCACAGCCACTGCACTGCACTACTCCCATCATGTCTTATTTCTGACCCCTTAACTGTTTGCAGTCCTTAGTCTTTCCTGTTTTTTTTCTCTCTCCTTACTTTCTGCCTGTGTGCCCTTTAAGCTCCTGATTGTCCTGTTCTGAGACAAGAATATCCTATATTTCTCAGTAGACCCCTTACTTGCTCAGAGGCAGACCTCCAGCAGCTAGAGGGGGCTGGAGAGCTACTCTTGCCCTTCTAGGATGGTGGGTCTTTGGTGGCTCTGTGATCACTCACTTCCTGCTCCCAAACAGGACGTTCCTGTTGTCAGTCAAATTCTGTGCCTTTAAAAGTAGAACTAGCTTTGGGTGGCAAGGAGGGCAATATAGTCCCAGTAGAGAAGTAATGTCACACAGCAGTCCTTTCTCCTGGAGTCTTCTGCCAAGCTACTGGCAAAATCTTTCTAAGGCAGTCTTTAAATGTATCTTCCTTCTAGCTAAGCCACTCCCCCTACTTACTAGATCTTTCTATAAGTAATTTAAACCTCACAGCTATCTAGTCCTTTCAATCACCTGAGATTTACACCTAGATATCTGTTCAGATAACCATTCAGTTCAGTTAACTCAGACACACACTTTTTTTTTGTTTGTTAGTTTTTTTTTAACCTAAATTAAAGTTCCAAGTACAAGAGTTCTACTTCTTTAGTCCCAGTAGAGAAGTCCAATCACACAGCAGTCCTTTCTCCTGGTGTCTTCTGCCAAGCTACTGAGAGCCCCCACGCACACATATTCCCTAGACAAGAAAGACACGATCCAGTAACCCACCAAAGCAGATCATTGTACTGTACCTGTTTTTAAACCAGTCTTTCAGTTTTTTCTATGAGTAAAACCCCTGCTGCCACACTGCCACCACTCACTCATCAGATGGCCTCCCATCCCCGAAACCAGACTCTGCATGAACATACCGTGTCATTCATTAGCCCTGAAACTGCTCCCCCCACTCTACTCCACTGCATGATAGAAAGTTTCACCTGCCAACTAACAAAGCATCAGTTCCACAGCTCACATTTGCCAGAGAAAAAAAAAATGTCCTCCCCTTTTGTTGTTTCTCTCCAGAATCGTCTTCCCATCCAACCCGACTCTAGTCTTCCTGTCCAATCTCAGTGATGATTCTCCAATTTTTAGTTTAAAAACTGCAGCCCCTGTCATAATACCACACTTCAAAATGGATCTTAAAAAAAAAACCAAAAGCATACCTCTTCAAATCAAGCAGTTTCCATTTCCCACCACTACTCCTCCACCAGACTCCCCTAATCAAAACCATTGCTACTTCATAAGACCGCCCGAGAAATCAAGAATACTTAACCAAATAATAAAATAAAAGAAACTGATCTAATCAATGCACCAACAAAAAAAAATTCCAGTGACTGTCCGTCGCGGGGGGTATTCAGGAAACCAAGGCAACCAGTTCAAACAACTCAAAACTATGGAGGCTCACTTAGGGCATATATCCTTACCTTAACCAAAACAAAGCCACATCTAAATGCAAGCAGAGGTACTATTTATCAAAAAACATCAAAAGATTAAAACTTTTCACATATAAACAAGAAAAATATGGGTTCAAACAAAAAAAATGCTGTGCCCATTTTCAAAGCACAATAACACCCTCCAGAGTGGGTGGTATGGGCAATACCGGACCTTCCAAGGGCTATCAGGCCCTCTACCTGCTGCGCTGGGCCTCATTATGACCCTCGGCGGTCCAGCATTGCCCAATACTGCCCACCGTAGAGGGTAATATTGCTTGCATAACAAGTCAGCTGTGAAAAAAACTACACTATGATCATTTTCATACCTTATCAATATGTGCTATATACCTGTCCAATTATTAGCAAGAACACTGTCTGTGAACAGAGGTGGGGGAGTAACTGAAAAGTACTGCAGAACAATATTTCATGAGCTCAGAACACACTAACATGCAACTTCTTTTTATGCAAATTAATTTTTACAAAACTGTGTAAATATAACTTACAAACCGCAACCAAACATTTATTTTCTCAGATACAATGTGATTTAGTGTCACAAAGGATAAACATAACAGAAAGTCACCGTCACAATGACAAGAAAAAATAAGGGATTTACTAAATGTATTTAAAGAAGTGATATATAGATACAAAAGAAGGGGGTGTTTACTCCAAATGAATGCTATATACCCTGAGGCAGAGAACAACAAATTCTTGTCAGATCCACCAGGGCTGCATAATGAAGTTTGAGAAGAAAATAGGCAGTCTGATTTTTTTTTATTTTAAACTTGGTTGAGTTATGGGCTGCTACCCCCCTCCCACACACACACACACACTGGTGTGCTGCATGCCATGGCGTGCCAGACATATCGGTAGCTACTTAGCCATCTTGCGCTTGGCTGCTACCAGGTGGAGGCCTCGTGGTAGCACATGTGTGTCGAGAGGCACATGAAAGTCACAGCTGCATAAAGAAGTTTGTGAAGAAAATGGGCTAGTGTCAAATTGTATGTTTATGAGGGTAATGTAGTCAGTGACTGTGGAAAATATGGAATGTTACTACACCAAGAGCTATCTTTTCTGCATCATATTGCCAATTCTGATGGTAAATTCTGTTTAAATTACACCAAGACTAGATGTAATTAAATATTTTGTTACAAAACTAGGGCACTTAACATCACCTGCTGAAAGCCAGGAGATTAGCTGGGGATAAATAATGGTGTGCTAAAGACTCATATTTTGTCCATTGTGTGATCCCCAACATTGTACTGCTAGGTGCAAGATCTTAAGGAGCCGTTAATCACACTTGGGCCAAGTCCCCAGCAGGTACAAACATAATTTTTAATTTACCAAGAGGGAAAAAACTAGACAAAATTAAAAACTCTACATATATGTCAACAAGTCACCAACAGTTACAAACATAAAAAGCCAGCATCACTGTATTTGGCTTGGTTTCCTTTTCTATATGCAAAACGTCTGCAGGGCTCTGCCCATGCAGCTGTAAAGACATTTTCGTCAGAAACCCCTGATGCTAATAAAGTTTGGCGAGTAAGATTCTGCCTATTTAAACTTTGTTTTCCCATGGTGCTTTGCTACGTGTAGCTTGTATTTTAAATCCAATCAGCCAATGAGCACAGGGCATAGGGATCGTAACAAACACGGCTCTAGTTTTGAAATCGCTGCCGCCCGGAGGGTTAGTGCTGGCACAATACGGGTTGGTACAGGAGGGCCTACTGCAGGAACCCACCAGATGAGCAGTAGGTGACTGGGGATTGAAACCAGCAGAAGGGTTCTCCATGCAGACGGTGTCACATTGGGAGATCCCTTCCTTTTGAGTCCTTCAAACATGGGATAGGATATCGGGGCTTGACTGAGCTGAGATTGTGCACATCAGGCTGCCGAGACCTCCCTGTGCTACTTCAGATCATTTGTCCTGGTGTGAGCAAGGGGTGTGGACTTTGCATCGAACCCAAACTACCATGACATTACTGCAGGAAGGGGGGAATACCATGGCCACCATGACAGGCAAGCCGTTGGCCAAGCAGGCTGGAGGCGCCGGAGCTGCTGCTGACCCACCAAGTCTGCGGTCATGAAGAGATACCTGACATGCTGGTGGACACCTGTACCAGAAACTCAACCTGCGGGGCCACTTCTTGGGCAAGGGGCTTCAGCAAGTGCTACGAGATCACCGACATGGACATCGAAGAAGGTGTTCGCTGCAGATCGTGCCCAAGTCTATGCTGCTATCTTTGCCATTTCAAATTGCTTCAGCTCTCTCAAACCTTCCCTTCCTCTCCTCACTAGCCCTAATCTGAGCTCAAACCACAACCTTTAACTAAAGCCTTGTGCAGTTTCTGGATCCAGTTCCGTACTGTTTCTTATTTTGTACAAGTCCTCTTCGGTTATTGCAGGGTGATGACTTGCCCTATCTTTGCCATCCCATCTATACTGCTTACTAAGCCACAAATACATTATTTGCCAGTTGGAATCGAACATCAGATATTATATTTATACTCGTCAGACCTCTAGACTATTAAAATAGTGACTGAGCCCTGCTCTTATTCCACAAAATGAGCTAATGGTATACTGGTCACCTGCTTCGGCTCTTACTGAGGCCATAGAATGCTCTCAAAATTTCACTTAGGCACTCTACTGTGATGGTTGCTATGTCAACTGACATCTGCTTCGCTCACAACCAGGCAGAAAACACATTGCATGCCCATTGTGTGTTTTTCTCGGTATTTGCTTCTACTTTTTTTCTTGCCAATTCATCAAGCTCTGATTTAGATATGTTTACATGTCTCTGACTTCATTCACTTTCTTTTCTGCAGCTTTCTCCTCCTCCTTCCTTCATATCTCCTTCCTCATTCTGCTCCACTATTGTCTCTAAATGCTTTACTTTTGCTGTCTTGTTCCTGCTTCTTCTGTCTACTACTCTTTCACCCACGCCGCTACTCGCTATCTCTGCACATCGTGCCATTTCTTCATCATTCCCCAAATTTTCTTCTACTCATCCTTCCATGTCTGTCATTCCACATAACTAAAGATAATATAGCTTCTCTCCATTTCGGCATTCCATTTCGCTCTTACAATTTTTTTCCCCCTGTGTCTCTCTTATATTTGTCTTACTGCTCCTCTAACCTACCTGCCTGCTCTTTCAGAAGTTGATTTCTACCATTCTTTACCTTTCCTTTTTATATACAGTGTTCATTTTTCTCCTGTGGCTACTTCTTGTATTTCACAAGCAACACGGCATTATCGTGCCATAATGCCATGTTGCTCTTGTACCACCTGATGTCATTTGACTAACTGTTTTCCTTCTTTTATGTATTGTTGTTTTTGCCATGTTACAAATCTTATTACACTCTGGCCTAGTGTAAGAGTATTATGGGCCTAGGCCTACTAGCTCTTTTCTTTCACCTTAGTATGAATATTAACATACATACTAAGAAGCCAGCAGATTAGACCCTATGATCTATTAAGTCTGCTTGATGATCAGTGCCTTCCCAGGGCACCGTTTTTTTAGAGCTGCCCCAAACAAGGTCCTCCATACCCACTCACCCCCAGCGGAACTCAGGGATGCACCCACCCCTACACCTATCTCAGCCCTTCTTGAACCCCTCCACAGTCGTAGCAGCCACCAAGTCCACGGGCAGTGCATTCCAGGGCTCCACCACCCTCTCAGTGAAATAGTACCTCCTTGTTCCCCCTCTCAGTCTCCCCCTTCCAGCCTCATTGAGTGTCCTCTGGTGGCTCCTACCTCCTTCAGCTGAAGCACTCTCTCAAGGCTTACCCTATTCATTCCTTTGAGATATTTGAAGACCTCCATCATATCCCCCCGTTCCTTCTCTCCTCCAGCGAGTACAGGTTGAGCTCCTCCAGTATCTCCTCATTAGGGCCTTTCCCCTAGTCCCAATATCATCCTGGTCACCTTCCTCTGGACCTTCTCCAGAGGAGCAATGTCCCTCTAAGTAGGGACGCCAAAACTGCACACAGTATTAGAGGTTTGGTCTAACCAGGCAATTGTACAGCAGAAGGAGCACCTCAACTCTTTGAGGTTACCCCCGGCTATGCAGCCCAGCATTTTATTTACTTGGGCCGCAGCCCTCCTACACTGCTCTGAGTTATTCATTTTGGCACCCACCACCACCCCAAGGTCCTTCTCCCCCCTAGAAACCTGCAGTGTCTCTCCTCCCAAGGTGTATATATGAGCAGGTTTTTGGCCCCCAGGTGCAGAACCCTGCACTTCCCAGCATTAAACTTTAGCTTTCAGGTTCGTGATCACCTCCCTAGAGTCTCCAGATCCTCCTGGAGAGCCAGCTTCCTTACCTCCCCCTCTACCACTGCCCACAGCTTTGAGTCATCTGCAAAGAGACTCATCCCACTCGATACTGCTTCTGATATCTGAGATATAGGCATTAAACAGGAGTGGGCCCAGTACCGACCCCTGTGGGACCACGCTAATGGCTCTCCTGGGGGATGAAACCTCCCCCTACCAACCCTCACCTTCTGTACACACCCCTCAAGCCAGTTTCCTATCCACCTGACCATCTGCCCAGTGATCAAAATTAATATACCCAGCCTGTTCCCTGTGCAAGTAGGAACAGGCTGTTGCATGTAGTTTTTTGCCCCGCATGCACTGTGGTGCAGGTAGGTCATCCATTGTTTAGGCTGCATTTACAACAAGCCACCACAAGGGGCACAGTGCTGGGGAGATGGAGAGGGAGAGAGAGAGAGAGAGAGACGGTCCTTTTTTTCTGGATGATGTAAAGTTGCGCAAACGCATGCACACCACAGTGAGCACTCACGGGAGTGAGCAGCGTGACAAAGGAAGTGAGCACTGTTTGGAGCTGGAGTTGGAACAGAGAGCTGAAGTGCTGAAGGAAGAACTCTAAGTGTCTATTTCGGAGGAGGTGGGATCGTTGGGTTTGAGGCACCGATCTAGCCGACAGAGCAGAATGTTCCAAACTGCGTGGTACTGTCTCATCCTGAGTTGATGCAGGTCTGCACCAGTACCCGGAGCTCTCCCATTGTTCCGCCCAGTTTCCTTCTCTATCAATTCCATGTGCTCCCCAATTCAGCGCTCCTGCTGACCTGCTGAGGGGTGGATGGGGCTTCCATCAATGGGGTGGGCGGGCATATATTCGGGGTCTGAGACTGTTAAGGAGAGGGGACAGATGTTAAGGGGAGGGGACAGAAATGGCAGGAAAAAACGCAGAAAAAAAAAAAAAAAAACACCCACTGTGATATAGTGCAGTGCTGCAGTCCATAGGGACAACATGGGAGGACTGCTTCTTGGGGGAGGGTCAGGCAGAGGAAAAACAGTTCCATGGATGGAAAACATGATGTCAGCCCTTTTCTACATGCAAAATGTCTGCAGGGCTCCACCCATGCAGCCCTAAAAAGCCCATACTGCTACTCTGTGGGGGTTGGGGTGGGGCACTAAATTGAAACAATGTCATTAGGTATAGTCAGCTGCTCTTCTGGTTGCTATTACACCCAACTGAGGAAGGGACACATTTGGCCCTGAACATTTGTGTTACTGTAACATTTTTGCTTAATATGGGAAAATATAAGGTATCAAACTATTAAGCTGTATTTCCTTGGGCTGTATTTTATGCATGATTATAGTTACATGAGTTTAATCACCAGCCAGGAGTGTTTGTTAGAGACATAACCATGCCAAGTTTTAAATGTCAAGATGAAACACATTTTTTAGCACATTCTCAGTTGCTAACAGGAATCAAATGTATTTATACTATGTCATCAGGAAAATTAGAAAAGTATACAACACTAAACAAGACTATAAGAGACGACAGCTCTGTTACGCTGCCTAGAACAACATGAATGTTTTATAGTGGCCTTCAGCAGGGTTATGCACTATTCAGTGATATTACTGGTTAGGGTTCACTGCAATCCAAACCAGCATCTAAAATGTTGGGTTACACACGCTCCCTTAAACACAAGTGTGAGTAATGAAGAACTGCCTCACTATCAGAGGCAACAGCAGGAGCTTTAACATGGAGGGTGAGACAATAGGGCTTTTGTGTTAGATCTGCTCTGCTAGAGCCTGCTGAATACACAACTACCCAATTGTGAACCAGTGATTTATATATATCTATATATATATATAATATATATATATATATATATATATATATATATATATATATATATATATATATATATATATATATATATATATATATATATATATATATATATATATATATAACATAAATCATTAGGTAGCGTGTATAACGAGAATATAATAACTGGTTACCATTTTTTCCCCATAGGAAAACCAGGTTATAATTCTAGCGTTAACCAGCTTGTTGTAACAACATTCATGCGCCTGGTTTCCCTACTTCAGTGCATGTGCCTGCTGCAAACTTCCTGCTTTCTGCACAGTCTGTCCCAGCTTTTCAGTGCTCACAACTTCCTCGACAGAAGTTGGTGGCAAGTTCTTCTTGTATTTTAACACAATACTACTGGGAACAAAAAAACAACAACGAACTAATCAGCCCCAAGAAAGAAAAAAAAAGCTGCTTCAGTTTATGAGGCAGATGCTATGGACCGTGTTAAAACTCTAATGATCTGCAGTTTCACGTCATACCAAAACAGTTATTCTGTATAATTGCTGTGGTAAAAAAATGGACCCCAGCAATTATACAAAATGAAAGATGGGGAGGTGTGTATAACTTGTATTTTACACACACCCTCAGGCTGGGATGCATTATGTGGCATCCCACCCCTCGGTGGGTGTAAAATCCTCGTTATAACTACCTACCCATCCATTATTCTCTATTTTATACACACCAGAGGTGTTGGATGCTACATAAACCCTGAGAGTGAAGCTCAAGGGGTATATACAAGCATCCAACACCAAGGGTGTGTGTAAAATTCGAGTTTTACACACTACCCCATGGTTTGTTTTATATAATTGCCAAGGAGCATTTTTTCCCCCACAACAACTACATAAATAGTCCCTGGAGCCATGGTCCAGCTGAAGTGCAGTCTGTGGTTGTGACTCTTTTAGCTGAAGCGTCTCTTTAAGCTTTTTTTTGTTGTGTGTTTGTTTTTAGCGATTCCTCGGAAGAGTTAAAAAGTTTTTAGTTCAGAACTGGAACTTACTGGGTTGGAGTCCTGACTGGAGTGCGACAGCTGCAAGAGTCTAGCACGATGAAGGGGACCACTGCTGGTGCATGTGTGGAGCAAGGGAAACCAGGTGTTTGTGTGTTCGCTGTTATAACCAGCTGATTATAACAGCAAATTATAACTAGCTCTCCCCATGGAAAAAACATGTTCGGGTTATTATATTAAAAGTAATAAAACTATGAACAGTACCAACACAATTTATTTAGTCTTTTACACACCATTGGTGTGATATATCAATATAAACCACTCAAGCTCTGCTCTTCCCTCCCCACCTTCCTTTTTTCATTCCCAATAGCAACAAGCCATATCTTCTCCTGATATCCCCCACTTCCTCTGCACTTTATTTGTACCTCCTTGATGCCCCCTGTACTGCTATTCCTTGTTTATCCTCACTAAATTGTACAACTGTAAATTTGTTTCTTCTTAGTAGCTCATATAAAACACTTAATTTTTGTTTCCCGTCATATTTATTTGTTCTGATTGTTACTCTGTATACCCATACGCTCCCCCTTTTCTCCCCAGGACGCATCTGGAAACCAGCTGCTATCTCTCCTTAGTATGTCTTTCCTGCCGAAACTTTTGAAATAAATAAATAAAGTTGTTTCACACACTGCTGTCCCTACATCATTATTCTCTATATCTTACAACAGGGATAACATTTGTAAAATGCAGTTTGTTTTTGAGCAGACATACATACTGTACAGGGGGGTGGTAGAACTCAGTTCCAGGAGTAAAAGTCGGACTTGGTTACATGCGCAAAATGAGAAAAGCTTACGCCTGTATAAATGCACCCCTAATAGCCAGGCAATTGACCATGTAAGCAAGTACAAAGTATAATGTAAACAAGCACTACAGTACAGAATCGTGGTGGACTCTGGCTGCTTCGTGCACTTACCAATGCAACAGCGCATGCCACCTGCCAAAACTCACCTGGTCCACTCCATCTTCCTTAACAGAGGTGCACTATCACCCAATCGATCTTCTTGTGGGAGGGCGAGGTCCTGGGTGAGCCCAGACTCCCAGTTCTCTCATCTCACAACACTGCCCCTGCTGCTTAACACGGAATGAGAGAACGTCAAGCCCAATATACACAATATCCCGGCCCGCACTCTGGACTCTGTCTCCCAGAGCTTCTGCTGCTACTGCTACTCCCTCTACTGCAGTATTTGCATTTCACATGGCCTGTTGCTTGGTTACACCAAATGCTTATTTATGATCTGTACCCAACCTGCTTCCTGGTTAAAAGACCTGTCTTTCTAAAACACCCATACAGTGTCCGGTGTTCCAGTTTTCTGACATCCAATAAACGTGCCCCTTCCCCCAATCCACTGATACCAACGTGGCCACTGGAGTTAATAAATTATACAATCATCAGGAGTTTCTATAACGTGGTATGTCTGCTGCTACTAATTTGTTTAAAACTTGCTAAATCTGGGATCCTGTGCCTTGCTTGGAACTTTGGTGTACATATCTGTTGAGATTTTAGTAAACAACTTGCAATGTTTATAAATTGGCTTTTTAATGAAACTGGTAAGGTATTTTTACCTTTAGTTTTCAAACTGCAAGTAAAAAAACAGTAGACTTTTAGTATTATTGCAGAAAACCACAAAGGAGATCAGTATAAGAAACTGCAGTTTTATGTCTATTTTGCTGGGAGTTTTTGACTTTCTAGCTTTTACATATCTGTTTATGCATGCTGCTGTGCATCTGTAGAGTTCTAAGGGGCAGGGTGTGGCTTCCATCAATGGGGTGGGCGGGCATATATTCGGGGCCTGAGACTGTTAAGGAAAGGGAACAGAAGGTAAGGGGAGGGGACAGAACTGGTGGGAAAAAAATGCCCATTAAAAAAAAAAAAACACCCACTGTGATATAGTGCAGTGTTGCAGTCCATAGGGAAAACATGGGCAGATTGCTTCTTGGGAGAGGGTCAGGTGGAGGAAAAACAGTTCCACAGATGGAAAACATGATTTCAGCCCTTTTCTACATGCAAAACATCTGCAGGGCTCTGCCCATGCAGCCCTAAAAATGAGAGCCAGGCTGGAGCAGGGGCATCAATAGGAGAGGGTAAGGCAAGTGACACACAGGCAGTCAAAATAAACTAATGCAGCATACAGCGCACTTAAAATCTGCAAATAAGAAAAACCATTAATTCACGATCACTGGGTCACTCTGCATGCTTTTTCTGAAGGAATGTGAAATCTTTGAGTTCTTGGGAGACAAAGAAAACAATCCAATCTTTCATACAGAAACAATTTTTAGTTATTAATGCACAAAGAAGATACAGGACATCTTACTTTTGTCCAAGGGATAGTATCTTGTTACTAATGTGATGAACTGCCAGTTTTTCAAAGTACAGCTTTCTCAAGCGGTTCTGTGACCTCCTTTAAGTGATTTATGGAAGTTCCCCATATGCCTTTTTCACATAGTATGCTATTGCCAGCCATGCTTCAGATGTTGAAGCTGCAATTTGTTTTGTAAAAAAAAATCTGTCAGTTATTTTCCATGATGTTTTATCAGTGCTTTGTTTCTGGCTGTCCTCCAGTTTTCTCCGAGTGCTAGCTTCTGACCATGCCCCCAGAATGATATGCAAGGGAGTCATCAATCACTTTCACTGACTGCATGGTCTCTTGAAGAGGGTACGTGAATGAGGGCTCCCGAGAGAAACAACTTTGAAAAACAGCCAAAATTCTGAGGATGCACAGTAGCAGCAATGCTCAATGCACATGCTCAGAATCTTGACTTTGCTTTTCAAAGTTTTTTGGGGGCAATTTCACTGCCCCTTTTCATTGAAGAGAGGCATCTAATTGCAAAGTGCATTTACTACAGCATAACTACACATAACTGAAGTGTCTTATTGTATTTATAACAAGTGTAGAATAATTGTTAAAGGTGGAAAATTAAAAAAAGAATCACAATAGTGCTTGCGAAAACATTGTGATTTATTATTGTAACTGCCTTTGAAGATAAAGTAGTCAGTTTTTGCTAAATCAGCTAGCTCTAATTTTGGTAATGGTTACAGCTATTACACTGATTTACATAGAACAAAAAGGAATTCTGGGTAGATTATAAAGTTGACAAATTTTCTTTACTCAGAGGTGCAGTCTCCTATTTTGGTAGTGGTGATTGCAGTATAACATTTAATACATGGATGTACATAGTAAGGCACTGTGGGTACAAGAGGCAGTTTTTCCTCCCATTTTCCTTACTGTGAGGTGCAGTCTTCTATTTCTGTAGTGGCTACAACAATATAAGATCTCATATGTTTATTTTCAAAATGAGGCATTGTGCACACATTATATAGCTGAAGTTTTATTTCCTGAGAGATGTAGACCCCTATTTCTGTAGTGAGTACAGAAATATAATAGCCAGTATACTAATTTACATAGTGAGGCATTGTGAGCACAGTAAATATCTGATTTTTCTGTCTCCCTAATCGAAGTGCAATCTTCTATTTCGGTAGTGTTTACAGCAGTACAGTCTGTAGAAAAGCTCCTGGAAAAATGTTTTTTTCTGATGCAGGTAGGCCAAAAAGATAATTTGCCATTCTGTGCAGATGTTGTTTCTATTACCGCCTGCTGTTGAAGTGACAGGTCTGAAGTGACAACTCCTATCAAAATGTGGGAGTGTAATGATACTTTTCTATGTTTATGTTATAGGGCTCGAATGCTTGTAAATAGTTCAGGAGTGTAATTATGGGTCAATAATTATATGGCTTTCAGCCAATCAAATCACTAGAATTTTTCTACATGTTATAATGCTAGATACAGCTACTTGCAAACAATGTAAAGAGTCAGCTAAAAACTGACAGTGTCCCTTTACTATAACTGTTTCCCTTGTGTGATGTAAAGGTTGGGGTTGCAGCACTGAGAAAAATGGGGCAGGGCTATGCAAATGAAAGAGCACATAAACAAAATGATTTTATTCATGAAAACGGTACTTTTTGGCAGCTTGAATGGTAGGAGACTGATTCACAACTCCTACAGGTTACTATGCCCATTTGCTATGGCAACATTCCATAAATCACTTTAAAGGCTGCAGTAACTGTGAACCAAAATCCTCTCCTGTATAATTAAATGTCTGTTACTCCAAAAGTGATTTCATTGCCACCTTTGGACAGGCACTTTTCTGATGACTTTCTGGAATGGTAGAGCTTCCTTTCCCAACAGAAACTGAAGACTTTTTAATTGATTTAAGGGATGTGCAAAGACAAATGACCTTGGTTTATGAAGTACTTTAACATATGGCCCTGCACCTGTAGACTGTTCTAGGATCATGAGGGTAAGGGGTGCGGTAGGATGGCTGGCAGTTAGACATAAGAATCCTAATAGCACATTTCCAAACTTTGTGGGACTTGTGTTTGCAACCCATTTAGCTGATTTCTAATCTTTTTGTGGTCTGTGTTGTGCACAGTAGAAACCCTGAAAAGCATTAACATTGTTTTTCACTATACACGTCCTTACTTTTTAAAGTATTTATGCTGTAAGTTCATTTACTCATGGTCTTTGAAACCCCACACAAAGCAGTAGGTGACACATAACATACTTTTCAGAGGACCCTTTCTGGTCTGTGAAAAGCCAGAAGGACTTCAACTGAGAAGGAGATATTTGTTCCATAGAGTATTGTGTAAAATAATCCCCTGCTCCCACAGGCCATGAAAGCATTTGGCCCTTTGAACTGAAAGCTGAGAGTCCATCTGAGGTTGCCGCCGGTGGCACCACACATTTTACAAAAGTAGTGAACTATGTATCAATCCAACAACAGACAGCTCTGCATGTGCAACTGGTAGTGTGTGCATGGCATGCACTTTGGCATGTTGGTACATGCCCTCTGTGAAACATGCAGAAGTCATTGTTGCATACGATCCATCATGTCTGTATGTAAACCACTCCATTCACAAAGAGTAAAATATCATCCATAACATTTAAGCATCGAATATTAAAAAATGTTGCATTAAACAAAACCTATTGTGAAATACAAATATGTAAATAATTGAAAACCATCTCAAAGTACAAAAATAAAATCACATAAACCAAAAGGCCTTGAGGAATTCTAGGCTCTAATAGTAAGAATGCCAGCACCTAGGAAACACTTTCCAGTTTATGGACTTTGCTAAATAGCATTAATTTATTAGAAAGAAATTAAGGAAAATGTGAAGCAGCATACAATCATTTAGGGTTGATTTATCATGTAAACACGTGGAGTTTCTTCCTTTTGTTATTGAAATGGTCATTCACAGTGTGTCATTACCCTTTAATAATTCCTTAAAAAATGTATAAATATTTCTCAGATATGAGAAAAAAGTGCCGGAAAGTAGTGCAAACATTAGATTAATGAAGTGTACTTGTGCTTCAAATGTAATATTCCTTTGTTCGAGAAGAATTTTTCATAGGACTTTGTTAGATTTAATAAACTGTAGTCACCAGCAGTATTCCGTTTGAGGAACAATTTTAAAGCAAAGTTCATGACAGTGTCGCTCAGACAATATAAAGGACCTTTAAAAGATCTTTGCACAATGCTCATTTTATCCTAGGTCCTCTCTGCAAAATAGCATACAAATGGTAAAACCTGGTACAGCAATTGATGATTGATTGATTGTTTGATGATTAACATTTATTTTTTCACAGGAAATAACATTTGTTGGGACAAAGTTCCATTTACAACAAAGTCCTGCATTTCAATTTGTTATACTAAACATTAACAATTTACAAATACAAATAAGAAGATACAAGAGTACAAAAAAGAAAAATCACTTCACAACAAATTACTTTAAAAACGTGTGCAAGAAGACTTCAATCAGACAAAACATTTTTAAAACTAAAGAGGTTTGTGTTTGTCTTCAGTGGTTCTGATAATTTATTCCAACTACATGCTACACAATTCTGGAGTATGCTGTCACCCAATGTATTAATATGTCTATGCATTGGAATACTACTTAATATTTTCCTTGTCTTAATGTGTATTTCCTTATTTGATTTTCTTTTTACTTGTTTGTGTAGTGGATGATTATATTTTATATGTAAAATCTTATGACATGTAACAAGCAAAAGATAATTTCTATGAGCATCTGGTTGAAGCCAGTTTAAGTTTTTATAAATTACACAATGGTGCAACTTCTTACCACTGCCAGTAGCAAATATTCCTATCTTATGATAAGCTTGATTGATCAGTTTTAAAGCCGATTGAGATGAATTCATGTAAATTATGGAACCATATTCCACTACTGGTAAAGACATCTGTTTTGCCAACCGTTCTCTAGCTGCCAGTGGTAAACTACCCACTACTCTTCTGAGAGCTCCTAGTCTCCTATTTACTTTTTTAGTCTGAGTTGTTATGTGCTCTATATATGTCATCCTTGAATCTACTTGAAATCTTAGGTATCTATAGCTAAATACACTTTTAATTTTTGTTCCATCTTGAAGGTACAGTTGCATCTCTGGCCTATTTTGCCTATATTGACCCACTGAGAACAGCATACTGTGTTTTCTTTGAATTGAGAAGAAGGCCAGAATCCCTCATCCATTTTTTCATTTGGAGCAGATCATATTGAAGTTTGACTGTCATATCTGTAAAATTGTCGGCAGACATCACCAACACAGTATCGCCTGCATACAGTCTTACTTCACTGTGTTTAATAACTTGAACAAGATCATTAACATAAATGTTAAACAATAATGGTCCCAGAATCGAGCCCTGGGGAACACCCCTCTCCAGTTTCCCAGGGCCCGACACCGAGGTTCCACATGCTACACATTGTTGACGAATAGTCAGATATGACTTCAACCATTGTAACATTTTCCCTTGAATCACTATTTCCCCCAGCCTTTCCAAAAATAGTTTGTGCTGGACCCGATCAAAGGCCACTAAATCTGATGGTATCCAAGATAACAAACCATTTTATGTGGAAAACTTAATTTCTCCTGGGTCCCCTCTGCTGAGCATTCATCAAATTGACCTTTCTATAGCAAAATCACGATCATGAAATTTGGCTTGCTGGTCCGCTAAGGCCATGAAATAATGGTGGAAAAAGCATTTTATTCATAATTCTCACCAGCTAGCATAAACTCTAATGATTGTTCAAGTTTGTTCCATTGTTATTTCATGGCCTTAGCGGACCGGCAGATGGGACCTAGGATAAAATAAGCATTGTGAAAAGGTCTTTTTAAAGGCCCTTTATATTGTCTGAGCGACACTGTCATGAACTGTGCTTTAAAATCATTCCTCAAATGCAGTACTGCTGGACTACAGTTTATTAAATCATCTAACAAAGTCCTATGAAAAATTCTTCACCCACAAAGGAATATTACATCAGAAGCACTGGTTCACTTTATTAATCTATTTTTTGCACTACTTTCCAGCACTTTATTTCTCATATATGTGAGAAATGTTTATGAATTTTTTAAGGAATTATTAAAGGAAAATGATACACTGTAAATGACCATTTCAATAACAAAAGTTCACGGTGCGGGGGATAAGTGCCATATGAGTCACTGAATGCTTGATGCCACTGAAATGCTTAGTGTAAGATAGTTTGGTTTTGGCCTTGCTCATTCCCATCCTTGGAAGAGCCGTTGGAAGATTTTGAAGGCCCTGAGGGTGAGAAGAGTGCCGGAGGAGGAGGAGGAGGAGGGGAGGATGGCAGAGAAGAGATGGCTAAGCACCGGGAGTTGGGTGTGCAGGGTTTTTGACCGAGGCATCCACATCCACAGCACCATGGGTGGGGCCCTCCAATTCAGTGTGCAGGGATAAGTGCTGTATAAGTCATTGAATGCTTGATGCCACTGACATGCTTAGAGTAACAGTTTGATTTTGGCCTTGCTCATTCCCACCCTTGGAAGAGCCTTTGGAAGATTTTGAAGGCCCAAAAATAAATTTATAGCCACCTCCTCCAACTCACAGAGAGTGCACCTGGTGGCACTAAGGAGAGGATAAAACTTTACCAGATGAAACATCTGAGGAACCATGGTCACCAGGCTGCCCCTCCTCTGGGCACACTAAGAGGAGATGGAATGGAAAGCTGAACGTAACTTATGCTCAGGATTAGGGATATAGGTTTTGAAACAAGATGAAGTCCATCTTCCTAGTCTTTTGATGATGTGGGCTGGTATGTTCTTCCTGGATGCAGATGTTGTGGCTCCTATGCAGAAGGAGTAGCCTGAAAAAGATGATGGGTCATATCCAAGGTGCTGAAGTAGAAGTCCGACTGAGTTCATGAACCCTCCCAGTGATCACAGGGGCAATGGCCCAGGGGGATGGTGGAGGGACACCAGAGACATGGCAATCCATAGTGCCGATGCTCATGCGCACACTGCGCTACACTGTCTGCACCATTGTGGTGTGCTGTGTGGATGGCTGGTGTGGCCCTCTGGACATGGGTCCATTGTGGTCCCTCCAGTGCTGTGTGCCCCCACTGTCCGCTGCACACTGTGGGTGGGCCAGGGTTCTTTGGGGCATGACACTGATTTCCTGTCCTGTCCCTTCTCCTAGGTGGACCCAGGATGGTGGTGCAGAGGGGAACACAGAGGCTGTTCCCGGCCATGTACCAGATGCTGGCCTTTCAGAGGAGGATATTTCTCATCCAGTGGAGGCAACTGCGGGAGATTGCTGCATTGAGGATGGCCATTGATCAGATGGAGCAGCCGGCCAGAGGGCGTTGAGATGTGCCACTTGTACATAGCCCCCTTCACCCTCAACTACCCAGAACAGACAACTGCAGCATGGCTCTACACGACACCAGCAAAGCAGACACAGACACAAGGATGTAGCAGAATAAAGCTTCATAACAAAATACTGAACAGTACAAACAAATAACAGGGGCGGGGATGGGTGAGGGTGAGTAGGATGGGGTCAGGAAACAGGGCCTATACGATGGGAAGTAGGAAGCACCAGAGCATGCATGCCACCTGTGCACCTATACCTGTCTATAGCAGCACCCCATGCTTCACTTGCGACTGCAGCCTCCTCAGCCTCTGTAGGTCTGTCCTCCTCAGGTCCCCGAACCTGTGGCGGCACTGCTCCAGGGTTCTGGCCACCCCTGTCCACCTCTCCAGATCTCTGGCCACCCACTGCCACACCTCACTCCGTGACTGTTGGAAGGGCACCAGTTCATACAGCTGCTCCTCAAAGGGCTGTACAATGGCCACGGGGTTGATCACCTCCAGGTCAGACCAGTTTGTGGCCCTTCTACTTACCCCTGTGCCATGGCTCCTACCAGGTCTTGCAATGGATACTGGAATGGATACTGGAAGAAATGGACACCAAAACCACAAGTGGGGCTACATGTGTAGGATGCACGATCACTAACAGCAGGATGCAATCTTGCAACATGGGGATGCATGATCTCAGTAAGCAATGCGGGTGCATAGCATAGTAACATGCATGTGTAAAATACCACTGATCGGTGGGTGCATGAGATCATGTACATGACCCAGAGGGCACAGGATGTGACCCCATGCAGTGTCGCGCACATGCCCACCATGCGCACATTGCACAGCTGTGTGGTATGGGGCAGAGCCAAGAGGAGCGTGAATGTGTGATGGCCCCCCATGCCACATGTGCAATGACATGGCATCATTCAAAGGAACGTCAGTTGCATGATAGGCAAGTGGTACTGTGTGTGCACATGTGCACTGCAGGCACGTGCACTGCACATGCAATGCATTTGCTCAGCAGGTGTTGCTCTGGCACAACTTTATTGTGCATGGCGCATTTACACCATATTCAGCTGTCATATGCAAATCACCTCATCAGCTAATGTGCGGCATGTAAGGTTCATTAGCATATCATTACCATTGCACACAAGCTTATTTGCATGTTATACGCCATATAAGCGCCAATGAACAGCACAGGTCACAGACCGGTATTGCAACCTGTTAGGTAAGTGAATGCAAACTCGGCGAAACAGAGGCCCACTACAATACTACTACAGGGGAATGCTATGGGCCGTGCTGAGAATGACCCACTATGCAGTCCCTGTTCACAGGTAGCAACATGTTGGGCAATGATGGAGGAGGAGGAGTGTGGGCCTGCACGCAAATGCAGGCCCAACTTCACAAGACAGGAGCAGAATGCCATGTTTGAGGCCTACCTACACAGGGAGGACCTGCTCAGTGGTGCCATGGGCATGCATCAAGAGAGGTCGGCAGGGTGGGAGGAGGTGGCAAGGTATGTGAACATACATGGCAGGCACCAGCACACTGCATAGGAGTGCCATAAGAAGGTCAGCATGGACAAGCGGTGGATCAAGGAGAAGGTGGCAGCCATACGGACATCCCACAGCAAAACTGGTGGTGGCCCATCCACTGCCCCAACACTGTCAGCCACAGAGGAACTGGTGGCAGCCACTGTCAGCTGCACAGCGGTGGAGGGTGTGCCTGGTGATGGCTTCCAGATGGGTGGCAGCCCCTCACTGCATGATGGGTATGCACTCAACAAACATGTCTAGCAGGTGTGGGTTGGACATGCAGGTGTGCCCACTGCCTTGCTGTATGCCACATGTGTGGGAGGCTGCAGCCATACATGGCACCACGTTGGCCAGTGGCAAAGGCGACATGCACATGGGAGGGGGGAGGCACATGGACAATACAGCTCCACTAACTCCGTTTCTTTCCTGCAGCACCATCATGCCTCCTTGGGGAGGATGGAGTGGAGGTGGCTGCGGCCATGGATGCCACATCGTTCACCTCCACTGGCATCCAGAGCAGGGACAGGCCATGGCTCGGCTATGTGGAGCAGGTGGATGTCCTTGGCCTTTGGTCAGACGACACCCTGGCTGAGTTCTTGCAGGATGCCTGCCTGCCAGTGCTGTGCGCTGAGACTCAGCTGAAGGTCGGATCCCACTTCGATGATGACCTAATGCTGATCCTGGACAGCGTAGGGGCTAAGGTGCCTGGCACTCCCCTGAGAGTATCACAGGAAACATCAGGGCCCAGTGCTGCACCAGCGGCTGTGCAGCTGCCACTCCTCCCTGCCAGAATGGTGATGTGTGGTGTATCCGTTATGTCTGGTGTGGGTGGTGGTGCTGTTGTGGCAGCAGTGGCACAGGGCACTGCCCAGCAGATGGTTAGGTGGCAGCAGCAAGATGCAGGTACCACTGGGCAGCATGATCCACGGGTTGCCAGCATTGTTCCTGAGGATGCTGTACCCCTTGTACTGCCCCTGTGCAGCGTCCACCAGAGTGGGACACTGGGAAACATGCCGTGTCACCCCCAGCAGCCCGGCATCCGGCCCAGGAGGTGCAGGATGCTGAACGGCTGGCTCAGCACACCCGGTTACTGTGGGCATCCATTGAGAACCAGGTGCTGCTTGCCACAGAGGTGCGTGAACTGCAGGCAGAGGTGTGTCAGCTAGACAAGCAGCAGGACGGGGCACTGCATGGCTCACTGATGGGCTCTGCCAGATGTGGGAGGCCACGACTGCATCATTGGACCACATGACTGGTGCCATTGTGGATGGGCTTGCATTAGTGGCAGCCACTGGGCTTAGCTAGGTGCAGTGAACCCCCCACAGTGCTCAGTCCACCCCACAGTCCCAGTGTCTGGTGACCCCCTCACAGCAGATGGTGGGCTCTGATGTTGGCATCCTGGACACCTCTGGTTCTAGCATGTTTTGCCACCTCAACACCCCTGTGAGGCCACGGTCACGGTCCAGGACTTCAACTCCTGGGGGTGCATCGGTCACACACCCTGTGGCCGATGTGCAGCCTGTGGCAGCTGATTGGCCCTGGAACAGCTGCCCATGTGACCATGGTGGCCAAGGAACCATGCGGTTGGACTGAGGTGTGTGCTGCCCAGACCTGCTGTCCGCTGCTGCTGACCTGTGCACATGTGGGTGGTGGTGCAGCATGCATGTGGTGTCACACATGTGTGGTGTGGCACATGCCCCCCATGTGTGCCATCTGGGCTGCTTTGATGTGTGGCATGGGTGGGATGAGGACAGCTCCACACCGGTTGTGCCTGTGCACTGGTGTCATTCTTCTGACCCTTGCCATTTCCCTCAGCCTTGGTGTGTGTGTGTGTGTGTGTGTGTGTGATTGTGTGTGCGCACCAGTGCATCCATCATGCCTGCAATGCACCCCATTCCCTGCATGCATCCCGCTGTGCATGTACAGGCCCATGTGCAGTGTGCTGGTCTGTGTGTCCCATGCATGTGTGTCACTGTACGTACCTGCACTCTCCATAATGCTCCTATACAATTGTGTCTCAATGCCGCCTGGCCTCTGCTGCCAGGTGGGAGTCCCGCCTCCCTGGTGGTGGCTGCCCACCACCCTCTGGCACATCCTCACCATTGTCCCTGCTGCTGCTGTCACCCTTATCCACCTGGACAGCTATCCTACGGTCAATGGCCATGTTGTGCAGAATGCAGCAGGCCAGGAATAGGCCACAGCCTTTCAATGGTCTGTATTGTAGGGCACCACCAGACCTGTCTAGGTAACAGAATCACATTTTCAGCATGCCAAAGACACGCTCGATGATACTGCATGTGCTGTCATGTGCCTCATGGTATCTCTTCTCCACAGGGGATGACGGTCACTGGCATGAGGTAAGCAGCCACGACCTGAACAGATATGCACTGTCACCTGTGTGAGGAATCACATGGTTAGCACTGTGCTGTGTTGTGACAACCACCCTGTCCCTGTTACCCACTGCCCACTCCACCATGCCCACCCTGTCTGCCCTCCCTCCTCCCACTGCCGTGCCGTGCACACCCCCTGGCTCATGCCCTACTTTCCCACCAGGTTTTCCATGGTGATGTTCCCACATTTGAACCTCTGGCACAGCACAGAGCTGTGCCAGATAACTGCATCATGTGCACTCCCGGGGTGTGTGGTGCAGTCATTGATTATGCTCCCTGTGGCATCACACACCACCAGGCAGTTGATCAGTGAATATCCTTTCCTATTGATGTATACTGGACCCTTAGGGCCAGGTGGTGTGTGGATGCCCACGTGGGTGCAGCCTATGGCCCCGATCATGCCTGGCATGCATGCTTCCCTGTGGAATTCCAGCATGTTTGCTGTATGCTCTGCCTGTGTGCTGGGGAAACATATGAACTCCGAAGCATGTGGCAGCAGAGCATTGAGGAACTGTGTGAGGAGGTGGGATGTGGCTGACTGGGTGATCCCCATAGTATCTCCTGTTGGTCTTTGGAAGGTGCCCGTGGCAAGCAAGAACATCACAGCAGTCACCTTAGTTTTCACTAACATGGCATGACTATGTCTAGTGGGTGCCTGCATCTCCTTACTGCACAGCTCACAGAGCTGCCTCAGGATTGCCCTGTTCATGTGGTACTGGCCCACTATCACTGCATCACTATAGTTCTCGAATGTGATTCGGGCATGGTACCACCTATGTCGGGCCTACCACCACTGGGCCCTTCGTCAGCCACGTTGGTGTTCCTCCTGCTTCCTCACACCCCTCATTACTGCCTCCATTGCAAATGATGAGCCATCCATCTCTTTATGTGGTTTGGCACAGGGTTGCGCATCTGCTGTCTGTGTGTTTGAGCCAGTTTTCATAGGCTCAAGTCCGGCCAGTGCATCTTGTGGTCTGCTCCAGACTTGCATCATGATTTCTGGTTGTACGTACCATGGCGCTGCTTATTCATGGGAGCGCCCCTGCACTTGCGCTGCATTCATTACATTCGTGCTATGGCGCAGTGAGACTTGCTCTGCATAGCCGTGGTGTTTTAATATCGCTCAGTGACAACTCCGCAGTTGAGCCGGTGCAACTCAGTTGCACCATGCACCACTGCTCTGAATATCCCCCGAATATAATGTTTGAATCATCACAAAGCACAAAAAACCTTGAGATACAAATATTTTAAGAAATAATTTCCAACCACATGAGGATAAAAACCATTGTTCAGCATGAATGTTTTCAAAACTTACTTAAAATATTCATGCTTCACATAGGTTTTATGGGGAAAAAATCTGCAGAGTTCAGTTTTGAAACTTACAGGTTTGTTAGATGTTATTGAGCGTTTTTGTGGTTTTGTGAAAAAAATGTTAATTCATTTTGAAGTTATTAATTTATTGTTCATACATGCACAGTTTACTAAAAACATTGCTAAATACCTTATTTCATAATAGAAGCCATACTCAAATAGAAGCCACCCTCAAATGCAAGCTGCAAATCATAATGAAAACTTGTAATAAAGGAGCTCTGAAATACAAGCCACAGCTTCTAATCAGGGTTGAACTCCTGTCAACAGAACATTCTGGACGGGACTCTGATTTTTCTCTCTATAAATATGATCATTATTATAGTTTCTTTTATATTCATTACGTTAGTTTATGTTTTTTTCTATAGATTTTGATTTGGGTTAGAGAGGTGCTGGAGGAGATCCGGCCTGCTGGAGGACAGGTTGGGCTTGAGGTCACATTATGTTGACTATCAGGGGGCAATCTCCCATAAGAAAGCGGGATATTTGTCTAGGGAGATTGGTGTGGCAAGGAACAGACTGGCTCAGCCTTTCCGCACTGTGGACGGGCTATTAAATTCTGCCTGTCTCTGTGTCGGGGGAGCAACTTCTAGTACTAGGTGCAAGGAGCTGCTTGTATTCCTTGCCAACAAAGTGCAGGGATGGAGTCTCCTTGAATATCTCTCAAAGAGGATGCATGGTCTGGCACGGAATGTGTCAAACATTCCTCTTGTCTGGGATGAGTTTCAGCTGGTTGGGGTGGAGGAGGTGGTGAAAATAATCTTGAAGCTGCAGCCAACCCAATCTGAACTGGAGCCAGGCCCTACCCAACTTTTGGTTGGATGTTCGGACCCGATTGGACCTGTGATTGCTGGGGTTGCCTGGAGTTCCTCGAGGAGTGGGTGTCTTCCCAATAGCCTTGAAAGAGGCCTTGGTTAGACCTCTTTTGAAGAAACCCTCTTTGGACCTGGACTGCCTCAACAATTACAAGCCGGTCTCAATCCTCCCATTCTTAGGAAGGTTATTGAAAGAGTGGTGGCCATACAGCTCAAGAGAAATCTTGCCTCTTCCTCCACCTATGAGCCTTTCCAGTCTGGGTTTCATGTGGGGCATAGTACAGAGACTGCCCTGGTGAGGGTGCTTAATGAACTCATGATGGCAAGGGACAGGAGAGATCAGACTATCTTGGTCATCCTGGACCTCTCTGCAGCATTTGACAATGTGGACCATGAGGTGTTACTTGACCACCTGCGGTTCTTGTGTGGCCTGTCCGGTAATGTCATCAACTGGTTCAGGTCATACTTGACAGGCAGAGTGCAAAGGGTGACGATGGGGTTAGCCTCATCTTACCAAAGCCTCTGTGCTGTGGGGTCCCACAGGGTTTGGTCTTCTCACCCTTGTTGTTCATGGTGTACCTGCTGCCACTGGGGAACATTATCAGGTGGTATGGGCTGGGTTTTCACTGCTATGCAGATGATACCCAGCTGTACTTGTCCTGTGTACCCGATACCCAGGTGTCAGCCTCTGTATTTAACAGCTGCTTCAATGAGATCAAGGCATGGATGACTCAAAACTGGCTTAAACTTAAGACAGAGGTACTGGTTGTGGGATCCACAATGGGAGTCCAACAAAAATTATGTCAAAAGACCCGTCAGCGACACGGGCAGGTCGATCGCATTCTGCAGTCGGCTGCTGTTTGCACTTTGTTCTCTTGTTTTCTTAGGGGAGCTTCACCCCCAAACCCTCCCACTTAAGGATTCTCCACTCCAGTTGGAGCTGATTGGGGGGGTGCAGGACCCCTGACAGACAGCGCCGGGTTCCAGCGGGTCTCCCATTGTGGCTTGGCACTGTAGTCGCTGTGAGAGACCTTGCTGGCGAAATGTCACTGTCAGGGGGGTAACTACTGGTTGTGGATCCAGTTCATCAGGGCGGAGGGGGTGGTGAGGGGTTACCCCCCATCTAGTGTTGGAGGGGTGTTCTCCTTACCCTATCTAGACAGGTGAAGGATTCGGGCATGATCTTGGACAACAGTTTGACGCTTGATGCTCAGGTGTCGTCAGTCATCAGGAGTGGATTTTATCATCTCAGGAACATTGCATGAATCAGAGTCCTGATCCCACCGGAGGATCTGACCACACTGGTGCATGCATTCATCACCTCCAGGCTGGACTGTTGTAATGCCCTGTACCTAGGGTCATCTGGTGGCAACCTCCGCAGGCTGCAGCTGGTGCAGAATGTGGCAGCAAGATTATTGACTGGGGTGAGATGGGATGACCACATCACCCCAGTCCTCCACTGATTGCACAAGCTGCCAGTCAGGTGGAGGATTGTCTTTAAGGTAGGGGTCCTGACCTACAAGACCCTACATGAAAGGAGACCTATCTAACTGCAAGATCTCCTTGCCCCCTACCGTGCACCCCGAGTACTCCGTTCTGCCAGGGGAGGCTTCCTCAGAGTTCCCAGAGTTAGGCTTTAGCATTCTGGGGACAGGGTGTTCTCAGTGGTGGTGCCTCCTCTGTAGAACTCCCTCCCAGGTTATTTAAGGGAGGCCCCCTCAGTAGAAGCCTTTATAAAGGGACTATAGACATACCTGTTCCAGCAGGCTTTTAGTGATTGATATACTGGTTTTAATGGAATGGTTAGAATTTTAAGTTTATGATGAATTGCTGTTTATATGTAATATTGTTATTGATTTGTACTGTACAGCGCCCAGAGTCTATGGAATTGGGCACTTTATAAATAAAATATCTATCTATCTATCTATCTAGCTGATAAGAAGCAGACCAATAATAAACTTGATTACATTAAGGATGTGTAATATTTTATTTTTAGCACATAGAAATGTGATTTTGCAATGTTAGGTACCCTCAAATGTAAGCTGCCCTTGAATACAAGCCACAGGTAAAAATACACAAGTTTAACAGAAGCAACACACTGTAGTAAACAGACATACTGCACAAATTGTTTTCAAAATCTACCTGCTGCACAAATATTTTGATAATCTACACAACGGTTTTCTAACTCCACATGCTGCCTGATGTTTCTCGGAATCTATGTGCTGCATTTATCTATTTATTTAGATTTTGGTACGGGTAAGCCCACTGAGACCTGGGGTCCCTTTTTCAGGGCGACCCGCATTAGTTACAGGGAGTACAAACTTAGGAACATTTACAGTTGTTAACAGATATAAAAATACATCATACATCAATAATCAAACTCAGGCTCATACATACAGTTAAGAGACTGCAGGATACAACAAATTTTGAGAAATGCAAGACACTTTCGAGACTCTACATGCTGTATAACAGTTTTCAAAATCGACTTGCTGCACAACAGTTTTTACAAAACATTTGCACAGAAATCCCTCATGAAAGTTTTGAAAATCTACTGTCTGAAGTTTTTCAAAATGCACATGCTGCATGATGGTTTTCAAAATGTACCTGCTGAGCGAAGGTTTTTAGTTAGTGTTTGACTAAAACTTTAAGGTATGATCATTTATTAAATACTTAAATGTTAAAGGGACACTGTCACCCCCTTGGGCCTTGAAGTGTCTCTAGTTTAAAAAAAAAAAAAAATGTTGTGATTGTTTATATTCTATAGAGACTTGTTGCAGCTGGTAAAAATCCCTTTTCTTTTAAGAAGTGAAACATGGACTGCCCACTTTACTGGTGTTACCACACCAAAACAGGTTTGTTTACATTTCTTGACCAGCTCCCACTGCATCTTTCCTGGACTCAGGAACATCACCAACACACTCTAGCCACTCATTAAGCAGTGGGACTAGAGAAGACTATTGCATCATGACTGGATGCACTGTTTGAGGGTGTTTCTAATGTTTAGGAAGTTTTCACTAAGATCAGTTCAATGAATTGAAGCAAAACAAAGCTGGGCATAGTTATACATTACCATGCATTTTGGTTCCAATAAGACAGACAAAACAACCAGCACATCAATGACTTTTAGAGATGGTAAACAACCATAAAATGAGGGTTTTTATCTAAAATAATATGGCGCAAAAAAGGTTGACAGTGTCCTTGAAGGGTGATACTTCAATGTTTGTGAGGGATGCGTAGAACGAGATGCAGAATGACCCCTGTATTATGAAAGTAAGTGCTGTGTGAACAGGCATAGCACTATGCTGACTGGACTTTGTGCATCTGGGCATGGTGAGGATCATATCCTGAAGGTAACCTAGCACTGTGCTCAGTGAATAGCCCTGATGCACAGGCTACACCACTGCGACTATGCAAATGAGGTTGCCTCTTTCATATAGGATGCAATGGTATATTCAAAGAGATTTGTAAGTGGTAACAGACTGCTGAGGCAACAGTAATTGGTGCTTATGAAACTGTTTTATCAATGCTCATAGAGGTGTGTGATCCCTTCCCTGCTTCCACCTATCACATTCCTGATAATACAGAGCTATATTGCAGATCTTAACCCTGGCACTCTAGTTTTTCCCTCCACCCCCGATTGCTGTCAGTACTGTGCAGTAATTTTACTCTGTAATACTGAAGATTCCAACCTTAGTAGTCTAGTGAGCGCTCCTCCCTCACCTGATCCCTGATAGTACTGTGGAATTGTACAGTACTAAAGCCTTTCATTGGCAGTCTACTGGACCCTCTCTCCTCACTCAGTCTAGTATTGTGAAGATGTACTGAAGCCCATCACTAGCAGTCTAGTGCTATTCCTTGCCACATCACTGTCAAAGTCCCCCTTCCCTGGCTCACCCACTAAGCACCAACCACTGCCACCCCCTGTGGACTCCTGATTCAGCCACCCATCCATAGGTAAGTCATCATCAGGTCCTTAGATGGCAACTGGCACAAACCCTCCATGTTCCACCTCAGCTGTTTGCTATCTGACTGATAAGAAATGAATGCATCCATTTTGCAGAAACAATTGTTCATACAATATGCATGCCCTCACTTCTTATCAGATGCCCAAGGTGACGAGCTGGGGGATTGTGCCAGTCAGTTTTCGAGGACCTGATGGCAGCTCACTTATGGATGGATGGGTGATTTAATGGCTGACAGTGGGTGGGAGCAGTTGTTGCTCAATTAATGGGCTGGAGAGGGGTTTCCCAGTAAATGGCTGGGGGGGGTAACAGTAATCTGCCAGGGATGGGTATTAGTACATTTCCACAATTCCAGATTGGGTGACAGAGGGGGTCCACTAGAGTGCCAGGGAACAGCTTTAAACAGTTCCACAATACCTATAGAAATTGTGTGTGTGGGGAGTCTGCATGACTGCCAGGAATGGCAAAGGTGGGAAGGGCTCTATCTGGGGAAGCTGAGACTCTGAGCAAGGCCTCCCACATTATGCATGGACACATTGTTCAGAGCTGCTAATAGCCATATAATGACATATGAATGGCCCTTACCACCATGCATGCAAGACAGTAGGTGGTCATTAGCATGCTAGTCACTGAATATGGCTCTTAGAAGTGATGGCTCTATTTCACTTCTGATGCACTATTTCCCTTTGCTCTTAGGAGCCTGCTGCCAACAGGGGGCTATGGTAAATTATTTAAAATTTCGGTAATCAGGAGAGGCACACTGAGCTGAAGCTCATTTCCAGAAGCAGGAAAAAGGGAAGGAGGGAAGTGCAAATATAAAGCCAGATTACAATTAAGTAAAAAAACATTTGAGTAAAAAGCATAAGGTGTTTGAGGGTACAAATTATAATAGTAGGCATTGGAATAATGCATGGGCATTACACAAAAAATTGGTGTACACAAATTATAAGAAGTAATAAACAGGGAAGATGGGTAGAAATAATGCAGAAAAGAAAGCAAGAAAGTAATAGTATGCAATAGGTTCCAGACATGAGGGAAAGAGTATAGTGTTTGAAGAGACAAGTTAATTTGGGTACAGAGAGCCTCACCCTAGGCTGTGAAGAGGAGGAAGAACAGGAGCAAGAGGCAGTGGGGGCTGGGATAGCATACTGTACTTCTTAAGCAGTGAAGAGATGGAGCTAGACAAAGGGAGATTGGTAGTGAGTTCCAGAAGGAGGGGAGATGATGGGAGAAAGCTGCCTGCCCCAAACTAGATAGAGGTCGGGGAGAGAGAGAAGGTGAGGGAGTCTCTAGAGCATAGTGAATAGGAAGAGAGGGGAGAGGAGAGAGGAAACATAGGAGGGGAAGGATCCAAACCAGAATTTGGAGATAAGGGTGGTACTGTGAAGGGTGGTAATGATACACAAATGCAGTATGCACTGCTCTTGTAGCGGTTTTGTCCAGATAACATATAAAACCCCCTGCTCGCATATACTTTGATATGACAGCTCCACTCAGAAAGGGGAGAATTTGTTGATGGTTTCTCATGTCCATTTGAAATCCTCAGTAAGCAGGTCCTTTATGCAGCCACTGGCCACTCCATGCATATGGAATGCCTTAACAAATCAGCTTTATCAGATCTCCACTGTTGATGTTTTTGAAAGAGCTCTTAACACCCATCTTTTCTTCCTGGCATTTGAGAACTCATTTTAAATATGTTATGCATTAGAGGGATTCCACTCTGCTTGTTATTCGATTTTATAAATTTCTTTTTTTCTTGCTCCCCCCAGCTCTGGGCTGGCCTCTCCTTCAGGCCTTCCAATGACCCTTGCTGCCACACTGCCTCAATGCAGCCACCCATCACCCCAATTTGCACCCCCCTGGGTAACCCGGATGTAACCTTTCACCAGGTTGGTCCCTCGCCTCTGAATGGGAAGGCACCAGTGAGGCAGCTAGTGCAATTCTTGGCCCGGGTGTTGCTGGGGTGGTCCATACACTGTTAGAGGTCTCATGGCAGCAGGAGCTGGTGACAATCATCCGGTCGGCCACAGGGCTCATTTTCCAATTTATTCCCCTGAGGGCGTAGCATGCCACTAATGTCAGGCATACACTGACATTCACCATGCCCCATTAGTTAGTGGGACCCCACACGTTGCCATGCCCCCAGCCTCTGCCAGCGATCAGCAAGCACTGGGTCACTTCCCTGCCCTCCTCTGAGAGAAAGCAAGCAGTCATCTAACACTCTAACTCTCTATCCCCAGCCGGCCCTCCAGCACCCGGGTCCATCCCCGAACCAGGGTCACTGGCGTTGCAAGTGGAAATCCAACCACTGCACTGAAGGGCCAGCTGTTTATACATTTTTTAAATGTTCTCAGTTAAGTAAATGAAATTGCATGTGTAGCGCTTCAAGCCCCTCGGATAAGGCACCATCACTGGTGCCAGAACAGATTTGAAAAGTGGTAGAGCCAAAGATGTGTGAAGTAAATTCTCCCCTAATAAATACATTAACATGACTGCAAAAACTGATAAAGCCACTTATGAAAGTGGCAGGGCCATGGACCTAGTGCCCCCCCATTCCAGCATCAATGGGCACCACATCAAACACAATTTGCTTGCCTGCTATAACAGCCTGATATTCAGGCAGGCAGAGCAGGATGGATAGGGCCTGCTGTCTATCTAAATACAACTCCCTGGCAGCCAAGTGCTATTTCTAGAGCAGCGTTGGCTTGGCATGATGCACAAATGCTGTTACTGAATATGGGAGAAAATATGCTTTTTTTTTTTTCAAATGAATTAGCAATTAGTTATCATTAAATAAAAATCAAAACATTTGTCCACAAATCCTTCACAATGTTTCTAAGAATCTGCAAGCTGCATAAATATTTTGAACATCTATATTATGGTTTACAAAGTCTTCACGTTACATAACAGTTTTCAGGTACTTACCTAGGAACACATTTCTCATTCCAACACACAGCTTCAGCCAGCTGACAAGGCCTAAGGACTGACAAGGTGGAAGTTTTGGCTGAATTTAAGGATACCCCCTCTCCGGAGGGGTTGGGTAGGTTGCAGCTGAGCTGTGGCTCAGTTTAAAGATGCCCTCTCTCCTGAGGTAGCATATATGAGCACTGCCAAGCTTCAGCACAATCAGGCAGGAGCTGTACTGGCTCAGTTTAAGGATGTCCCTTTCAGTAGGAGTGGACAGCATCACCCTGAAACAGCTCTTTAAGACTGAGTGGGCATTCTTGGGAGATCCAATGCATGCTGATTATTGGCGATCCAATTCCATTGCAGATGCTGAAAATAACATGCATCAGCTTTACTTCCACCTTCCCATTTTCTCTTCTGAACACCTTACCAGAAAAACCAGCAAGAAAAACAAAGTAGGCACAGCATGTTTTTAACATACTAAAACAAATAATTGAGAAGATAGAAATAAATACCATCTCCTGTCATGAACTTTGTGAAGAACTCATCCCATTTAGTTGATGGAAGAACAGGATTATTGTTATGGAAATTGAAATATGAAACTACTGTATCTTTTGGGTTTCGGAACACCACAAGTATCTTTGGAAAAGAGATAGTAAACATATTTAGAAATGAAGCTATACTAGATATATAAGTGGCTATATTTACAACTAATGCAGATACTGGTTCTTAAGCATCATTGTATGTACTTAGAGCTACTAGATCTTGTTCAAAACAGTAGACAGATGGCCCTTTCTGTGGCCACTGGCCACTCCATGAATACGGAACGCCTTAAGATGGCTACACATTTGGCTAAGTTTTGCATTGAGACCGGTTTAATAACAAATCTACTTCTTATACTAAAGGTATCCCATGCCTAAACCTGTTAACATTCAACATTCGATGATATGTAGCAGGTTAATGACAACTGCAGTTGTAGGAAAGAAGCAACAATGGCATTAATGTTGTGCCAAATGTTTTATTTAGATGCTACACTGGTACTAATCTTGTTTAATAAACAGAAGTGTATGGGAAAGCCTCAGTAGAGCAGTCATTTTTTAAATAAATGTGGGTTCAGTTCTCAAAGACAACCCCATAAGCATGCCACTCTGAGTAGGCAATCCATTATGATCCATACCTTGTCCTCTCTATGAAGGTGAGTGATTCAGAAACAGTTGCATAGTGTCTAGTGAAGGTAGGATGGGAGTAGCCAGTGGATGGAGCTTGGCTGAACGCCAAGCACCCAGTTGAATGTCTGTTCCCAGTGATCCTTGTATATCTGCTCTTGGTGGATCAGGGAGTACTGCAGGATTGCCAAGGCTGCCCTAGGGCTACCATATCTTATTTAGAGTGCAGAAAGAAGATACCGATTTGCAAGGTCATCATTTGAGGGGCCAATGTACCCTCAGCCCTTGTTAGAATATTTGATGGATGAGTCATCTGCCAAAGTGAAGACAGGACACAACCAACTGATAAGTCTGGAAAAGGCACATGTACTGTAGCTGTTATAGCAACCTTTGTGGTTTTATACCCTATGTGCCATTCCAGACCCTTAGTAGACAAACTGCTGACTGCTTCCAGAGGTCAACCTTGCTCCCAGCCCCTAACCCAAACATGTAGGATATAGCACATGAAGGGCATGGACCTGTTCAGGGATGATGGTGCATGCCATATAGGGATGGTTCAGAATGCTGCTCTCTCGACAACGTAGGCCTTGGCATGGTTGGCTGACCATTATAGCTTACGATACATTGCCCCCCTGTACCCACTCATAACTGAGACCTTAAATAAATATGAGTTTTCTTGCATTTTGTACAAGCAGAGTACATAAATACAAGCAGTATATACACATATTCTTTGCAAAAAACTTTGTTAATGCACCAGTTAGGGTAACTTAACACTATAAAACGTAGGAACATGTGGTGTTAGGGTTTCCAGCAGTAACTTCCGACCCCCACTCCAACCCCACACACAGTAAAAGGAAAACGCATTAGGGTTTTGAGTCTCTGGAGTCTTGGCAAATCAGTGGTGGGATCTTGCTTGGGGTTGTGCACCGTAATGCTCCCCCCTTCCCCTAGATCACAGCTTCCAGTCTGAAACACAAGGTGCAGATCCAAGCCAGTGCCTCATAGTGATACTTCTCTACCTTAAAAGAGTGTATGCCTCGCCACATGTTGCCAACACAATTTGTTGTAGCTCTCTTCACATAGGGCTCTGTGGGACCTGGGTAAAAAAAGGAGATCATGTGTGATGTTGTTTGCTCAGGGAAAGGGTGGGCATTGGACTGAGAACCCCAAGGAAGGTCCCACCACTGATTCACCAATATTCCGATGACCCAAAACTATAATGTGTTTCCCCTTTTCTGCTTGGTGGGTGGGGGTAGAGAGTTAGGGTTGGAATCCCTAACATCACAGTTCCCTACTTTTATGGCATTAAGTTACCCTAACTGGTGCATTAACAAAGTTATTTATAAATAATTTCCTTTCTTTTTGAAACAGTGGAATCATATTCTCATTCACGTAGGTCCCTTTGGGACCTAGTGCCCTGTGCCAAGGGAAGACTCCATCTGCCTAAAGAAGTATGAAGCAATGGATGTGAAGAATTTACAGGGCTGTCTGGTGGACTTTGGAAGTGCAGGGCCCTGTGGTCCTTGTGCTTCCATGTGGCCACAGATGCACAGGGCAAAGAGTGCATCTGTCAGCCAATGCACAGGGCCCTCTGCCACCCAGGGGTACAAAGGTCCAGGGCCCTATTCCAAGAGGACAGTTGCCTTCAGTATATGGTACCCAGGCCTATGCAGACAGCCCTGCACCTTTCATTCCCTGGCTGGGGGGTGTTGCATAACAGCACAATCACCCCACCCTCAACCCATCCAGTTGCAAATTCATCTCCCCAGCATGGGATCACAAAGCATATCCATTGGGGTCAAGAATGGTACTACACACACATTTTGTTAACAATAATATATATATATATATATATATATATATATATATATATATATGTTTTTCAATTTTGACCCCAAATGTTCAAGCTACTGCTTTGTGATATGCCTTATAAACGTGTGAAAACACATCTCAACCAGGATTTAAAAACTGACACATCACATTTATATGAAGTGGTGGGAAAAATGGCTATGTTGAAAGTTTAGTCAAAATTGTGAAAATTAATGAAGTTATGAGTGTAGAAATACTGCAACATCCACACATAACCAGGACATTTTACCATATTTGTACACCAAATTGTCAGCATAGCATTCTCATTACCTCACCTCATGAACCTAGCAGTTAGAAGTTTGAAATCCCTGCCAAAACATAATTCTGAGGCATCAAGATGTTATTCCGTGTCACAGTTGTGAAAACACATTTTGGCCAGGATTTGAAAAATGACAGCTCTCATGTTCATGAGGTGTAAAATGGCTATGTTGAAAATTGGGAACAAATATTTAAAATTATCAAAGTTACTAGCAAGAGTAGTAAAATTTCAACATACAGTATGCTCAAATTTGCCATTTTACATATTTTACACTAAATTTTCAACATAGTCTTCTTATGACCTCACCTCATGAACAAGGGTGGTGAAAATTTTTAAATCCTGCCCAAAAGATGATTTTGCCAAGTGAACATAAACCTACTTTTCCAGCTTGATTTGAGTAATTCCACTACCATTGGTTATGAGGTGGGGTCCCAAAAAGACTATGTTGAAAATCTGAGGTCAAAATAAGTAAAAATTACAAAGTTATGCATCAAAGTTCAAAACTCCATTGAAATCCATTGAACTGCACTTACTGTACCTTAGTTTCTCATACTGCAGTCAGCAGTTCCAGCAGCAAGATGTGTCTGTGATCAGAGAGTAGATATTCACCCTGTGACCTGTTCAGGTGAGTGAAGATATGTGGGTGTCAGGGGTGTGGGAAGGAGGGTGCTGAGTGGGAGGTGAGTGAGCAGATTGGCGAGGGACCATTTTCTTTTTTTTGCAGGTAAAAAAAAAAAAACAGAGGGACAGCTTTTCTTTATTTCAGGATGGAACACTGATCAGAGGGTACAGGTGCCACTGGACACCAGGGAAAGAGAAATATATTATGGAGATTTTTTATTTTTTTATTTTATTAAACTCTAGGATTACATATGCCTTTGAGCAGGAACTGCTCATTTACAAAGGTTCCACATCAAATGATGTAGGGTAACATACATACAAAGGTCAACAATGGTTACAGTCTTAAACACACAAAGATGTCTAAGCATTTATTATACAGCCAAAAATGAAGAGAGACAACATAAGACAGCTTCAGACAAGTTTCAGGGTGAACAAAATATAGTTAGTATAGGATAGGAGGGAGTCAGGAAAAAGTAGACAGGCTAAAGGGCCATTGTCGGTGGGTAGAGGTAAGTGGCAAAAGTGTGAGGTTGATGGGCTAGAGGGCCCCATATCTGAAAGTGCCATTAGAGAGGGGAGGAGATGGTGATTGGATTGTGGTGGGAGCACCACTTGACAGCAGAGAAAGATAATACATAAGGGGATGGTGATCGGAGAGTAAGAGGGGCCACTAGACACCAGGGAAACAGTATACATAAGGGGATAGCGATCAGAGGGTGGGGGCACCATTAGACAACTGGGAAACATAATACATAAGAGGACAGTGATCAGAGGGAGGGAGGGTGCCATTAGACACCAGGGTTACATAAGCGGATGACTGGAGAGTGGGGGGTGCTACTAAACACCGGAATACATAAAGGGACACTGATCGGAGGGTGGGAGACCCCACTTGACACCCAGGAAACATTATATAAGTAAGGATATCGTTACTGGAGGGTGCCACTAGACCCCAGGGAAACATAATATAAATATGGGAATGGCAATCAGAGGATGGGGGGAGTGCCACTAGACACCAGGAAAAAATATAAATACAGGGATGGCAATCAGAGGATGGGTGATATCACTAGACACCAGAGCAACATTACCATATATACACAAAGTGACAGCAATGGGGGGGGCACACCAGTGAAACATGGCGCACTGCTGTCAGAGCAGCCTGCAGCATGAGCTCCAGCTGTGGCTACAGAAATCAAGAAGGTTCTGCTGTTCTCAAACAGAGAATGTGGGTAAATGGCTCCTCTCACTAAGCTTGGCACCCTAGATTTTGGATGCCCAGAAAACATTTTCCTGGCAACTTAAAAAAAAAAAAAACACCAGAATCTAGCTAAACGGGTCCCCTTATGCAAGGGAACTGTTAATGTTTTACATACATCACCAAGGAATTCTGGGTAAACTATAATGTTGATGCAAATGTTAGTTACTCAGAGGCGCAGTCCCTTATTTTAGATGTACATAGCAAGGCACTGTAGGTACAATAAGAAGTTGTTTTCCAATTCCCTTACTGTGAGGTACAGTCTCATATTTCTGTAGTGGCTTCAACAATGAAAGTTCTCATTTTTATTTGCAAAGCAAGGCATTGTGCAGATAGTATCTCTCTGACAAGATTTTTTTATTGAGAGATGTAGTCTCCTATGTTGGTAGTGTAGATGTCTGCAATACCAAGACTGACCAACAGAGGCCTCTGTTTCAAAACAGTGCTTAAAGGATACCTAAACAACATTTTGACATCAAACTATTAAAAAATCTGACTCGTAGGTGACTAAAGGAAAGGCTGCTGTATTCATGAATGCTAAAACTACATTTACATAATTTACCTAAATGTGGTTCCAGAGCATTTGAAAATTGTAAAATCAGCCTCCCAATTTCAAAAAAACTGTCTTACCTGCTTCCTAAAATGGCCGCCAAATCTGTTATGTGATGACATCATTGGACCCTAAGTCAGAGAGCTATATGGCTCTCTATAGTGCTAACTAGTGCTTATTTCTCTTTGTATAGAATTGTTTCAGCCAAATGGTCAAAACCATGTGCATTATTTTATATAATACACATGTTAGGCTATGGTTCTGTTCATTTTGTTTACTTTAACATGCTGAAAATGTGTTTTAATCCAACCGACTTTCTCTGTGGCAAACCACAGTGCAGTACAAATTTTGAATAACCTGATGGTCTAGTGTATATGGTGGATCCAGGATGTTACAATGGGGGTGCTGGGGTGGTGTGCATGCTTAATATGTACTTTTTAACATTTTTTATTAAACCTTTATATTTTCTGCTATTATTCTTTTCTAGTACATTTTTGACAGAACCTACAAATGTAATCCATAGTTTGAATGTAAACATTTGTACAATCAATAAATCAAACTTCTTCAACAAAGTGAAATACAGCAGCAGCAAGCAAGTACATTAGTATGGTGGGGGGGTTGCAGCCACACCCTTCACCACCCCCCAGAGCCACCACTTGTGCAGTCCAGTGTTAGAGTTCATACTTTCTTGAAACTCAAATATATACTTGTCTCATCTTCCTTTTCCATGGGAAATAATAATAATAATAAGAAAAATCAACATTTATATAGTGGTTTTCATACACATTGCATCCCAAAGTGCTTTACAAGCAATACTAGACTGGTAGTGAAGTGATTGAACGTGTAGTGGCAGCCATTTCTTACATTAATATCCACACACAGCCTTGGACAATTGCATGAACTGGTTTTATAGGAAGGGGAATGTTGGCCAGGACAATGGAGCCAAGTAGTGATCAAGGTGCCCGCAGCCCCACATCTCATTTCTCACAGTAGTCTTCTCATATTTCTCTCCTTCTGCCTTCCTCTTCCCTGAATATAGCAGTTCTTTGCAAGAGTGGCCTTCTCAGTTCCCCTCTGGTATTCATTCTTCACTATTACTCCTCACACTAAAAACTGCTGAGCTCATCACCCATCTGCATCATGAATGCAAGTAGTACAGTCCCCATTTTATTTTGATATATCAAATATGAACATATCTTTTGAGTAAGTCAGGCTCATAGCAGCAGGGAACAAGGGGAATGATGGGCTTTCCTATCCTTAAAAGATCTAGGCTACATTTGATTAGGCACTATTAAATGACAGGTGTGTACATCATTATGCACATCATTTAATAGTGTCTAATCATAGGTGGCTTAGATCTTATATGAGTAGGAAAGCCTATTTTACCACTTGTGCCATGCTGCTATCAGCCTGGCTTACCAGAAGATCATGTTTATTATTAATATGTAACTATAACACGGGAGACTGTACTAACCACATTCATGATGTGGAAGTGTAGTGAACTCACCAGTTTTTGGGTGTTGGGAGCAGGTGAGAAGAATGAATGCCAGAGATGAACTGAAGAGGCCACTCCAGCAGGGTACAACTATATTCAGGTTAGTTGAAGACATGAAGGAGGACGCTGAGCAGATCACTGTGAGATCTGAAATGTGGGGCTGCCAGCATTGTGATCACTACCTGACTGTGGATAAGAGTAGCCAACAATGACAAATACTCAGAGTGGCAGGGCTGCACCAAAACTGTTATTTGAATTCAGTGTAAGGAGATAACCCTCAGGTGGTGGGGGTGTTGACGTTTGTTAGGACAGTAATGAGGGAGTTGTGTTTAGCTCATTCAGGATTTGCAAGGGTGGTAGCCAGCCAACTCGCATTCTGGAGTACAGCACAGAAAAGTACTGGAGAAGAATTGCTGGGAACTGTCTTGTAGGGCTCTGCAGATCACAAGTAAAGGAGTAGACTGACACTAGAAGTCAGGTGGATTCACTCAAGGTATTAGTATTCCTCTCCTGCTAATAACATTGTTATCCATTGTAAGTGCAGCCCTTATGAGGATATGAGCAGCAGTTTTTCTAGCGGGTCATGATGCTTATTGCATGCCTCTCCAGGAAGACCTAGTTGTTGGTTAATGAGGTGGGAAAAAAACACAACAGGGAACTGTACATACTACCTTCACTGTGCAGAAGGGTGGTGATCCACTCTGTTTACTGTGGGAGCAGAAGTCAAACATTGAGAATGTGGACTGGGGAGTGATTTGGGAGGCATTTTTAACAGTGCCAGCTGATGATGCATATCAGTATAGTGTGCAAAACTCTCTGAGGTACAAGATTACAATCTGAGGTGTGATAACTGTCTTCACAAGACCACAAGCTCATATGCGGCCCCAGGCAGTACTAAGGACAGGGTATGGATGGTGGGATGTGCAACCGAAGGCAGGCTAGTTGCAGGGGGGTTCACATGGAAAAAGAAAGCCTTATTTGTGGATTAACAAGAGAGCATGAGCTTTGGAACTGAACAAGACATTTATTTATTGTGTGACCCTGAGCAAGTCACTAAACTTTCTCGTGCTCCTGGGCCTCACCTGTAAACAAACTTTCAGCTTAGTGCATCTCTCCTGGTTAACAAAAAAAATTCAGTGCATCATATAACTACTAGATCATCAGGTATTTGAAGTGTTGTACTGTAATGGAGTTTGCCAAAGAAAAAGTCAGCTGGATTGTAAAACATTTTCCGCAAGTTAAAGTAAACAAAATCATAGCCTAACATGTGTACTGATCAAAATAATCAACAAGTTAATACATGGTGTTGATCATTCTGGTACAACAATTCAAAATAAAGAGGGAAAGAAGAACTAGTTAGCATTATAAATATATATGTGGATCTCTGTCTCTGGCTCTATAATGTCATCATGACTCATCACTTAAACACAATTGGCAGACATCTTAGGGAGAAACCAAGGCTGTTTTTTGAAAGTGAAAGGCTGATGTTTACATTTTTCAAAAGCTATAAAACTGCATTTATGTTATTTACATAAATGCAGTTTTAGCATGAATGTAAACAGCAGCCTTTGCTTTACCTTGGTATAAAGCCAGATTTTGGAATTTGCAGTTTTAAAAAACTGCTTGTTTAGGTACCCTTTAAAAACTTTGTTCCCTTGCATGATGTCATGCTTGGGGGTTGCAGCACTGAGAAAAAAAGGGGTGGGTTACGCAAATGAAGCAGAACACAAAAATAAAAGCATTTATTTCATGGAAAACAGCACTTTTTGGCAGTTTGAATGGTTGGAGATTGAATCACAACTCCTATAGGTTACTAATCCCATTTGCTATGGCAAAGCTCACAAAATCACTTTAAGTATAGGGAACCCTAATGTTTTTTTTTTCTGTTTTTTTGGCGATCCATAGATTGAGAACTGTACAAGATGCTGTCATGAAACTTTTCAGGTCTTGAGACTGATAGCCTGACTACACATGAGAAAGTTTGTGTTATTTCATCAAATGATGCCAAAGTTATTAAGGTGCAAAATTTGGGGTTTAAAAAATGAAATGGTTTACTCAACCCTAACTATGGGGGGCATTAACACACCCCTTTAATATAAGTTTAACAAAGAATGAAGACCTTTGGTTCATCAAGTTATTCCCCATAAGCCCATTTGGAATACCCTGTCACCACTTTTTCTTCAAACTAGTTGCCTAGTTTATGTTTACAGGTAGTAAGAATATTGACTGATACCACTGGCTATGGGAAGTCCTTTCCAAATATATGTAACTTTTTCTGTGAAATTGTCCTTTCCATGAATTTTCCTCCCTTCAGCAATATCATATGCCCCATTGTTATCTTAGCTTTCATTGTATAATGCTTTACAAAAATGGGCAGAGAAAATTCTAGGTTTTGATTGGCTGAGGCAGCCTGACACCCATCCATTTACCTCAGCCTAATGCACCGTAAAAACAAAAACAAAACAAAAAAAAATCAATGGTATTGGAATTTAGGTAAAGCGCATATGGAATTAATGAAAATACAAAATCACACATGCCAGCCAAATGCCCTTTGGGGTAACCCTTGCCTCAGTGTTTGCGCACAGAGGTTCTTTGTCTACGGAATTAATGGCCCTCTTTACCCATCATTTATTGCCATGACAAACATGACTATAAACCTTCAACAAGGCCCTAAAAAGTAAAACTCCTTTAAAAATAAAAGTTAAACATTATTTCCTCTCATGAGCCCCTCTTTACATACATAAACACATTTTAAAAATGAAATACTGTTCACAGTATTTATCCCCGATTCCTTGGTGACCAGGAAATATACCTCTCCTATCCTTACCAGCATGCCAGGGCAATCTCTGCTGCTTGCTCTGCTACTGATAAAACTGAGACCGTGGTTTCATATTAAAGACTTCAGTTATCTGTGAAGGGGTGAACACTTTGCCAGAGGAATTCTGCACAAGTCTGAATTCCAAGATTCCATAATAAACAAACATTCAATCTATTTATTGTGTAGAAAGAGATGATTGATAGGTAGGGAGGGATTACTTTTTGCTATTTAGATTTAACAAAAAGAAATACCTGTTTTAATAAGAAAAGGTAGTACTTTGTTATTTACATCCTTTCTCAGTTTAACCATTTTATAAAATAAATATGGCACTATAAGGTGCAGATTAGGCTAATAACCAACCTTCCAGGGACTATAATGCTCTCTGCCTGTGGTGTTGGACCTCACTGCACCCCTGTGCTGGTGGTTATCTTGGTTTTATTGATAAGAGAGCCCCCAGCAGCATGAGTCCTGAAATGGCAACTGCTCCAGGGTGACTGCCACAAGGGTGATGGGGAAGTAGGGAGACATGCGGTGAGAGCGATGGCAGCAGGTGAAGGAAACACGGGCGACATGCACATGGTGACTTCAGCAGGGCAGAAGAGACACTGGGTGCAGCATCAATGACATCAGGAGATGGGCAATGTGAACATGGCAAACACCACCTGGCAGGATGTGCAGAGTGAGTGGCCATGAGCGGCAGGCATGCAGCACACCCCAAAGGGCAATGCACCATCAGTGCCCACCACAGTGGCACAGCACGGTCTGTGGAATCACCCACTGCACAGGAGCCACCCCTTGGCACAGAGCAATGCGGCAGCTGACCCACATCCTCATGGCATGGCCAGCCATGCCTCACCACCAGAACCAGTGCACAGTGCCGTAGGTACAGTGAAGGGGCACAGCTGAGCACCCATGGGGTATGCCAACACATGCTGATGCCGGGAATGGTGGGAGCCTACTGGCTGTAGGCAACATATCATGCACACAATGCAGCACAGTGAAGGGCTTTCCCCTTGCTTCCCCTGGTGCCTGAGGCCATCACTATCCTGTGCCTTTGCTGCCTGGCCTCACCTTTCCTGTGCCTTTGCTGCCTGGCCTCACCTTTCCTGTAATTGCCTTTCTGTGGGTGCCTTTCCCTGGTGGGCTGTTGGCAATTCTCACCTCCTGTGTGTGTGGCCAGGAGATGCTTGTGTTCTGGACTGTAACCGATGTGGGGAGTGCCCTTACCGGGCTGTGGCTACATTTGCTGATCTACTGCCATTCTTCTTTCTTTGGCGGTCGCTCTTTGGGTGTCCACTCTTCCTGCATCGCCCACTCTCCTCATGCCTATACAGAGGCGCTCTACATGGGTGCTGCCGGTTATCTCAGCCTAACTCACATCCTGTTGTTTCTTATTGCTTATTCTTATGATAAGACCTCAGTGGACTTGGAGAGAGACTGAGACGGAGAATCTACAACGTGCTTTCTGGCCTTGGGGAGAAAGGCAGGGACACAGGGGGATATTGCACATTTTAAATATTATAAAAGGTATGCCACCTTTGCCTGAATGTTTTTTCCCTTACCAGACCTGCTTAAAGTAGTTTCCCAGTCTCCAGTGCCCGTCCGCTGCTGTGTTTGTCTTCCCGCAGGAGAAGGAAGGCCTGATAGTGGTGGCAGCTGGGGTGGTTTCCCCTGAGGCGATTCAGGATCTGGCAGAGACAGCTGCAGCCCTTTGGAAAGGCTAAGTAGTGGTAAAGACAGATTGGAATTCCTGAGATATTCAGGTTCTTGCCTGGTTATTGAAGCATATTGGAGAAATTAAAGCAATGCAAAGCGGCATGTTGCAAGGAACGGAAAATGGTCGGAAAACAATTGGAAAACTGTAAAACAGGAACATACTACTGAAGGGTTCCTACACCTTCTTTTAGATTTTTACATTTTTTCCTAGACCTTTAGCTACAAATGTGATGTAGAATGTTATATGAGCGTTGATTTCACCTGCTTAACATTGCACTTTTAAGAAATTTTTGCCAGGGAGAATCAAAACTCTCTAACCTGTATTAAAGTCACTGCAAACATTTCAAGCATATGATTTTAACCTGATTCTTAGTTGTTTTAGCTGATTTTACCATTGTAGTGTCCTGCTTTATTTATTTATTTTCATATTTTATTTCTTTAAATGTTATTTTAGATGGTTTGGATTTGAGTTTCGAGCCTTATGCTAATTAGGTATGTGACCCTCCCATATAATTGCATCAGCGGCTGCCTCAGAAACAGATCATAGATGCACTCTTGGAGCTGATAGAACTGGTTGGGATCATGACTCGCTGGAAAGCCGACACCGTTAGGGGAAGAGTTACCCAGTATTAAAATTTGCAGCTACCTTATATGTTAGAGGAGGTTTGCATAAAACTAAAATGACAAAAGTGGAGCAAAGCAAACATAAAATTAGCAAAATAAAAGGCCAAGTTGGCAGTCACGTCTCTGGTAATGGTAACGTCTCTGCCTTGAAGCCTTATCAAGTAGAAGAACTAATAGTGGCGAGAATTGGAATTTTCCTCTGAGCACTGCAGTAAACTGGAGAACTAGTAAGCAGGTTTGATTTTTGATGGGGGAGACTGTAATTTGCAACTTGTAATTAAACCATAAATACATTAAATGAAATTTAGTTGCAGAATTAGTATTGGCAGTATCTCTTAAGTTAAGACATAGTATGTGTAGCTATAGCTTCTTACTGTATCAAGAAGAAGGAAAAAGGTGCATTCAGTCTCTTTAAACTGCCTAGCAACTGTCTGGTGCTTGTTTCAGTGGTGATCACATGGGAGTACAGAAGCAAGTTGCAGGGCATTGAATACCATGAATGCACTGAATGTGACGGGGAGACAAGCCTACTATTAAAGAACAGCTTAATATGCTCCACCAAATCCTCCTGCTCAAGCTGTGGTCAGAGAACTGTGCACCTGAGAAAATGTTTTCTGAACTTTGAACTTAAGTGCCATACTTGTTCATCTATCAGGATCAAGACCAGGACACTGTGAGATATATTGGACATAAAAACTTTTTATTTTTCAAATTCTGCATCTCCTCCATTGCCTTAGCCTAGGATTTGCTGTCCTGAATTGATTAGAGGGTACTGTGCAATATTTATAAGAGAGTGCAAACATTCAGTTTGGACTAAATAGCATTAATTATATTTTTGGTACCTGAAGGGTCTCTAATACGGTCTACTGTTCGCAGTGGGTGTATGAAAAGTTTATTCAAAGAAATTAATTAGTAGATATTTCTCTTTCCTGTTTTTCCTCTCAGCTGAATGTATGGCAAAGAAATATTAAGACCAGTGCAATAATTTATAAGGTAGAGTACTTGCACCTAGGAGTTATTATTTGTATTAATTGAATTCATTTTATTTATTGTATAAAGTAACCGCAGTAAGATGGTAAACACAAGACTACAGAGGCAGAAGGATCCTAGTCTTTCCCCTCTAATAGCAGATAAACAGAACAAGATGAATTTAAACAGAAAAGGCAATCAAACATTACTGAGCATTTAGTAAAACATGTGGAGGCAACCGCAGCAAAACCTCCACACCTAGATTCAGTATTACCCATTCACTATCCACTTGAATGGTGAAAAATATACAATATGAGTCCCTTAGTCTTAATCAGCAACCCCAGACCAGAATAAATGTGAATAATGCACACCCAGTTTCTCCACCAGAAACAGAAGTATTTGCGTTACTATCTCCACCAATATTATCAAATTCCCAGAATCATATAAAATCACAGGACCTAGAGGTTTTTTCCAAATTTATGGGAAGACTCTCTGGATACTTATAAAGAGAAAACAGCTTTACACAAGGTAATAGAAGATTTGTAAAGCATTATCTAAGGGCTATACATTTGTGAATCTCAATTGAAAACCAGAAATTCCTGTAGTAAATGCAATGCACAGAGACAAACTAATGTTATATGTAATGAAAGTGTTCCTGGTGGAACAAACAGGGGTTACCAACCTTGTACTTTGAGTATGTATTTGATACATACATTGAAAAATCAACATTCTGCAAATATTTTATTGTTGGAACAGTTGATAATTAATAAGGACATTATGGAATTGATCAAGGTCAACGTTTCCATTAATAGAGAAAAGCTAAATCAACTAGCAAATAGGTTGAAGGTACAAAAATACAGTGACTCAGTGGAAGCAGGTCTGCAAGGTCTGCAAGGGGCTGAGGAGACAGAAGACAGGAAACTGGGAACTCTAAGACCAGACTACAGTCCAATTTTGATCCCCCACAGTCCCAATGACAACTTAGGAGGAGTTAAAATGAAGAAAAAGCAGAGGAATAGAAAGAAAAGCAGAGGAAAAAAGGAAAACATAGGGAAAACACAACAAAAAAGGAACAAAATAAAGAGAAATAGCTTAGTAATAAAGATCTGAACAAAGTTAAGACATTAGAAAGAGTTGTAGTGGGACAGAAAAGAGATTTACCAACAGAAAGGAAAGAAAAAGGAAAAATGATGGAAGCACTGGATGGAGAAGGCTCTGTATATCTAACCCATCCATCACTCTTTGCTTGTCTGAACAAGCTAGAAACAGAGATAGATCAGTTAAACCATCAATTGGGCCTAAGTGCCCCTAGTGAAAAGATAACCAAAACAATGGGCATGAAAGAGAGTGAAATAGAATAAAACAAAGAAAAAACAGTGAACATAAAACTACTCAAGTTAATTCTGTAGAAATAGAAAGGGAGAAAAAGACATCTGACAATTCACCCATAATTAGATTTTTGGGTCCTGTAAATTGGATTGAAAATGAAATAGGCAAACAGGGTCCATAGAAAAGTATCTAGTGAAGAAAGTTAAAGATCCGGATATAGATATAACATTAGAAGCAATATTGGCAGTAAAAATAATACCAGTTGAAGCAGCAATGATGCTAGATCTGTTTTTTTTCTCCAAGATATGCAAACTATATATGGTTGAATGGGGTAAAAAATGGAAATAAAGAGATTTCAATTACCTACCCTAATAGGCACTTATTTAATAAAGAACCTAAATGAGACTCACATCAGGAAAGTGAGATGAGTTTGAGCCTTTTTGGAATTTGTGCCTTAAGGAGAGAGAACAACTACAAGCTAACTGGAACAATATGCAACCTATTAAGGAACGGACTAAAGACAGAATTAGGCAAAAAAGGGATTAAAAACAATACAGAGAATGGGGATGGATAGTCAAATAAATATATTAGTAAAAAATAGAAGTTTAGCAGACCAGACATTACAGAAGGCAGGAATTTTGGATTTGATGGGACTACACTTGGTAGACTCTGAAGTACCCAGTTCTTGTCAAATCAACACAAACCAAGAAAATATTGATCCATACCAGAAAACAAACAAGTACATTATACTTGCAGGCTATGATGACTGATGGATAGATTCAGTAGAAGGTAGTACGCCTATAGATTCTCAAGTTAATTGCCTGGAACTAGATGCATTTCTCAAAGAGGAGCCAAATGGTATTTTAATAATAAAATTGTAATTTGTCTGTATTAATAAATAAATACCATGATGAAGAGTGGGCAAACTTTATCTCATAGTTTGATATCTTATGTTTTCAAGAAACATGGCATGGCAATGCAGCAAATGTCAAAGCAGTTGGTAATGAAGCATTCAATACTCCAGGTATCAAAACACATAATATGGGCAGATGTTCTGGAGGTGTAGTAATCTTCATAAAAGTAGTTTTTTCCAAAATAAAGAGTGTGTGTGGAATATGCCCTTTTGTGTAGTGGTATCAGTACTTACTTCCACTCAGAAGTTTTTGATAGTGAATGGATATATCCCACCAAGGAATTCTAGGTACTATCTGTCAGGGGTGTAGTCAGATTTAAATTTGGTGATAGAGCAACTAAATCTAAACTATCCTGACTAGGAAATATTAATGGTAGGTGACTATAATGCAAGCACAGGGCGGTTCAATGGAATGGGTGATCATTTCTATTGTTTTACTTGCAGATATTAAGGATACACTGCCAGTAAGACAAACAAAAGATGTCAAAGTAAATGATTCTGGACAGGAAATGATTAAGTTATTGAAGGAATATAATTTGTACCCACTTAACATAAGATTGATAGGTGATGAGAGTGGAGAATATGCCTTAATTTTAGCTAGATCAGCTCACTGATCAACCTGGTCCTTTGGACAGGTCCAATAAATGCTTGGAGGAGTTTAAAAATACTGAGCGTGATCATCACCCAGTAATCTTAAAAGGGAATAGGAATGAACATCGATATGATCAAAAGGCTGGGGTAAGTATAGAGATACTAGCCAAAAAAAAGGCTTAGATGGAATGGCAATGTCGAACTAGAAATCTTAGAGATAACTGCTAATTCAATAATCTTTGAGGACTATATCCAGTTACAGAACTGTTCTCTAGATTATATATTAAGTAACCTGACTATACTGTTTGAAAAAATTAAGGATAAATAAGAAATATCAAATGCACGGATCCATAAATTTAAAAATAGGGACACATAGTTTGATAAAGACTGCAAGATTTTTAAAGGAGAAATAAGAAAATTTTATAAACAAATTAAAAAGTCACATAACAGAAACTTATTAAAAGAAATTTGTAATAAAAGAAATGAGTATAGATTATTAATAAAAAGAGAAAAATAAACTATATCTCAAAAAAACAATAGGAGAAAATGGGAACAAAGTTAAGTGCTAACATCAAGTGGAATGATTATGTAAAATTAGTGGATACCCTGAAAAAACTATAATAGGCTTATACAGATTCAATTATAAATATGGCTGTTCAAGTACTACATCTTTGGTACACGCAGTAAATGCAAAATATGAATTACAGCTTTTATATGGTTCAGAGGTTTGGGACATCACGAATAAAGAACGATTAATCATTCCACTAAATAAAATGTTAAGAAATACTTTGGGCTTGGGCCCCGCTTGCCCAGCACAATATTTAAGAGTAGAGCTTGGACTGATAAATTTAAATGCATAGATCGAAACAAGAAAGGTACTTTTTTGGATGAGAATCTTAAAGCAGGATTCATGTGGAATATCAGATTTATGCCTAAAGGAAAAACAAGATTGGCAACATATGGATATCGGTGGTGGGCTATGATACAATAATGTCTTGAGGCTTTTGGAGAAACACAAATTGCTCTTACTAAGTACGCTAATAATGGAATAGTGATCACTGATAAATACAAAAAATAAATCGCAAAACAGATAATACATTTTTGGGAAAATAAGGACCTAGAATATAATAGCAATACAGCTTATTCAAAATGGTATGCAAAAAATAATTTGAATACAGGGATAAAACCCCATTTGGACATCTTAACAGAACCTAAATCAAGGATAGTATTTACTGCATATAAATTTGAAAGATTCCCTAGCAATATGCTAAAATACTGACAGGATAAAACATATAAAGGGACAGAAAACTGTCCATGCTCAGAGGGGGGAGTAGAAGATTTACATCATATTCTGTGGAAGTGTACTTGGTACATGAATGAAAGGATGTATTGGCTTAAACCTTTTTTAAACTAATAATCTGGTTTAGAATTAGAAACACTGTCAAATATTCTTATTAATACAGCCAATACTTGGACTATTGAAAGAATGGCTAAATAGTTCATAGTAGTAAATAAGAAAACCAAAATTGAGAAATGTGCAATAAACTGATATACTGGTAATCTGTACAAGGCAATTAGTAGGTAAATGAATTTTAGATACTGTGTTTTTTTTACAATATTAATGTTAAATGTTGTACTTCTGTCTATTTATGTAAAAAAAATTTCATTTTGTACTATGCGTATGTATATGACCTTTTTGTATGTATTGTTGATGACTAACAGTACATTTGATTGATGATATGTAGCAATAATGCCTGGACAGGGTGGTATTATAATACCGGACTGGCCAAGGGCATAATTATAGCCCTTGGCTAGTCCGGTATTGCCCATACCGCCCACCCTGGAGGGCATTATTGTGCTTAGAAAATGGGCACTGTAAAAAAGAAAAAAAATGGTAAAAATTGTTAATAAATTGTTTAAGATTCATTTTGTTATTAAATAGTTCCTCCGCCTAAATAAGCTTCATATAGTAGTCTGTTTATAACTCCCCTTAACAGTGCAGAGTGTCAACCCCCCCCACACACACCTTCGAGACTGTAAAACATTTACATTTTATGTAAAGAAATGTAAGTGCAGTTTCTTTCTTATACTTACAGTTCATATTATCAGATCACCTCCTACAGCTTAGCGGCAGTTACTGATCTTCCCACCCAGGCAGCCCAGATGTCAGTGAAGTCTTTTCGGACACTGTATTACGAGAGCATGTGCTGAATGTGTAGCCTTTGGGTCTTGTGTCCCACCCCAGGCAAGAGAAACCTCACGCGATTGACTTATTTCTTTTATGAATACAGTGCTGTAATTTTTTTAATTACTGGGAGATGTGTGTGTATGTGTTTGGGAGAGGGAGCTCTCACTCTGTCTCTGTCTCGCTAGGTGGCAGCAATGTACAGTAGCGATGTACAGTAGCCGAAAACTATCGAGACTGGCGGGCAGGCAGCAGCAATGTACAGTAGTGGAAAACAGACTTCGGAGTCAGCGAGCGGGCGACCAACCGACCAGAGCAGCAGGAGCCAGAATGTTAACTGTTGTGGGAATGAGCGAGAGTGCTGCCAGTTGTGGGAATGTAAGTCCCTTAATATTCAGCGTACACAGTATCGGGGATTGCAGGGCATGGGGAAAGATCAGTGGTGGCAGTGTTTTAGAGGTGAGAAGTACTGTACATTTTAAATGTTTTCTTTTTTGAAGCTGTATGGGGAATCGGGGGCATGGGACAAGCTGCATATTCTTTATTTAGAGAACGAGACTTCAAAACAGACATAAAAAAATTAATGTAGCTAGCAGGCAGTTGTTTCGGTCAGGAAGGAGTGTATCGGGAGAAGAGATGGTGGTTGGCCTCTCTCGCTAGGTGAAGGAAAAAAATGGCGGTGCTTAACATTTTAAATTAGTTGTTGCAGCCAATTATGTAGCAGGGTGGGCACTACAATACTACTGGGTGAAGGGGCACTGTAGACTGGTACTTTTTGTTTCCTGGGCATCTATTGAAAGTTAATGTACCCCCTTGGCAAGGGTACTAGCCAATCAGATGCCAGGAAATAAAAAGCCCATTTTCTAATGCTTGCATAATATCATGGTTACATAAAAACCTACAAAAGTGATGCCCATGTGAGCTGCATAATTTTTTGATAGAAATATATTTTTTTCAATGTCAATGCCTACAAAATTTGGAGGGAGTGAGACCATCTAAAAGATGGGCAACATGTTTAGCTGGATCTCATTTTTTGAAAATAGCAGTGAGGAATCCATAACAAATCCTCCACAGTGTATTTACAGTTATGTGTTTTGGTTCTATGTCAATTTCCATTTCCTACATGCTTCAGAAAAAAAACCTACCCCGCCCTTATCTGCAGGTTTACCATTGCTACTTTTTTAAATTCAAGTTTATTGTATAACTTGGGTACAGAGTAATCATAGCTCAAAAGAACTTTTACAGACAATCATATTTCACTACACAGAATGAGTCACAACATTAAAGTACAAGGGATAGTGCATGTGTTTTACAATCACAGTTCAATCAATTGATCGATCAATCAATCAAAATCTTTAACCAGGTGGAACACCATTGAGAAACTCATTTTTGAGGTGGACCTGGACAAAATACATACTGTGTACACATACAAACATTCCTAATTTTGCAAATTAAATACACATAGTAAAAATGTAAATACAGTATATACATGTTCAAGTTCAGTTCATACTGTAATTTGTACATGTTTTATACATGAAAGAACACAGGCTAGTACTGTACTTTGTACACACTTTATACATGAGAGAACACAGGGTAATTAATGCCCACATCAGTATACAGAGGGACAGGCTCCAATTAAGGAATATGACAGGGGTCAGTATACTAGAAAAACACAGGCAGTCAAAAATAGTGCTGAAGTAACACAGGCAGGTACCTAGAGAAGCATATACATTAACATGGAGTTCAATGGGAGCCTTAAGAGAGAGGAACAGATGGTAAGAACAAAGGATAACAATGTGGGGGTATACTAGGAGTGTACATAAAGGGAAGTTGGAGGGCAGATCAAGGATACTTGAAGAAGATGGGGAGCAAAATAGCAAGCTGCAGAAAATAATGGACAAGTGTAGCCATGGGGGAATATTCACCGACTCCATGGCGAAACACCTGTTGTAAGTTTTGAGTACCTATAGAGAGGGGAGAGAAAAGGGAGTGTGGTGGTTGGCAGATGCTAAGGGGACTCAGTGATTCTGAAACATAGTGACACGGTGCTAATCAGGGGAAGCAGTTAGATGACTCCTTGACAGAGCTTACATACACAATTTTGAATGTTGAGAAATTTATAGGGCAGACTAGTTTCAAGGATTTTTGTAGATTGTTCTATAGTAGGGGTAGTGCGTAGCTTAAAGACGATCTACCAAAGCGCAATTAGACTTTGGGTACAGTAAGTGAGATATAGGAAGCACTTCTCAGAGCATACATACTTAGCAGCAGACAGTCCGATGTGTATTGAGGTAGCTTTTTGGTGATAGCTCTGTACGTCCAAAGAGCGGCATTGTTTTTTTTGCCTTCTATAGGCAAGGAATTCCATCCTACTATGGCATATAGAGAGCAGTGATGTGTAGAATATGGAGCACCAGTGATGAATCTTATGGTTCTATGGTATAGCGTATCTAGTTTGGCTAGTGCAGAAGCAAGGCCTTTTCTGTACAAAAAGTCAGCATAATCCAACAATGAGAGGAAAGTGGTGAGTACTAGTCTTTCCTGGCATCCTGGGTGAGAAGATTTTTGATTCTGTAAAGAGGTCTAGGCTCTGTCTGAGCTTTTTCATCAGTTCCTCAATGTGCTCAAGGCAGAAGAGCTTGTAGTCAATCCAAATCCCTAGGTATTTATATTTGGTTACAAACTCTAGTGGCTCTCCTAGGAGTGTAGTGATATGGGGAATGGATCCTACTGTAACAGGCTTTTTAGCATTAATAAAGGGTGAGAAGAACATCGCCTTCATTTTCTTTGCATTCAAGAGTAGTTTCTGATTCAGTAGTTATATTTGTAACTGATTAAACTTCTGCTAAAGATCCCTACATGCTGCTTCATGGGTAGGTCTGTCAATGTAGAGTACCGTATCATCGGCAGATAGATTTAATTATTTATTGAAATATTTCACCAGTAAGGCACACTGAGCAACAAGTTGTTCATCTCCCGTCTCACAGAGAAATGTTACAATGTTGTAATATGATTTGCTTACTTGCATACAATGAGAGGAGGAGGGACTGTAGGTGGATAACATTGGCTAACAATACAACAGTTACGTATAGTAGATATGAAGACACATATAACAAATTGCCAACAGTTGATGGCAGTTGGTAACACTAGAACACATAATAACTTGCAACAGTATGTAGCACTAGATGGTAAGGTGATCTAATTGTAACTAGTAGCCATTGGTGTAACAGATATTCAAGATTTACAGTGATTGGAGTAAAGAGAGAACGAAAAATTGTGGAGGGTAGAATGGAAGAAGGAAATGAAATTTACAGAGAAAAGCAGACAGAACGCGATTTTTGGGGCAAACAGAGATGACAGGGTGGACTAAAGTGCATGTAAGAGGGGTATAGGGATAGGTTATAAGTGCTTAATTGAGTGTAGGGGCAGGCCAGTGATAGGCTATGGTAACCAGAAGGGGGGTAGGAGGAGAGGAGAGTGAGGCAGGGTGAATGAGAGGAGAGAGGCATTGTAGGTGGGGGCATTCAAGAGGGAAGGAGAGTTGAAACTAACAGTGTCCTGTTATCTCTATCCGGCAGAGCAGTGGACTGCTCTACCGGTAGGACACTGGTTATAGGTGATGAGAGTATTTTATATATAGTGATGTGAGAGAGGGGGGTGTTGGGGGAGGGATGTTGTGGGAAGGGGTAGCAGAGATCAACTATAGGAGGGATAGTACCCCACCAGTGTGCTTGGTGACCCTGCCTGTACAAGGCAGGAATGAGGGGATGGCAAAAGGAGAAAGAGGAGAAAGGGGGAAGGTTGCTCTCCACTGTGTGCAATGGATCCCGTCTCTGTCAAGGCAAATGATTGAGCTTACAGGAAGGATATAGATTAAGGGTAGAGAAAGAAGGGAAGGAAGATTTTAGGAGGAGGGAGAGTAGGGGACAAGAAGGAGCATGATCAAAGGGAAATAGGAGTAGTGGGGAGTAGGCATATGAGCCTGAGCAGAGGTCAACTATAGTGGGGGGGCAGCACCCACCAGTGTGCTGTGTGACCCTGTCTGCACAAGGCAGTGATCTAGCAGTGACTAAGGGTGTGAGAAAAAGGAGAAATAGGGGAAAGGGGATAAGTACACTATTGATCCTGCCTGAGCAAAGCAGTGATCAAGCTCACAGGAGGAGAAAAATTGAGGGCAGAGGAGGAAGAAGAGGAAGTAACACTTTAGGAGGAGGGAGAGTAGGGGACAAGGAGGAGCATGATCAGAGGAAATAGGAGTGGTGGAGAGTAGGCATATGGCAATATGGGCTTAGGGAGAAGATGGGGATTAGGGAGGGTCCTGGCAGGTACAGGAAGGTGCAAGGAAGTTCTTGACAGCAGAGTTAATGGAGTAGCAAGAGGATGAGTAGTGGCAAATTTGAGGGAAGTGAATTCCAGATTTTGGGAGGAGATAAGAATAACTCAATTGGCCAACTGGAGTGGAGTGGAGTGGCATGGGACCACCAGGGTTCATGAGTCAGTAGATCTTAGGGAGTGGGAAGGAGGGGTGGTGGTTGTAAAGGCAGAGGAGAGATAGGAGGGAAGTTCACCCAGCCAGTGCTTGGAGGTGAATATTTTGCAGTGAGAGAGACATCAGTTTGTCGGGAAAGGGAAGGACAGGGCATGGTAGAGATCATAATGGTGAATGCGGAGGGGGATGTCAAGGGCAAAATGGCAAAAGGAGCTGAAGAGGGTATCTAGTCTGCCTAGGGAGGACTTCGGGGCAGCACTGTAGACTACATCACAGTAGTCAAAGATAGGTAGGATCATCTTCTGGATAATCTCACACATAGTCATGGGTGGGATGCAGGCACAGTTCCTGAATAAGGCATAAAGCCTGGGATGCAATTTTTTCTGAATGGCATTGATATGACTGGAGAAGTTCAGGTGTTGGTCCAGCCAGACACCTAAATACCTGAAGGAGGATGTGTACTCAAATAAAGTCCCATCAATGGTGTGGAAGGAGGGTAGAGAGGGAAACCTGGTAAGTCTCTGCCTGAGTGCAAGGTCATGGAGACTGTTTTTTAGTCATTGAGAGATAGTTGGTGGTTTGCACACCAAACACTGAACTTTGTCAAAGTTGTGCTGCAAGTTGGATGCAACCTCGGTGGGGCAGGAGCCAGATACATACAAGACTGCATCATCAGCACACATGTGAATGGAGGAGAATGGAGAGCAGGTGGTTGGGAGATCATTTATAAAAAATAGAGAATAATATGGGGCATAACACTGATCCCTGGGAGATGCCAGTTCTTATCAGGAGGGGTGGGGAAATTGCATCAGAGATCTTGACTGACTGGGTCCTGCCAGTGAGATATGCATTGAACCAGCCTGTGGATAAGGGGGATAGCCCCGCTGTTGACAAGATGGCAATAAGAAGGGAGTGGTGAATGGTGTCCAAGGCTTTGGTCAGATTGACAAAAATGGCTGAGGTGATTTGGCCATTGTCCATTCCCATGAGGATAGAATCAGAGATCCAAAGAAGGAAGGTGGTGGTGGAGTGATTTTTTCTGAAGCCAGATTGATAAGGGGTGAAGAAGGAGGAGTAACTGAGGTAAGAGGTGAGCTGGGAGAGGGCTAGGTGTTCCTGAAGTTTGGTAAGGATAAGGAGAAGAGAGATGGAGTGGTAGTTGCCAGGGGAGGTGGGGTCTCCACTTTTGGGAGGGGAAGGACCACTGCATGTTTCCATGGGGAAGTTACTGAGGTGGTTGAGAAAGAGAGGTTTACATAGATACATAGACAGTGTCGGCAGATAAGGGCCTATGGCCCACCCAGTCTGCCCATTTGAGCTTGTAAGTTCAGTTTGTTTTCCTAGAAGTCTGTTTCCTTACCCTGACCTCTAGAATTCCTTTATGTCTATCCCATGCATTCTTAAATCCGTGATTGTTTCAGCCCCACCACTTTCTCTGGCAGGGTGTTCCACTTGTCCACCACCGTTCTGTGAAGAAATTCTTTCTCATGTTTCCTCTGAATCGTCCTCCCTCCAACTTCATCCCATGCCCTCTAGTCCTGGAACATCTTTTTGCTTAAAATAGTGTTTTCCTGCACCTGTTCCTCCCTGTAAGATACTTGTATGTCTCTATCATATCCCTCTCTCCTCCTCTCTCTCCAGGGAGTACATGTTCAGTTCCTTCAACCTGTCTTCATAGGACTTGTGATGCAATCCATGCACCATCTTTGTTGCCTCCTCTGAACCTTTCTACCCTGTCTATGTCCTACGTGAGGTATGGTCTCCAGAACTGTACACTGTACTCCAGGTGGGGCCTCACTAGTGTCTTGTATAGCTAATTATGACCTCCTTTCCTGCTGGTGATGCCCCTGCCTATACATCCCAGCATCCTATTTGCTTTACCTGCTGCCTTGTCACACTGTTTCCCTACCTTGAGGTCATCAGAGATGACAACCCCAAGATCCCTTTCCTGCTTGGTGCATGCTATATCACCCCCAACTGATATATTGTGCCAGGGTTTTGTGCCCCATATGCATTATCTTGCACTTCTTTGCATTGAATTTCAACTGCCAAACCCCTGACCATTCTTCAAGTTTCTGCAGGTTGTTTCTCATTCTGTCTATACCCTCTGTGTGTCTCTACTCTGTTACAGAGCTTTGTGTCATCAGCGAACAGTGAAATTCTGCCTTCTAGATCCTGTGCAATGTCACTGATGAAGATGTTGAATAGGACCGTCCCAGCACTGATCCCTGTGGTACCCCACTGGTCACTCTTCCTCTGTGGAGTGACAGCCATTTACCACCACCCTCTGTCTTCTGCCACCCAGCCAGTTACCTACCCACCACACTACTGTTCTGCCCACACCCATATTCCCCAGTTTGTGTATAGTCTTCTATGTGGCACAGTGTCAAAGGCCTTGCTGAAGTCCAGATAGGCCATGTCCACTGCCCCTCCCTGATCCACCTCCTAGTCACCCAGTCAAAAATTCAACGAGGTTGGTCTGACATGACCTCCCCTGGTGAAATCAGCTGCCTTGGGTCCTGTAGTCCATTGATAACCAGATGTTGCACCAATCTCTCCTTCAGTAGTGCTTCAATGATCTTCCCCACTACCGAGGTGAGGCTGACTGTCTGTAGTTCCCTGCTTCCTCTTTGTTCCCACTTTGTATAAGGGACTACATCTGCTGTCCTCCAGTCTTTGGGTACCTCCTGTTTCCAGTGATCAGCTAAACAGGATAGCCAGAGGTTCAGCCACCACTCTTAGTTCTTTAAGGACCCTGAGTGCACCCCATCTGGCCCCATTGCTTTATCAACTCTTATTACTTCCAGTTCCTTCAGGACCCTTTCTTGTGTAAAGGACTCTAGTCCATTTCTGCACCATTCTCACCCCTTGTACCCCTTCAGACCCATTACCCTCTTCCTCATAGTAAAGACTGAGCAGAAATACTCATTCAATATGTCAGCTTTACTGTTGTCATCCTCCACTGCTCCCATCCTCCCCTTCAGTCTCACTATCCCTCCCTTTGTCTTTCTTTTTCACTTATGTACCTGTAAAAGGTTTTGTCCCTTTACCCACTAATTTTGCAATGTGTTCTTCTGTCTGAGCTTTGGCTTCCTTACTGACCTCCCTACCTCCCTTTGCTTCTCCTGGTACTTCTCTCCTTCCCTTCTGCCTGTGTCTTTTGTATTGCCTGAATGCAATCTTTTGGCTTTCACTTTCTTTGCTACCTCTTTGGAAAACCATAATGGTCTCCTCTTCCTTTTCCTCTTGCTAGCCTGCTTAATGACAATTCTGTTGTTCTTGTAATCCCCATTTTACATACTGCCCACTGTTCCTCAACCCCTGATTCCTGTCCCATTCCCCTAATGCCTCTTTCAAGTATCTCCCATTTTCCCAAAGTCTGCCCCTAAAATCCAGGATACGTGTTTTTGTGTGGTTTGGTTCTGCTTTCTGTGATTTCAAACCACAATGACTGGTGGTCACTGTTACTCAGGTGCTCCCCACTGTTACCCCCATCACACTGTCCCTGTTTGTGAGCACAAGGTCCAGTATTGCCTTCTGCCGAGTTGGTTCCATGACCAGTTGCTTGAGGAAGGCACCCTGAAGGAGTCCAGGATAAATCTGCTCCTAGTTGATGCTGGGATGCTCCAGTCCACGTCTGAATATTGAAGTCTCCAACCAGTACTACCTCACCTTGTCTGCCATCCTTTGGATGGCTAGCATCAGCTCCTATCTGTTTCTTCCTCCTGGGCTGGTGGTCTATAGAGCACACCTAGTGGATGGCTGTCCCATTTTCCTTTCCAGCTTAACCCACAGTATCTCTCCCCATTTTGTTCTTCCTGGATCTCTGTGGCCTTATGTCATTTTCACATACAGTGCCACTCCTCCTCCTTCCTGCCTGCTCGGTCTCTTCTGAATATGTTGTAGCCAGGTATGGCCATCTCCCAGTCATGGTTATCATTACACCAGGTTTCAGTGATGGCCACAATGTCCAGGTCTGACTGTACCATGACAGCCTCTCAGATCTTCCATCTTGTTGCTAAGGCTCCTGGCATTAGCACACATGGCTTCCATGATTTGACCTCCTAGACTGCTTCACTGTTCTCCAGACCCTTCCTTGGTTGTCATTTATCCCTGGTTCTCCTTGCTGTCTGCCCTTCTGCTGAATTTTGCCCTTTTCTGCTTATCCACCTCTTGGGCACTAATCTCCATCTTTGCACACTGCTTGCAGAGATAGCCACTCCTCTGGTTCACTGGTTCCACTGCTGGCTGTGGGGGGTGAGCAAGAAATTTCCTCCTTGCTGGCCTGCCACCCTTTTGCTAGTTTAAATGCTTGTCAATGTAGCATTTAAACTTATTATTGAGTGCTTGATTCCTCCAGGACGGATGCAGGCCGTCAGGCTTGAACAAACCTCCATCCCTCCAGGTGGGTCCCCAGTCACCAATGAATCAAACCCTTCCTTACAGCACCAGTTCTTCAACCATGAGTTAAAGTTCCTGGTGCATGCACTCTATGCTCTCCCTTGCCTCTCACAGGTAGTACTTCTGAGAAGTGACAGAAGTAGCTACTTGCTTGAGACCCCTCCCAGTTTCCTAAACTCTTCCTGAACTTTCTTTGGCTCCCCATTTGCCAGGTCATTAGTACCTAGGTGGATAATGACATCCAGCTCACCCTCCCGTCTTGCCTTCCCAGTGACCCCAGGATCTTCCTTCCATCCCTCCATGCCGTGGTACCAGGTGGGCACCTCACCTCCCCTGTCCTCCCCCTCCTGTGTCCTAGCTGGATCCCTCTTACGATGGAGTCCCCACCAGGATTCACTTCCTCCTCCTCTGAGGTCCACTGCTTTCCCGCTGAGGTCACCTCCTTGACTAACCTCCACATCTTTTCTTCCACTTCTCTGGGTACCTCTATTTGGTTGTCCTCATTTGCCAGTGTGGCATATGAGTTCTTGAGTGGAATAGGATCTGGGATGTGCCTCTGCCTGACTTGACCTAACCCTCCCTGAGCCCACTGTCATCCAAAGTGCACCTCGTTCTCGCCATCCTTTGAGGCAGCTGCATTGGACTGGGTGGTCCCTGGATAGGGGTGATGGTACTCCTGACTGAGTTACTTCTGCTCTGGAGTCTGGCTACCTCATCCCACAGTCCAGAGAGATGCATGCAGATAGGGCAGCACCTCAGTATCCAGAAGGTCTTCCTGAATATGGCTGCCCCACAGCCACTGCATTGCACCACTCCCCACATTATACTGCAATTCCACTTGTCTGCTAACAGAGCCTCTCCTAGTTCTCTTTTATTAATTTACTGTACTAAAAACCTGTCACTGATCCTCAGATAATTTTTTTTTTTTAGGAAAAAGAAACCAATAAATAAATAAATGAGTCAAACACTTGTCGTGCTGAGTGGGCTTCTTCCCCTATGCCCCTCCTACTTCACACCTTGCTATACCTTCTGTGTTTAGCTCCTGTCAATCAGATTTATCAGGGCATATAATTAAGAGGGAAGGGGAGGGGGGGGAAAATTGCAGCAATTAAAGACAGCACAGAATTACACCACCACTATGTTTTAAATTTTCAACAGCCCAAAAACAATTATAAGTAAAGACAACAAAGAAAGTATAGTGTCACTACAAGTTTAAAAGAAAAATAGCAATTACCAGTTACTCTAAAGCACTGAATTGAATACGTTTCCTTCCTTCGCCTTCTGGCTTCTTCTGAGAAAATAAACCTCTGCTTGCTACTTTAACTACTTTAGGATAATAGAGAGTGGGTAGGCGATGGCTGGGGCTGAAAGGTATAGTGGTTTAGGGTCAAGGCCACACAGGAAGGATTCTTGTGAAGGGCTGATTGCTAACAGGGCATTTAGGGTGTTATTTGTGGAGACAGTAGTAAAGGAGAAGGGGGAATCGGAGGGGGGTCATTCATAGGCAATAGGAAGGGGGAGGGGAAGAGTTTGGTAGGGATTGGAGTAGCTCATCAGCACAAGTGGTGTAATAGAGTTGAATTCAGTAGCTACTGCAACTGGATCAGCAATGAGAGTGGCATTTATCTTAAGTATAGGGGTAGGTGGACAGGATGGGGGGGTAAAGAGGGCATGGACTACTTTCCAGAACTTGGAGGGGAGTTGATGTTTGTTGTGAAGGTAGATTTGAAGTACTCTGTTTTGGCTAGTCTTGTAGCCAGGGTGTAGGCATTACAGAGTTTTTGATAAATAAGGTCATTTGGAAGCTGGGAGACTTTGTACAATTTCCAGGCCCGATCTCTGGCTCTGTGGCAGGCTAGTAATTCAGGGGTAATCCAGGGGAGGTGATGACCTCTAACCCTTGTTTGTTTTAGGGGTGTGAAGGCATTCCAATTTGCTAGGAAGATGTCTTTAAAATAGATTAGGGTTTTACCAACCGACGAGGTGCCTGCTAGAGGGGACCAGTCTGAGAGGCAGGGCTATGGAGGAGAGGTTCCAATTCTAGGGATTTATAGGTCTGTATTTGTAGGGTTTTATGTGGTGATTTAGGGCTGTGAACTTTTCTGACCAGGAAAACTGGGTTGTGGTCACTGAGAGCATCTGGAAGGATGCCGGAGGCAATGATTCTATGGGGGTGGGAAGTTAGGGCCCAATCAAGTAGGGAGTGGTTTTGGGTCTTGTGATTAGGGCAGGTGGGTTCTGTAATTAGTTGCGTGAGGTTGAGGGCACTGATAGCATTTCTTGTGGTAGATGTTGCTGGGGACAACCAATTTAAATTGAGGTCTCCAAGGATGCAAAGCTCACCAGACTGAGACAGGGAAGTAATGGAAGTTAGGAGATCAAGGGAGACAGCAGGCTGGACATTTGGACGGCAATAGATACCGCTACAAAGATAGGGAGTGAGAAAGGAGGGATACATTGATGGCTAAAGTGTCATGGGTTGCTGGGTTGGAGGAAGAGAAGACTGGAAAATATTGGAGGGATGCTCAGATACACATGGCCTCTCCACCACCCCTGCCTGTTCTGTCTAGCCTTAGGATGGAGTAGCTGGTGATGGAGACCGAGTGGTCTGGAACTGTGCTCTTTAGCTATGTTTCAGTTATAATTAGAATGTTTAGTTTCAGGGCAGCAACCATGGCTTGCAGGAGGTCTAATTTTTGAAGTAGGCTACGAATGTTTAAGTGTAAGATCTTGAAACCCTTTATGAGGGCTGTTGGGGTAGGGGTATGGGCGAAAGTGGGGGAGATGGCAGGGGTGAAGGAAGTAGCAGGACCGGGGTTGGGGTGGATGTCCTCCAAGGTGAGTAATAGTAGAGCTAGGATGAGGAAGTATAGCTTCGTGGATTTGGCATGATGGGGCTTGGAGGCCAAATGAGTGAGGTAGAAGGGAGTGGTATAGTGAGGAAGCAGGAGGTGGAGGACAGAAAAGAAATTAGTAAAAGTTAGTAGGGATGCATGGGAATGATGACGGAATGAGACCAGAATCGTTGGGGGGGGCAGGAGCAATAGCATGTATATAAGTTGGAGCCTGGAGACAGTGGGTCTGGATGGATTTGAAGTTATAGGGCCCTGGGCTGGCAAATGCAGGAGGGTGGGTATGGAGTGGGTAATAAACTAAAAGGCTAGGAGGAGGCGGTAGAAGGAGAAGGATTTGAGTGGAGAGGAAACATCCTTAGAGTCAAGGAGCAGCAGAAGGCTGGGGTAGACTTTGGTAGGTAGTAGACTACAACAAGGGGTGTATGAACAGAGCACAGCTTTGCTACCGAGGGAAGAGGCGCATAGTTTTAAATAAAGCTCCCTCAGGTATCCAACTGAATAGCCTGTAGCAGGGAAGTAGAAAGTGGAGGATACTTGCTAAATATACACCCTCTAGTGGAGGAGCTGTATAACCTGCTAATGGATAAGCAGGTTCTAATGGAGATGTACAGAAATCCTGGTATTGCGGATCTAGGTATTACCCTCTAAGTGTTTTGCTGTAGCTCTTAGGTGCTTCCCTTTAAGAGGGAAAGTGAAGTGTAACCAAGTAGGAAGTGGATGGGTCTCTCAGCTCTGGTAGTGTCTTTCTAAATGAAGGAGTGGGCGGGAGGGAGGTGGGGCCAAAAATCACTGAGAAGCCAGTGCAGGTTAGGGAAATGCTGCTTGCACTGTACAGCTCACAGAGGTGTGCAACTGAGTGAACTAGGATGCAAAAGGTCAGGACTTCACTACGCATCTACTAAAGGAAGAAAAGTCAAATATCAGTGTTTCTCTGCAGTCTTATGCTCTAGTCCAATGATTTCAGCACTGGCTGCAGCATTGGGCAGGAAAACAATGTCAGCGCTCCGGGGCCATCTAGTCAGCAGTACCAGCCCAGTGGACTCCAATTAGCCTGAGGATGAATGTTTGCAGATTTGATTCCTACATCAATTCCATTAATATGAATCGCAAGTAATAGTGGACCCAGAATGGAGCCTTGCGGCATGCCCCTCAATAAAGATTTCAGCAGTGAGAATTCCCCTTCAGCCTTTACCTGCTGCGGGCACCCTAGTAGGTAGTTTGAGAACCATCTCAGGTAGGGGGAGTCCACATCAATATTATGGAGGGATATCAAGAGCAATTTGTGGTTGATGGTATCAAACATCTTGCTTGGGTCCAGGAATACTGGGCACACAAAGTTTTTGGAGTCCAGGACCTCCTGCCAGTCATTTATAACCTTTGCAGGGGCCGAAATTGTTCTATGGTGTGGCCGAAATCCTGATTGCAGAGGGTTTAACAGATTTGCAGATTCTAAATAGTTTTTAAGCTGAGTACTTACTGTTTTCTCTAGCATCTGTAGCATTTCTCTAGCAATTACTACTGCATTTGTCAGAGGTTCACACTCATATGGTAAGCCTTGTGGGTAGAAATGTTCTCTGGGCTGGGCATCTACAGTTCATCTCTGGGAAAGCCTCCCAAACATATTGTGGTGGACAGATGTCCTCTAAGTTGTTTATGGGTTGAAGTATAGGTCCCCTTCACCAAGGTACAGCACCTATCTCAGCCACCTGTCTGTAAAGCAAGGTTCAGGCTGGTTTATCTGGCACGTGAACTGTTCCATGCAATATAGCTTAGTGATATTTATTCAGTGTTTGTGTGTGTGGGGTTTTGGTTGGGGAAAATGAGCTTGATTTTCAGAGCCCAGACAACACCGCAAGCCTCTGGTGTGCCGATCAAGTGGTGCACAGAGCTTGCAGTATTCTCCAGGATTTCAGTCCAGAGTGCCAAATGCTACAAGTTAGATAGCTTTTCTTTGGTCTAACTTGCAGCATTCAGAGAATCCTTTACAGGGATTGTGCCAAATATTTGGCACAAGCTGCAGTAAAGTGAGGGAACTGTCACAACTGTGCCCAGCAATATAAAATTGGGTGCAACTGTGGAAAAGGAGTTTGGTGCAGCTGGCCACAAATGTCTTCATTGCAATACTTCATATAAGCCTCTGCATCAACCTTTTAAAATTGATCTCAATGTTTTCCGATGACTTTTTGTGCTGCCACCAACAGCACATGCCACAGATAGGTGGAGTCTTTTCCTCTCACCTGATTCAGGAAGAAACCAAGATAGCATGTGTAATAGCAAATGGTGCATGTAGTGTGAAGAATTCTGTGTGTCTCTGTAATCAGTTCCCAAAATCCAGTCAGCTTAGGGCACAATCGGAAGATGTTTGTATGTGTTGTGCCTTGGTTTCCATACAGCAGGCCTGGGAGGAAATTAGTGCCCATCTTCCCTGTATCACAGGTGTGTAGATGAATCAAGTTCTAACTTTTCAGGCATACTGCTACCACAGAAGTGAGCTAGTTGTTTTGAAAGCTGATTGGAAAGACATGACCCTGTTCTTGTCTGCCTGCTCCCTCTCATTTGATATGTATGTTTCCTCCAGCTACGCATAGCTCCTGAGGCTTCTTCAGTATTCCAAACTATTTACATAAAGTGTAGAGGCCAAAGCTAAATGACTGTGTCCATCATGTTTACATTATACATACTGAATGTTCTGTTAGAGACATGATTATTATGGAAATGACTTGATGCTTAAAAAGTAGTGTAGGTTATGAGCTAGCTCTTGTGTTTAATACCACTAACACCATGAGTCAGAAGCAGATTTATAAGTAAACATTAATCACCACTGAAGGTGGCATCTAATGGGGAGTTAATACATGGTTGGGGCCGTTGTGGCATGAGGCCGGAGGCCGAAGGTGAACAATGGCCCCACCATCCATTAACACCCCATTAGATGCCACCTTCAGCGGTGATTAATGCGCTTGTAACACGGAGATGGTTGGTGGTGGTGTGGTCTACGCAGTCTGCTGCTTGACTGTCACAAAAGACAACGGCAGTTGGATAAATTGCTGTCACGTTTCATCTTACTTTCAGATTTCGGGACAGTGCTCTGTTACATACAGATGTCGTTCCATGATTTTTGCTACAGTGACATACAGTTACTAGATTGGCGATTACAGCGCATGTCCAGTAATTTGGGCCCGTTTCCCTGTGAGCCTGCCTGGGAGGACTGTGTTTCTGTTGCTTGAGACCTTTGCCGACGTCCACTCTCTGATTTTATACCTATGTAAGTCATTCAGGGATGTCTTTCGGTGCTGCCCCTTCCCCCACCCGTTTGCAGCAGCACCCTCACCTACCTCTCCACGGTTACTCCAGATATGCGGTGCAATGTCCATGGTTCCTGGTTACTCCATAGTTAAAATTCACGGTGCCGTGGATGGTGAAACTGTGGCAGCTGAATGCGGATGCGCCTCCTGCTCTTGCGAGTCCCGCCCTGCCGCTTCCTGTTTCACCCTGTTCTTCTGGTCCCAGGTCAGTACATCTGTTTTGGTGCTGCTGAGTGCTCATTTGCTGTGCGGTCTTGTGCCGCTCGCTTCACCGCGGGGTGTGGTCTGTGCCCCTGCCTTGTAGCCTGGTTGCCGGCACTGCGAGACCTCTCTCTGTTGCTGCACCCCCATGGCTGACCCTCTGTGCTGGCTGTCTCACCGCGGCGCTCCACTGCACGACTAGTACTCAGCTCTGCCTCCGACACTGTGGCTGTGTTGCCGACTCCGGAGGATGTATTACTCTCTCGCCCACTGCCTGCTCTGGACTGGTCTCCTCCGTGACTGTCCCTGGCCCCACGGTCGTCATCATCTGCATCTGTGCAGCAGTACTGCAGTATGAGGCTGATGTCTATGTTGTCCACTGCTGGGCGGCCGTGCCTGTGAGAGCTGCTGGCTTCCTGACTCAGGCTCACGCACGGCTCTGCCACCGGGCGACACATTGCTTTTGGCACAGACAGGTTGGTGGACCACTTCTCCCTGTCCTCTTGCGTGGGTGCCCAATAGCTGCGTATGCTGCTCTCACACCTGTGCCCTGTCACAGACATGATCTCTCGGGTTGGTACTCCTGCCTGTGAGAGTATCTGGACAGCTGTGCTCCTCACACTGTTTCATGTACTGCCTGCTCAGCCCTGCCTCCTCAGATATTTTGGACATCATTTCTCTGAGGAAATTTCTCCCCATGGGCTGCCTGGAGTACCATATGTCCTTATGGTCTAGGATTCTCTGTGCCTGCTTAATGGGGTGCAGGTAGAAGGCAGGGGCTGTCTTAGGGCACTGACTCATTTACTCTTTAAACATTGTGACTGGACAGTCCCTGGAGTCTCTCTGTGCATTCAGCACACCTCTCAATGCCTGTCTGTTGCTTTTGTCTGGTCGCCCATGATTTTTCGTCACCTCATTGAATGACAGGCTGATATACTCTTGCCCCATGTCATCATGTGCCACTTCAAATGATGTCTGGGTGAGCTCCCTTAATCCCTCCCATCCTCTTCTGGCAAGCCCTAACTGCAGCTCGAACCACAACCTCTTCACCAGCCCCTGCACAGTTTCTGGGCTGAGGTTGCGGGAGTCCCTTATTCTCTGCAGGTCTTCCTCTCTGATAGCGGGATGGTGCTTCACTGTGTCTTTGCCCTGTCTCCTATACTGCTTTATCACTGCCACAAATCGTTGTCGCCCCTTGAAAGCGGATGTAGGCTATGATATTGAGATTTCTCCTCACTTCCTTGCTGTTCATGTACCTGTTCAGCCCTGCTCTCAGCCCAGCAGAACGAGTTGATGCTATATTGCTCCCATCCTGTGCCTTCACCAGCCATAGAACTGTCTGAGAATAGCGCTCAGCCTCTCTGCTGTCACTGTCCCTACGTCTCACCGACATGTTCTTGGATCTGAGCCAGTCTGAAAGACATTACATGCCCCACGTGTTCTTGCTTGTGTTCAGCTCTACTTTCCTCCTCTCCAAGTCATCCAGCTCTCTTTATGAGATGTCGATATGTCTCTGGCTCTCTAGCTGTGTCCTGTGCTGCTGTCCAGTACATCTGTCAGCTCGTCCAGATCATCACTCTCGCTGCATCCTCTGCCTAGATGCTTCACTTTAGCAACTTTCTTCTTGGGTACTGTCTGTTTCTGCCCCATCACCCACCAAGCTCATCTGGCTCTCCTCTGGCACTCACACGACCTCCTCTCAAACTCGCTATCAGTCCACGCTTTGATTTCCATTGCTCCACAAGCTAAACTCCACTGCCATCTCGTTCATCACTACACTACCTCAGGCTCCCTACGTGTGCCTCCCTATGTCCCTCATCTCTAGCTGCCCCTCCTCCCTGCCTCTGCTACTCTCTCGCTCCTACCTGATTGTCTGGCTCTTTCTCTGAACACTGTAGCCTCAGAGGCCGCTATTTATCTTCTGCTGGTTGTTTTATATTGAGGGAGCGTCATCGGCATTATCGCCTCATAATGCCGTGTTGCTCCTGTACCACATGATGCTGTCCCACCTATCAGCCTGCCCGCTCCTCGGTCTCTGAATAGTGCCGTTACAATAGATACGTAATGTTCACTTTGAGAAGGGGGAATGATTTATTTGATGTGTGGGGGATGGAGGGTATTTCTGCACACCAAGTATTACATGTGGAATACTATACAAGGAGCAGTGTGAAACAAGGTTTTTTTTTTTTTTATAATTTTACATAGCCACGGTGTGTGACGCCGAGAAATGCTGCAAATTTATCATTTGCTGGCAGTGTTGGTGCAAAGAGGGGTCCTTCACATTTTGTAAAGTTTCATGAAGTTTCCTGGCCTCATATCAACTTCTCCAGAAATTTGTTTTGTTTTACAAATGGTAAAAAAGAAAGAAAACAACCCTTTCTCTGGTTCAGTCACCCACCCCTCCCACCACACCACATTTTTAAAACCATTATCCCTCGTGTCTCCCTCTAGACCACTCCTTCCTTCATATACCTTAAAAACTTTTGTAATTCATGGCCCATTATTGAATCTGCCCTTTCCCCACCCACAAAAGCAAGTACTGTACCTCCCATCTCTCCCCACACTGTTCCTCAAATTGGGGGCAGAAATCCCTCACCCTTCACCAACTTCTTTTTGAAAGTTTTTTACCTTTCTGGGCTTGTGCTGCAAGCAGCTCTCAGCCCTCTACCTGCAGTCCCTGACTAGCCATCCGTCTCCTCTGGACCCCTCTACAATCTCCCATGGAGTACCCCTCCATGGTGTGTCTAAGAGGGAGAGTCTGTCCTCCCCCCCCCCGAAGACTCACACCCAGATGGTAGGGTCCAGGTGATAGTGCAGGCTGGAGACAGGCAAGTGGGGCTTCATTAGGCCTGCACAGCCACTGCTCATTTTTTCAGTTTTTTTTTCTTTCCCTCTCCGATATTAGGCACAGCCACTTCAGGCATTGACACATCATGGGTGTCCCTTGCAGATGAGCAAGCTGTCTGTCCCGCTGCTGGGGATGACAATTCAGTGGAACTCAATGACATGCATCCCTGGGCTAGGAATGCAGCTGAGCAGCTGCACATCCAAGCTACCAAGGTAACCAGCCAGTTCCCCTAGGTTGTTCCCGAACTCAGGTCAGCTGCATGAGAATGCAACACACCACCCATTGGGCTACTTTTGAAACTGTGCAGTAAACAGGTAAACATAATCGATGAGACAATAGCAAAGATATAGCTAAGATTTTTTCTCTCATACTTTGTGCTCCTATTGCCAGCAGCCCTTCCAACTGACCCAACCCTGTCACCCGCTCCCTAGGACTTTTACCTTACACCGGCGCCATCTGCCACAAGACTTATGGTGTGCCCAGCCACCAGTGCAGAACCTGCAGGAGGGGTGATCTTCATCCTGCCTCTGAGGAGTTGTTTTTCTGCTGGTTTTCTTCCTTTACATCCCCGGCCTTGACCATTCATGGTTGCATGATGCGATGGAGGCAGCAGCCCCGATCTGCCCACCCAGCCCAGCACCAGTGCTCAATGCTACCATCAAGGCTCCACTTGGTGGCAGCCAAGACCTGGGGAGGCCTACCTCCCTAATCTGGTGGAGGATAACTGCTTTATGGCTACTGTATCCACTCTTAGCCCTCCCAGCCTGTATGCTGACTGCAAGGTGAAACCCCGATGGCAAAATCCCTCACTGTGACAATCTCGATAGGTTTTAAGATCGTCACTGTGCGGGACCTGGGGGTGAAAATTTGCCCCTTTACAGACTGTCCCCCCCTTCAAGTCAACTCCAGCTCAGTGTTAGTTACCGAGAGAAGGGAGGGCATGAGGGGGTGCAGTCCCCTGCATGGGGGGGGGTTTGGGCACAGCCCTTGATAGAAAACACACGAATGTCTGACAGGTGACATTTCACCTGTCAATATTGGGGATCTCACTATGCTTACAGTGTTGTCAATTCAGCAAAGGTAAACTCCCCAACTGACCCGTGGCAACCCCTGCTGATTTCTGAACATGGATGACAAGCATAGGGAGAGGTAAGGCATCCGCACTCAGGCCCCCTGCACCAGTGGGCTGACAGCTAGATTTTTGGGGAGGGGGGATTTCATTGTTAAACAATTTTTCAGATGGTATAGCTGTGTCCAAACAGCAGGTGCATTGTTTTAACTAGCTGATTAGGAAGTCAAAAGACAAATGCAGGCATAAACTAAAACATAAATAATGAAAAAAGATTGAAACATTCCATCTCAAGTAGGGATGGGTGAACCAGTTCGTCCAAAATAGGAACCGACCCAAACATGCCAAAATGTTCATAAACGGCTTCTGAACACTTTTGGCTGTTTGGATCAGTTCAGACGGCCAGTGTATCATGGGAAATGCAGCACGAGAAGCGTCAGAGCAGGAGGAACCCACAGGAGGGACCAGATATAAAACTCTGGTTCCTCATTGGATGTCTGAGCTGTCCATATTTCTAAGGTGGCATCTGATTGGTTGTTGCTCTAGAAACTCACGTGGTCCACCTTAGAGCTACAGTACGCAGAGGAATCGGGACAGAAAAGGAGCAGAAGCTTCTGTAGGCTGCTCCATGCTGTGTTGGATTTTGTGTGCTTGACTTGTGTGCTTGCTATTTTTTCCTTGGGCAAGAGAGGAAAAAGTTGACTACAAAATGAAAGAGATTATATTATATACAGTGTATATATCTATATATATCTAGATAGATATATCCATATATATATCTCTAGATAGATCTATCCATATATATCTATATCTCTAGATAGATCTATCTATATATATACTATCTATATATACATATAGATAGATAGATCTATATATATATAGATATATCTATATATACACTGTGTATATCTAGATATATATATCTATCTATATCTATATCTATATCTATATCTATATCTATATCATATCTATATCTATATCTATATCTATATCTATATCTATATCTATATCTATCTCATCTATCTATATCTATATCTAGATATATATCTATATCTAGATATATATCTAAGATATATATATATATATATATATATATATATATATATAGGCACAGTAGTGCCACTACAGTTAAGCTGCACGCCACTTCTTTGTTAAATCTCAAAGTCTGCACTTTAATAACTTTGCAACTGTTTGTCTGATTTACTTGACATTTGGAATGCACAACTGCCTACCATAGATCTCTGGATCTGATAGTTTTGTTTCTCTATGGGACTAAGTACAGAAGTAGGTTGGAAAGCCATGAATACATGAAATTAGAATTGTTTTCCTACCTTGTACTGTTACTGAGATGTTTGGCAATTAATGTTACAATTGCTCATTTTCATGTCCATGGGCCACTATTACACCCACAGAATTAGCATTCACATTGGTTTTCGGTGCCCATATCTCAAACGATGTGAGACACAGACTTGGTCAATTTATGTATTGTGGAGGTCTCACTGTCATGATTACAACCACACTTGAATTTTTTTTTCTAATTGCTACGGTTCCCAAGATATGGGCAAATTAGTGTTACAAGGGTTCCTTGCCATATAGGGTGGCTGCTGTATGGCTCTGTAGCTATGTATAAGTGGGAGTGCAGGGCCCAGAGGGCCCATGCTCCCTCAAACATATATCATTATGCAAAAATGGGAAGCTTGCTATTCCTCCCCACCACCCCCCCCACACACACACATGCAAGCAGGGGAAGGGCCAAGGCAACAAAATTAGAGACAACCAGCATCAGGTAACAGAAGTAACATAGAATTCTCTAAATATAGTACAAAACACATGCAGAGTTAGGGTTTTGAGGATGGAGTCATGGGGTGGGGTGGTGGGTTGGTAACCCTAACTTTGAATTTCCACACTTTTGTTGCTGTGCAAAGAACCCTAACTGATGCATTAATGGCGTTTTTGCAAAGAATTTCCTTTCTTTTTGAAAAAGCGTAATATAAATAGTAAATGGTATGTGTTGCTGGGGCCCTGTACTCCCAGCAAGCTTCCCATTTTTGCATAATGATATATGTTTAAGAAAAAATAGACAAACATCCAATGATTGTTGCTAGGGTTATCCAAACTCTTATTTCCAATATAACTGTCTATAGATAACATACTGTGTGTTTTGTCATTTGTTAACAATTGAAATATAGGCATCTGCTTAAATCTTATTGATGTTTGTAACAGAAAAATGCTTACTGTGGGCCTTCTCCCATGGTTACCCAGCATGTGTGTGTACCCCCAAGGCACTCTGATGGCAGCAGAACTCATACAGTTGGTGGCAAAGGTATTAAGGTGCAAAATTTCACCCTTTAACCTATTTTTTCTGATAGAGTTTCTGACAGATTAACGGAACTCAATATGTATACCCTAGAGCAAAGGAGGGAGAGAGGTGATATAATCAAAACATTCAAACACCTTAAGCACATTAACAAGGTGAAAGAGTCTAACATGTTTCAGTATAAGAAAAATAGCAGGACAAGAAGATAGCATGAAATTAGTGGGAGGCCGATTAAGGGGTAATGTGAGGAAGTTCTTTTTCACAGAAAGGGTGGTGGATGCATGGAACAGCCTAACTCAGAAGTGGTGGATATGAATACAGTGCAGGGCATCAAACAGGCATGAGATAGGCATAAGGGAGCAATACAGATGAGTATGAATAGATAGGCCATTGACAGTGCAAAGGCCAATGGCACATTCATAAGGTAGAAAAAGAAATCTGCAAACTGGATGGTCCTTATCTGCCGTCAACTTCTAAGTTTCTATGAGTGAGTCAGTCCTAATAACAAACAGTAGTACAGTAATAATAAAAGTAATGTTTTGTAGTATAGTTTACAAGCAACATGTGACAGCAACAGTTGTAACATCAAAAGCTAACCATAACATGCTGCTAATGAGTATTTCCAGGTAATGCAGCAGTATAACATGTAATGGTGCTAGTTTCATACCTGAGCAGTATCTAAAAAGTACTATGTATGTGTCAGCTCTATCTTTCCTGCTACCACATGCCTATTGTGGTAGCACCGATGCCTGCAGCAAGCCAATTGTTGAAATATGACACATAAAAATCAATATTTAGAAACTTTGTACAGATTAAGTCTCATTGTATGAAGAAGGTATGCCAGCCATAATGTATCATCGTACTGTGCTGGCAGTATAGAGTCGATCATACTGTATTTGTTTTTTCATTACATAGTGTTATGTGAAATGAGTACAGTGTAGTCATTATTGTGCTTACAGATGTGGCTGACTTGTACAGTGTTTTACAATCTTGCATGTGTGTGTGGGCGGGAGAATGGGGAGCTAGGGTTTTGAGGATGGGGTAGTAACCCTAACGCTGAATTTTTTCTACACTTTTGTTGCTGTGGAAACAACCCTAACTGATGCATTAATTAAGTTTTTTGCAAAGAATATATATATACATTATATATATTAATAGTGGTGCAGTAGCACCACTATAGTTAGGGTTGAGTAAGCACTTTAATGTTAAACCCTGACATTTTCACCTTAACTTTGCCACTGCAAACAGATTTGCCTGAAATTTTGCATGAACGGTCCGTATAATAGATCTCTGGATGTGCTAAGTTACGTTATGGTCGGATGTGGTTTGAGCTACAGAATACCAAAAATGCAAAAAAAAATTACTTTTTGCATGTTTTTTGCTCAAGCCCACAGCCTGCATGGTTTGTCCGTTCAGTACAAAATCTTCAGGGGAGACGCATTCTTGGTCACAGATGTGCCTTTCGCAGATTTGGTGAAAAAATATTAAACCGTTCTAACGTTATTCAAATAAAAAAAAATTTCCCATTATAGTCAATGGGAAAAGTTAGCAAAAATCACAAAACTTTCACAAATGTCTGTTTTTACTTTCACAAATGGTCCTTTTACTTTTATGATTCGGCCATCTTGTTTTCAGTTAGTGACACAGAAAAATGCCTGGCTTTTAAAATTGGGACCCTATAGGTAAACACTGATTGTTGTGTTTGCCTAGTCAGGTCCTGAGGATGCTAGCCATATTTTGTCTGTGGATTAACCCCCCTCCCAGAAATGCATTTTTCAACTTTGGAGGAAGAATACCTTCTCCAAATGCCTTTGCAAATGTGAAAGTTTTGTAATTTCTTTTGCAAAACGTTCATGATTTGCGAAAGTATTTTGATAAAGTATGTAAAAATAACTGCAAATCTTTGCCATCCTCCTGCAACCAACGGTTTACTGCTTTGGGCTGAAATTTGAAGGGTGGCAAGTTCAGGTCCCACTGATGTGCCCTGTGGTAGTTTGGTGCCAAAACATTTGATGGACCCAAAGTTACAGCATTCTGAAATTGAGCAATTTCCCTTAGTATAACATTGTGGCATCCATCACGCCTTTCAGCACCTGCAACTTGAAAATGAAGCATGATATGGAGTTTTCACCACTGGCAGGTTAGTTCACTTTTAAGTTAACTTACCTGCAGAAACAAGTTTGGAAAAGTAAATGACACCTAAAGTTGAATTTTTTTCCTACTTGCTATGGTTACAGAAATATTGACAAAAACATATTCCAAGGGTTCGAAGGGTGCCTTCTCAATGCATTTCGGTTTCTGTATCTCAAATGATGCAAGATACAGACTCAGTCGACTATGTTGCAAGAAATACTCAGTCTCATGATGACAACCACACTTGAACTTTTTTTCTAGCTGTTACGGTTCCTGAGATATTGCCAAATTACTACTACAAGGATTCCTTGCCTTATACAGCTGCTGTATGGCTCCATACTTGTGTAACTGGGATTGGAGGGCCCATTGGGTCCACGCTTCCACAGACACATATTATGCATAAATTGGGAGTGCAGGGCCCTCCACCAACACATACCATTTACTACTTCTATTACACTTTTTCAAAAAGAAGGGAAATTCATTGCAAAAAAAAACATTAATGCATCAGTTAGGGTTGTTTCCACAGTGACAAAAGTGTGGAAATTCAACATTAGAGTTACCACCCCACCCCCACGCCCCATCCTCAAAACTGTAACTCCACATCCCCCCACCTCCACCCCCATACACACACATGCAAGACACATCCAAGACTGTAAGACACTATACAAGTCAATCACATCTGTAAGCACAATAATATCTGCACTGTACTCATTTCACATAACACTATGTAATGAAAAAACAAATACAGTATGATGATACATTTTAGGTGGCATAACTTAACACAATGAAACTTAGTCTGTACATTTTCTCTAAATATCGATTTTTTATGCGTCATACTTTAACATTTGGCTTACCGCATGCAGGTATCGCTGCTACCACACAGGCATGTGGTAGCAGGAAAGATAGAGCTGACACATACATAGCAGTTTTCAGATACTGCTCAGATATGAAACTAGTACCATCACATGTTGCTATACAGTTGCATTACCTGGAAATACTCATTAGCAGCATGTTATGCTTAGCTTTGAATGTTACAACTGTTGCTGTCACATGCTGCTTGTAAACTATGCTACAAAACATTACTTTTATTATTACTGCCGCTTATTAGACTGACTCACCGATCAGAAAAATATGCAAACATCCACTGACTGTTGTTACGGTTACCCAAACTTTATTTCCAATATAGCTATCTATATTTTATTTATTTATTTATTTTATTTATTTTGATAACCGGTAAGTGCACTAAACACAAAAGTGACTATTTTCAGGCACGCCCGGAGGTCAACAACACAGAGAGATACAATTACATAGAATACAGTGTCAGGAGATATGCACACATCACAATCAGAAAGTGAGACGATTTAGACAAATATTGGTACAAGGCAATTTAAAGGTAAAAATTATACAAATGGAGATAAGTGCCCATGTGAAGACTGACATAGTAATATCACAATATTAGGTGCAGAAAAGAAAAAATATACCAACAGGGTATAATTACATCCAGCTGAACCTGAGAGGATGTTAATGGTAGGAGGCAGGAGAGAGGTAATGGCGGGAATAGGTTTAAGGGAGGCTGAAAGTGTCAGGGTGCTAGATACCAAGGGCAGTCAAGACAGAAGGAGTCAAGATCTATGGAGGGTTGAAGCAGGTACAATGAGAATATGCGGTAAAGAGGGAGCGATGTCTCTTCTTAAAGGTGGCATCATTAGGGGCAAGGCGTACATCTAGGAGCAACGAGTTCCAGTAGGAGGGGCCTACGTGTGAGAAACCCGATTTCTCTTTGGTTGTTCTACATCTGGGAATGCAAATCAAGGAAAAGTCAATTGATCAGAGACCGTAGGAGATAGGTTGAGGGGTCAGCAGGGAAGCTAGGTAGGTGGGCATACTTGATCACAGTACACTATCCAGAAGGTTCCCAAGGGAGAGGAGATGGTGTGCAATGGGGGATGGCCAATTTAGGTCAGAGTACAGCAGGCAGTGAAGTTTTAGTCTAGAGGATGCGGAGGCATAACAGCATATGTTGTTATAAATTGTGTCCCACCTATGAAGAGTAGCCTTAGATGTGTTAGTATAGATTACGGATCCATAAGAAAGTGATGGAAGCAGGATTCCTTGAGCAATGGCTGTCCTAGCAGTGGGGGTAAGAATATGGCTTGTTTTGCAGGCTAAGCAGAGTTTTGCATTTACAGCCTTACAAGTGGAGGTAATATGGGCATCATAGGTGAGGGATTCATCAAGTAAGACACCTAGATATTTAAAAGAAGTTTCCATCTCCAATGGGGAACCATCAGCCCGGGTGACCTGGAAAAATTTACGGCACTGCTTTAGTTTAATAGGGGATCCAAACAGCATGGCCTTGGTCTTTCCATTGTTAAGAACAAGCTTGTTTTTGGTGATCCAGGATTGAATATGTTGTAGGTCCATTGAGAGCTTATGATTAATAGAGTGGACATTGTCTAGCTAGTATAAAGGACAAGGTCATCGGCATATAGCAATGATGAACAGGAGGATATACTATGAGGAGTATTGTTGATAAAAATCGAGAAGAGGAGGGGACCGAGGATAGATCCTTGAGGTACACCAACACTGATGACTGCTTTTTCTGAGATGGCTGGGTTGAATTTCACAGTTTGGTATCTGTTTGATAGGTAGCTATGGAACCAGTTTACAACTCCAGTTGAGAAACCCAGGGAGTAGAGATTGGTAAGCAAGAAGAGGGTGGTTAACAAGATCAAAAGCCCTTCATCAGATCGATAAATACTGCACCGGTTTGTTGACCCTGGTCCATGGCTTGAAGAACGTCATTTGTCAGCTGTAGTAGAGCAGTTTGAGTACTATGGCCTTTTCTAAAGCCGTGTTGATCTGAGTGGAGAAGGTTATACTTAGTAAGGTGTTCAGAGATCTATGCTGAGATGAGCTTCTCAAGGACTTCATTTAATACCGAGAGTATAGCTATTGGTCTATAGTTGGCTATATTTTTTTGTCGCCTTTTTTTAAACACTGGCATGACTCTAGCCAGTTTCCATACCTCAGGCACTATGCCTTCACTCAGGGACAAATTTAGTATACTGGACAGTGGTCCAGCAATGAAAGGTGCCGCAAGCTTTAAGAGTTTAGGTTTAAGGCAGTCTGATCCAACAGCGGTACTGTCTGATGTGGAATTTAGATGTTTAAGGACATTGTTCTTCGATATAGCTTTAAAATAGAAGGTAGGCATCATTGAAATGTCATTTGGGTTGGGGGAACCAGGCATTAAGTTATTGGAAGAGAAGGCATTTGTGTAGCTCGAGAGGTCGGAGAAGTGAGAGTTAAATGCATTGGCAATTGTGCCAGAGTCATTACAGTGGACACCATTCAGTATCATGTCATTATTTAGTAGGATTTGCTTTGAACCGAGGAAAGTCTTGATATAAGACCAACATTTTTGGGGTTTGCAGCAGCATCTAGCGGGAGGCCTTTACAGTATTGGCTTTTGCAAGTTTTATTGTGTTTTGCATTTTGATCGTTGTTCTCTATAGTTATTAAAATCCGCAGAGAGGCTGGATATTTTAAACTTTCTCCAGCATTTGTCCCTAATTTGAGGGCTGTGAGGAGGTCTTTATGTGGCCATCTGGTTTGTTTACCATGAACGTGCCGAGTGACGACTGGGGTATGTTTATCTTGAAGGAGTACAAACCTGCTCAGGAAGGTGTGAAGGGCAGCATCAGTACTTGTGGATTGGAAGATAGGGGACCAGTCCGTGTGAGACACATCATATAGGAAATGAGCCTGATTTAAGTTTGCATAGTTTCTGAAGCATATATAGTTTTGGGGGGATGTGGAGGTTGTGGATGTGCTCCATATGCAGAAAATGGGGGAGTGATCACTAATATTATCCGGCAGCGTACCTGTTTTTGCAATTCTGTCCACGCGATTTGTTAAGACCCAAACAATAAGGGTGCTGGTGTCAGTGTTGACAGACACGCTTGCATAATCAGTAATGATTTGGTGCAAATTGTAGCTCTGAACCAGGGATAAAAGGGTGTCTTGAGATTTGCCAAGCCAGTTTAATTTATGTCTCCAGAATGATGAGTTCATTCTTGCACCATATGCAGCTGTATGATCCAACAAATCAACTGGGCCTTTTATTCCACTATTGTGTGATTGTAGGCACAGACAATATGGAGTTTTTGTCTCCTAGTCTGAGTATGGCATGGATGTATTCACACAAGGAGTTATTCTTGTGAGTTAACATGGTCATGCTTAGATTGTTTTTGTAATAGATTACACACCCCCACCACACTTAGAGGTGGTCTGTCACACCTGAGAAGGTTGTAGTTTGGGAGCAGGCAAATGTATCTGGGATAGAGGGTTTTAGTCATGTCTCAGATAGACAGAGCACATCAGGGTGGTGGTTAAGCACCCAGACTTCAGGTCTGCATAATTTCGGAGAAGACTCTAACATTTAGATGGACTATGTAGTCCTTTCATATCATATCCAGAGCAGTTTAAGATGTCCTGGTGCAGGACCAGGGTTCAGCTCAATATCCCCAACAGCATAACAGCCAGCAATATAAAGTACCTTAGCTTATGCCGGGCAAATATATGGCTAGTACAGCAGTAGGTACGCCACAGTTTTGCAGTGAATGCAGTAGCATGGTAGATGAGTAGTTTATGGAGAAGGACAGGGTCGTGACAATGCCACATCTTGGTTAGGATTAGCATGTTAGAGTATGTCAAATCGTTAGATTCATGTCTCCATTCTGGTTGTGATTCTTGTGGTTGGGCACATTAGGGATACTTAGTAGCACCAGAGACAGGATAAGAGAAGTCACAATTAGAGGTAACCAACCCATTCTGTAAGATTTAGAAGTAAGCATATTTTATAAGGCTAAGAGCAGGATTGAGGGATGAAAGAGGGAGCAAGTGGTAACTGCCAGAAGAACTATTAATTTACCTCCTAGTTTATGCGTCCTAAGATTGTCAGAGTGGGTATGAGAGCAATTAGCTGAAATAGTAATTAAAAACTGCAGCCAGGGAAGCTACAAGATGTGAAGAAATGCTGCACTAAGTTGAGAATACCAGCAAACAGGATTGCATAGAGAGAGGAATAAGTAGTTTCAACCTAAAAAGACTACAGGTGTAGAAGAATCAGGGCAGACTAGAGTTAAAAAAATGTCAACACAAATGTTGGCAAAAACATTTGGTTGAGGAGAATTAGGGAAAGATTATTAGGGGCGCCCCTTGTGGCTTGTTTGTATAACGAGCCAATGAAAAAGTGAGGAGATGGTATGTTTTACTTGATTGGTCACTTCACTCTATAAAGAGTAAATGCCGAGATAGGGAGGGCGGGGAGACACCAAAGGCGTAGGGGCTAGCACCTCCGTGAAGAGAGAGAGAGCGAGAGCCTGGACCTACAGGCTCTGCCACGCAGCAAACACCAGCTATGAGTGAAGAACGAGGTGGGGAGAGCCCTATTACAATTCTTAGAGTTACAGTCTGCAGCTTAGCTACAAAAAAACTGTTTCGGTAGTGCTCCACACTCTGCCTGAAGTCCGTGGAAAACTAAGCTTGAGCCTAGAAAAAGGCGTCAAGTTTAAATAAGTAGTAAAAAAGTTCACACAGGGCAGAGGCGCCACGGGTTAATTTGTTTCTTCCTTTCTCGTACCTTGCTTAGTGTCAGAGGATGATTCAGGAGTAGTCTGAATAGGCAGAAGCCCGCATTGAAGTGGCTAAGGATAGAGAAGAGGTAATAACACTGTGTGTTTCATCATTTTAAACAATTGAAATATAGGCATCTGCTTAAATCTTGTTATTGATGTTTGTAATAGAAAATGCTTAATGTGGTCCATCTCCATGGTTGTCCAGCATGCGTTCACCCCATGCACTTTGATGGCAGCAGAACTTATACAGTTGCTGGACCATGATGATGAATGTGTCTTGTACCACGCTTAGAGAGTTCAATGTTACTTCTGTTACCTGATGCTGGTCATCTCTGGATTGGTTGTGTTACCTTAGCCCTTCCCTGCTTGCATGTGTGTGTGTGTGGGGGTGGAGGGATGCAGAGTTAGGGTTTGAGGATGGGGGTGGGGGTGGTGTGATAACCCTAACATCTAATTTCCACACTTTTGTTGCTGTGGAAACAACTCTAACTGATGCATTAATGGAGTTTTTTGCAATGAACATATATATATTATGATAGCACAGTAGTGCTACCATAGTTAGGGCTGAGTAGCACTTTTAAGGTTAAAGGGTGAAATTTTGCACCTTAATACCTTTGCCACCATTCAACTGATTTGCCTGAAGTTTGGTACGCATGGTTGGGTATGGTACATCTTGGGATCTGCCAACTTTCGTACTGGTCAGATATATGGCTGCGGAGTTATTAAGTGACATCCGAATGCGCAATTAAGTTTTTTTGTGAATTCTTTGCTTATGCCTACAGGTACTTACGGGTTTGCCACTGGTCCAAAAACTTCAGAGAACGCAAGCGCTAGGGTCCCCATGTGCCTTTGAGGTTTGTGAAAAATATTAAACGTTCAAAAGTTATTCAAAACAAGTTCCCATTTTAGTCAATGGGAAAAGTTAACAAAACATTTGAAAGTGTCGCAATGCACTTTTTAGTGTTGCAAATGGCCCTAGTAGCGTTGCAAATCCACCATTTTGTTTTCAGTTACTGATCAGAAAAATGCTTGGCATTTAAAATTGGGACCCTCTAGGGACACAATTCTTTCTGTGTTCACCTAGTCGGACCCTGAGGATGCTAGCCTTGTCTTTATTTTGGGGTTAAACACCCCAGAAATATGTTTTTAAAAATTCTGGAAACAGTAGTATCACAAAGTAGTGTCGCACTAGTGACACTTTCGCAAATTTTTGCAAAAGGTGTCGCAAATTGCAACACTGCTTTTCCAGATTATGGCCAGAATGACAGGAGTTCTTTGCCATCCTGCTGTAAAAGAACAGTTTGGTCTTTTGGGCTGAAATTTGGAGGGAAGGCAGCCAACATCTCACAGATGTGCCTTTTGGTAAAAAAAATATTGCATGAATGGCAAGTTATGTACTCTGAAGTTGACTTTTTTTTCTCATAGACTAACATGGTGGCGTACGACGCGCCTTTCCGGTCTTGTATCTCGAAAATGGTGTGAGATACAGAATTTTAGTGAAAACTCAGCCAGGAAACTGATGAACCATGTGAAATTTAAATGATTTTTCTACATTGCATGGTTCCTGAGATATAAGCAATTTAGTATTCCAACAGCTAATTTTCTGTTCCGAGGACCATTATTATGCATATATTCTTTCTACACACTGTGTTTCTCTATGCAGCTGTTAGGCAAATACAGGTGTGCACTTCAATTACTGTTACAGTTCCCACTTGTGCTTCCCTTACCCATTTGAGTTACCGTTACAGTACGCCTACCATGTATGCCATTTTATGCCTTACTTGTGTACGCACTTGTGTCTATTTCCATTTCTTTGCCATTATTTCTGCTGTTAACATTACTATTTGTATTTCCAATTGTCGTACTGTCACCATGCGCATCACGGTTTGCGTTTCCTTACGCACTTGCGATTGTGTTTGCATTTCTGTTTTTCATTGGAGTTATTGTTACTGTTACCATTAATGTTTACAGTTGCAGTACCAGCACTGTGGGTGTTACGGTTTGCATTTCCATATGCACTTGCATTTGCATTTCTGTTTCCATTGGCGTTATTGTTGCTGTTACTGTTACCATTTGCGTTTACAATTGCAGTAATGTGACCATGCACGTAACGGTTTGCATTTCTGTACGTGCTTGCATTCGTATTTCCGTTTCTGTTTCCTTTGGCATTATTTTACTTGTTACCATTGCCATTTGCTTTTCCAATTGCGGTACCATGACCGTGCATGTTACGGTTTGCGTTTCCATATGCGCTGGTGTTTGCCTTTCCGTTTCTGTTTACTTTGGTGTTATTTTTGCTAATACCATTACCATTTGTGTTGCTATTGGTACACCGTGACCGTATGCATTATGCTTTATGCGTTTCTGTATGCGCTTGTGTTCACCTTTCCGCTTCTGTTCCCTTTGGCATTATTGTTGCTGTAACACTTAACATTTGCATTTACAATAGTGGTACCATGACCGTGCGCTTTACCAGTTGCATTTACGTACATGCTTGCACCTCCATTTGTGTCACTGTTCGCTTTGCTGTCACTTTGCACTTGCATCACTTCCACCTCTCATCTACTATGAGTACTGAGACAATGGAAACAATTATACTAGGTGACCTTAATTATGACTGGCTGTCCAGCACATCACTTCCACTTAAAACTTTCTGTGACTCTCATTGGCTCACTTTACTTATTAACGAACCAACTCTCATTAATAATGAAAAACCCTACAAAAAGTACACTCTTAGATGTACTTCTAGTAAGCAAACCTAATTTCTTCTCACATGCTGTGATCTTTTCTGCCGACCTTAACGACCATTGTTGTATTGCTGGCATAAGGGCAGTCCCTAAACCAACTTCCTCAGAAAAGTTCTCTACCAAAAGATCAAAATGGAACTTTGATCCACTTGCATGTATCAATGATCTGAAAGCCTCACTGCTTTGGCAAGCCTTTTACCTAGCTAAATCAGTAGAAACAGCTTATGCCTTATTCCACGAATCATATTCAGCGTCTTAACACTATGCACCTCTAGTCAAAACCAGCATAAAGGCTAGAAAGTGCCATTGGTTTACAGCAGAAATCAAGACATCATTACAAAAAAGAGACAAGCTTTGGAAGCTAGCATGCAAATCCCACAAAGCCGAAAACTGGCACCTTTTCACAACAGCCAGAAACCTCTGTACAAAGCTGATTCGGGATACTAAGGTCAACTTCTACCGTTCTGAACTCAGCTCGGCCTCCAACTGCCCCAGCAAGTTTTGGTCCACAATAAAAGAACTCACAGGAAACACTCTCCCCTCAAAAATTATCTCTGACAATGCAACCATCAGCAATAAAAAAGATATACTACAAGCCTTCAACAATCACTTTGCTACTGCAGGGCTAGCATTTGATAACTCATTTGCATGCAAACTAAGCCTCCAGCTTACCACGCACTCTGCAGAATCTAGTCCCACAGATGCAGTCTTTTCCTTCTCCCCTACTTCACTAAAAGAGGTCGAGGAACTACTTCTCCAGCTGGACACCAAAAAAGTGCTAGCACTGACACTTTTAATCCATTCTACCTAAAAATTGCCTATCATGTCTTGGGCATATCTATTACATAATCATTTAGCCTGTCACTTCTCAAGGAACCTCCCCAAATTGTGGAAGACTGCTCATGTCATCCCACTGTTCAAATCCGGGACCCCTGTGATCTAAATAATTATAGGCTCATCTTCTCCCAGTCTTATCAAAACTCCTGGAAAAAATCGTAAATGCACAGCTGAAATCTTTCATATAGGATACCAACTTGCTAAACCCTATGAAATCTGGCTTCAGATCCTAACATAGTACGATCATGGCCCTAGCTAAGGTGACAAATGACTGGCAGCGTGAGCTAGAGGACAGAAAATTTGTCTGTGCCATTTTTCTAGACCTAAGCAAGGCCTTCAACACCGGCGACCGCAGCCTTCTCCTTTCCACCTTAAAAGATATTGGTCTAGATCCTACCTCTTTGTGCTGGTTTCATGACTACCTCTCAGACAGGCACCAACAGGTCAAGGCCGAAGGTGATCTTCCCCCCCAAATCTGTTAAAAAGAGATGTCCCACAGGGATCCATCTTAGGGCGACTCCTATTTGCCATATACATCAACAACATAGACACAGGCATCAAAGAGATGAAAATCCATCTGTTCGGAAATGACAGTGATCTACCTGAGCCGTACTACACCTGAAACTGCCTGTAGTGACCTGCAAGCTGAATTCAACATTCTTCAAGACCAGCTCCTCAGCAAAAAACTGCTACTCAATGCCAAAAAGACAAAAGCGATGCTATTCTCACATATCAATCATGTAGCCTACTCTGTTGGCACTGGTACTCTCCCTCCCATCTCCACCCTCTTAGAAGAATACCTGCAATTCATGCCAAAATTCAAATACCTAGGGGTCTGGCTTGACCACAAACTCTCCTTTGCAGATCACCTGGAGGACTTGTTAAAAAACTGAGGCAGAGACTAGGTCTCTTTTATGATAAACCACCTATTAACTACAGAGGCCAAGAGACAACTAGTTCAGTCTACATTCTTCTCACTAATTGACTATGCTGACTTTATATACAGCCAATACGTTAATTCATACCTCGGTAAATTGGACACACTTTACCACAGAGCCCTGCGATTCATCACTGGTCTCCCCCTTTCCACCCATCACTGCTCCTTATATGCGGCTGTAGGTTGGACATCCCTACAGTATAGACATAATAAAAATGCAGCTCTCTGGACATACAGAGCTATTACTGGAAAACTCCCGCAGTACACTGTTGAATATCTGAATCTCAATGCATCTGGAACCTACGCCCTAAGAAGCTGCTCTCTGATATCTCTGAAAGTGCCTAAAGCCATTATACGCTTTGGGACAGCTGCCATAGGTTTCACACTGCCGATGCTCAGGAATGCACTCCAGAAATCACTGAAACTGAGGACTCCTGTTAGTGTTACAGTGTTTAAGACCTTATATACAAAATACATCACAGAAGCCTGTAATTGCTTCAAACGCTCCTAGCTTAGTTACAGTACCCTCTCCCGCACCTCTCCAGGCCTTCCCAACCTTATTCCTTCCACCTTGCAAATTCCATCCCTGAGTCACCTATTAATTCACTGCCCTGGAATCCTCCCTTCCTCACAAACTAATCCTTGCTTACCCTCAGTTTCCCATCCCTTCACTTCTAGTATTTCCCCAGTGCCCGACCCCTACTCCCATTGTCTTCCCACTACCACCTGACACATGTCTCCTACTTATGCATTTCTTTTTTTATCTTGACTATGTATTTTCATTCACTGATAACATCCAAAGCAGCTATTTTCTTTCATGGGAAAATGCTTTATCCTTCCAGGAATACTAAACCATTTTTTTGTATAGAGGATAATGTATGGTCCTCTCTATCACCTAACCAGTCTGTTAACCATGAGAGGTCACCGAAATGGCCGTGTAAACCTCAAGAGCAAAGCTCGAGAGAGATGTTTACATCGGCATGGCAACCTCAAGACGGTTAACAGACACTGGTTACCGACAGAGGGACCATACATTCTTTCTTATAGTGTATGGTCCCAAGAAAAAATGAAAATGGCTCCTTACTTTTGAAAATATGGTCACCACCATAGCAGTTTAGTCTTTCCCTTACCGCTGCATACATCTGTTGGTTCCCCGGTGAAAAAAAAGGCGCGCACATGCGCAAACCGATCCCCGTTAACCTATCGATGTGATGTAGCATCGGTAGGTTAACAACATTTCTGCTTCACAACAATGGTATAACAACCTTAGGAAATGATTATTTCCTAAGGTTAACAGCGTTCTACCATACATTATAAAATCTAATACCAATTTTTACTTACCTGCAACCTTATTGTTATACCCTTACCGACTGTCTATTACCTGAACATATATGTACTCTTACTTGTTTTGTCTGCTGCAGGCCCTCCTGTACTGTTGTACATTTTTATTTACTGTTTATTTGCCTGTATGTAAATGCACTGCCACTCGACTTGTACAATGCAGGTCCACCTTGTAAATGAGCTTGCTCAATGGTGATCGCCTGGATAAATAAAGAATTTGATTGATTGACTTGCATTTCTATTAACGTTTGCATTACCTTTTACATTTGTGTCACCTTGTGTGTAACCATTAATGCTTGAGTTTGCATTGCAGTTACTGTTACTATGTCACTACACATCATGTGGTGGGAGCACGGGGCCTCAAGGGCCCGCGCTCTTACCACCGCATTCTATTCACTATTTATAGTCTTCATTCTCAAAAAGAAGGGAAATTCATGGAAAAAACTCCATTTAATGCATCAGTTAGGGTTGTTCCACAGTGACATAACCAAGGGAATTTGGTGTTAGGATTGAAAGCCCCCCTTGCACCCCCCAGCCAGCCCCCAACCTGCATCAGGTGTGTGTTGGGCTCGCTCAGTCCTTCTAACTGATGCAATAAACTGAGTTTTTGCCATGATAATATATATGTGTGTGTGTGTGTACTAAACTAAAACAAAACAAGAGAGGGAATTTGGGGGTGGGGAGTAGGGGACTGGGAGATGGGGACTCAGGAGGATTGAGCCAAGGACTGGGTGGAAGTCAAGGATTGGAGTGGGGGGGAGTAGTTAGTTATTGTTGGGAGAGGAGACTCAGGAGGGGAGGAAGAACTTGGAGGAGATCAATAACTTGTTGTGAGAAAGAACTTGAAGACAAAGTGCTGCAGACAAGAAAGAAGAGAACAAGAGATTGAGGAGAGACTTCACTATTAAGTGCCAGAGCCAGACTGCTCAGTTTGCTTTTGGGTAACATTCTAGCAGAGGCAATGAAGTCTGTTAAACTGAGCCCATGTGCCACCCAATACCACATCACTCCCAGTTAGCCTTCCTGCTGTTTGCCAAGTTGCCCCCCAACAAGATGTCAGCTCTCTCAGTTCTACTGTCTGTGCTCAGTCACTTCAGTGGGGATTTCTGTTTTTGTTTATTTTTTGTAGTATACAATGTGTGTGTGTGTGTGTGTGTGTGTGTGTGTGTGTATGTGTGTGTGTATGTGTGTGTGTATGTGTGTGTAATATGATCTGCCAGCCAGTCAGTGCACCAGTGTTACTTCTTGTATACTCTGTGACTGCCTCCCAAGAAGTCAGTCATCTGTCATCTTCCTCCCCTGTGCTCGCTTAATGGGTATAAGCTTTAGCTTAGTGGGCAGGGCATTCCATCACATCATGTGGAATAAAGAAATAAAAAAATCCTTTGAAGGGAAAAGAAGTATTGTATCAGAGGGTTAAGCCAGGCAGGGTCCCTTAATCTGTGTGAGTAGCAGCAGTGCCTAAAGCATCTTCCTTAGCATAGGAAGTACGTGAAATAAATTCTGTGTATGTGTGTGTAATGATCTGCCAGCCAGTCTGTGCACCAGTGCCACTTCTTGCATAATCTGTGACCCCCCCAAGAAGTCAATCACCACTCATCTTCCTTCCTGTGCTTGCTCAGTGGGGTATAAGATCTGGCTCAGTGGATAGGGCATTCCATCACATCACAGGGAATAAATAAAAAAATTAAAAATCCTTGCAGGGAAAGCAGTGTGTCAGAGAGTTGGGCCAGGCAAGATCCCTGAATCTCTATGGGTAGCAGCAGTGCCTGCATTATCATCCTTAGCACAGGGGGTATGTGAAATAAATTATGTGTTTGTGTATGTGTGTTTGTGCGTGTGTATGTGTGTGTGTGTAGTGTGTATATGTGTGTGATAGGTGTTAAATAAAATCTGCCAGCCAGTCATCAGTGTACCAGTGTCACTTCTTGCATACTGTCTGTGTGACACCCCCCTCCCATAAGAAGTTAGTCATCAGTTCAGTACAGCTGTAGGTATTTCAAATTTTTGGTGGCAGCTGTTTGTGGAAGCTCAGTTCCATACAGTTCCTGGTGCTCTGAGAAGCACTGCCAGTGCCAAGTTCATGACTCACATCATGACGAATCATGTTCACGGTCATCATGAATCAAACCACTTCAGCTTTTTGGTGCAGTCTTGTTTTTTAATCTTAGGTTTCATCATGAATCAGGACACCCAGTTATTGTGTCATGCCACTCATGAACCTTGGTCCAGTACAAGCTTGCTGTTGAGTGTTCACGTTCTGCAGGATGCCCTACCTGTTGTGTTCCATATCGAAAGCCATTATGAACATAATTGGTGACATACATTACAAACACATTGTCCCATTCTACAAAAGTCAGACTCAGGAGAATGGATTAAAAAAATGAGATCTGTGACTTGCCTGCCTTTGGACTATATCATTGTCATCCTGGGTATGGGTGGAGGAGCAGACAGTACATGATATGATTGTACTGGTAGCAACTGTGGCAGACAAGTCACTGACCTCACACACTGTCGCTTTCTCATTCTGAGGAGATCCTTTAGCAGAATGCACCTTAACCAGATTGATTAAAATTTAAAATGCTGCTTAGTTCTTCTTTGCCCTGATAATAGTGGTAGTAGCAACAGTGAAGAGGTGACGTTTGGACTGCCTGGTGCTCTGTCTTTTGCCATGTTGTTTCACATTGTATTCCACACCGAGAGTCATTGTTAAAAAAGTGGTACCAAACATATCTCCTTCTACAAAAGTCAGACTCTGGATACTGGTTAAAAAAATAGAGATCTGGGACTTGCCTGCCTTTGGGCCAAATCATCGCCAACCTCTAGCAGGCACATCCCCAGTCACAATATTCACTCATCTCATCTCATTTCACTACTCATGCTGTTTGATACTACTAAACAGTGGTTTAATTGCTTTTTCTACAGATATGTTGATTAAAAGCTGTTTAAAATGATTTTTTCCACACACACCATAAAAAACCATAAAGGTTATAAAAGGTCTGAATAAGGTTTAGATTGGCATCTGAACCTTTTAGAGCTCATCAGAACCTTTTAGAACCTTTCGAGGTTCTCCCATCCCTAATCGCAACACCCTTCCTGTCTACAACTGGGAAAGCGGGTGGGAGAGAACTTTGTCGTGACCCAAACTTTATGGGCACAATTTTAGAAGGTGGATGCAAGGCTTCTGTTAAGCCCTGCATCCACCACAAAGTTTGACACAGCTGCGCCAAAGTCCTTGGATACAATGCAGTCTAATTTTAGTATGTGCAGTTGCAACACTTTACTCATTTTATGGCAGCTTGCGCCAAAGGTTTGGCGCTAGCCCCTTAAAAAGGGTACCCCCAGGCACACAAACCTAGACCAGGAGGGAGCTGATCTAACTCCTTGTGCCAGGTGGTTTGCATCAAACAGCTTCTAAAATCCTGCTTTCTGCATAGTTTGATGCAAGTTGCCACTTGTATCAGGGTCTCTGCCACAACTCCTTTGCAGCTAATGCAACCCTGTATAAAATCAGGCCCCATGACTTTAGTTTTAAGATTCCAAACCAAAGCATTGGCAAGTAATCAGTGTTCAGGGCCATTGCCAGGATTTTTCCAAGGTTTTTTTATTTTTTTTGCAGTTTGAAACTTTTCCTTAAAGACTGGGGGTCTGGAGCCACTAGGCCCCCATAAGCCATGGGGTATTAGATGCTCTGTGGTGCATTTTGTGACTTATTTTGAAGCTAAATAGCTCCAATCTGAGCTCCCTTCCACCCTTTGCTCTAAGGAAAAAATATCATTAACTCGTTGTCTGTAGGGTGAATAAATATATATATATATATATAGTGTCAGTGGCTGAGGCTAGCAAGATGTTGATAATGTATTGTATCTGAGACACAGAAACTGCTTGCTGCTGTGCCTGCTCACTTCTAGGCCAGGGGTATGGGGCCACTAGTCCCAGAAGCCTTGGGTACATGTACTATGGTACACTTTGTGACTTATTTTGAAGCTGTAACTAATATTTGAACTCCCTCCACTCCTTGCTTTAGGAAAAATTGTCATTATCTAGATAAGGGAGGAATTTGGGGTCCTTAGAAGAGGAGGCCCCAAGGAGGAAGGAACAGACCCCTAGCCAAAAAGGAAGAAGCTGCTGGTGGGGGGCCCTACTGTTTGGGGGACTGACTTGGGAACTGGAGGGAGGAAGTGAGGTGAAGAGCATCCCTGGTGCTACAGCTTGGAGGGATGGAGAGCTGAGTCAGAGGACTGCTAGGTGGGTAGGAGATGGAAGGGAGCTAGATGGCACTGTCCATCTTGGGACAAATTACCTGAAAAGGGAGAGGTATGGGTAGCACAGGAAAATTTTAGGGAGTTAGGAGGGCCTTTAGCAGGTGGTTTACGCCAAGCTGTTACCTGTGTGCAGCTGGAAGCAGAAAAGGTACTCTGCACAAAGGCTTTTAACAGCTGGTTGAAGGGATGTTGCATGAAGGTTGGCTTTGACTACATCGGGGACTGGGAACCAACTGGGAGGATATGGGCCTCTATATGGGAGACATTCTGCATCCTTCCAAGATGATGATAACAGTCCTTAGTGGGAAGTTTAAAAGCTACCTGGATGAACTATTTAAACTTGTCAGAGATAAGGCAATAAAACCAATGGAGTCAAGACTGACCCCCTAAATAATGAGGCAGCAAAGAGAGAGAAAGGGTCCAAGATGAGGAAGCTCCCCCATGGCAGGTGCACAAGAAGACTGATGTGGGGACAAGGCAAAGGACAAGGAGGGTATAAATCAGGAAAGAAAGAAAGAAGTAAAGGAGACAGGTAACGGAGAAGGTAACAAGGAAGAGGGGTTGGAGGAGCTTCAGGGAGTAGTACAGGCAGGAGAAGGGTATGGAGCACCATAGTGTCAAATGCAAGGAGACTGGATATAACATTTAGGACCTGAGGCCATCATGGAGAAGGCTAGCCTGATTTGGTGATCGTGACAGTCACGTGCACTGACAGCCATGAGAGGGATATGGACATAATCGGGCCACTGTCTATACAGGACAGCCTAGGCACCCACAGTAAGACTACCTCCTCAATCCACTGGCAGGAGGGTGTTACTACATAAGTTTTACTACTCTAACCTGAACTACATAAGAAGTATGTAGTGTACAACAGTGCAAGACAGAAATACAGTTAAACGTTTTTGTTTTAGGCTGGAGGGCTCTGCTCCCACTCCTGCTGGTTTGTGAAAGAAAAAAAATAGATAGGGTGGGAAGAGACCTACCCCCCAACATAAATCAAATACTCTTTAAAAAAGTAAGTTTTTACCACCCCTAGCAAGAGAGAGAACTCTAGCTCTGCCCACTACTAAGCTACACAAGAAGAGAATCTTAACTCCTCCTCCTTTGATGGGTACCTTTAGTACAATGCTTTATGTTGTAACTGAAAGATTACTCTTTTGAGGCTGGCCCAATAGTGTAGCGGTAGAGCTACTATTCACTTCTGTCCTATGACCAGAGTTCAGAAACAAGCTTGTATCTTTGGGGGGCTGGAGGAGAACTGAGCATCCTAAGGACAGCATTTCTCCTCTGGTTGGCAGGCCAGGAGGAACAGGACACTAGCACTGACTGCATTCATGGGCCTGTGCCACAGAAGAAAGCAGAGTTGGGAGAAAATGCTGACTGATTAGGCAAATGACATTGTGCTTGTTCCTCACATCCACTGTCAGGCTAATTCACCTTGCTCCTACTTTGCTCCTGGGTGGCTGGATATTGAGGTAAAGCTTTTAGGAGCTGAAGGCAGGTCCCAATGAGGGGCTCAATCTGAGGGGCAACAGCGGTGTGTCGGATGGCATGTAAATACCAGAATGACAACAGGTGAGAAGGTCCTTGTCAGGCAGGTGGTGGTGCTGGCAGAGGCCAAGAAGTTCATGGTCATGCAGACTGGGGAACTAAAACAGAACTGGAAAAAATATATAAATATATTTTTTCTAGTGACTACCTTTTTGCTGCTGGCAAAAATAAAGAGAAAATGCAGGAGTGTGTGTGTGTACATGTAGGCATGTTATGAGATATACAACATATCAGAATTCCTTATTACGGATCATTAATCTGGACAAGAACCAGATGGGAGGAATGAGCAGGTCCCCAGATCTGCAGGGTTTCTATATTTACAGGAGAATTATCACCATAGACCCATGCTGGTAAGGTGTGGAGGGATGGATATGTAATTTACAGGAACTTGCAGGAAAAGCAGCCCTGATTTACAATGATATTTTCAAACTGGGATTTCACTTGCAGGAGAACAACAGGCGATGACTAAATTAACACCATTATTTACCAAACGACTTAAAAATGGCAATCTGATGAACTGAGAACAGACAATCTCAACATGGACAGTGCAAAACACAACATAACATACACACACTCCAATGCAGTGTTTTGCCATCTAACACACACATAGGTGTACAGTACACCATTTGAATTGTTGTGCTGCTCTGTAAAACCATCACAACAGCAAACAGTAAATAAACTGACCACCATTTTGTGAACTACTGTAAAAGACAGTGTCCTGCCCAACATGCAATTTTACAATTTTGTCTAAATTGTGACTCACTAGTCATTACAGATTAATATTCCAGATGTACTGCTGCAGGTCTATAGTATCTGCTCTTCAGTTGGAGGGCAGCATGCAAGGGTACCCGCCTTCAAGTGAGCCTCATAATGAAGATGGGGATATGGCCTCTTTACCCTGCCCATTTCTTTCAATAATGGAACACACAACATGCAAGAGAAGCCATACAGAGATACAGTACCTCCACAATGCCAGGAACACACTGTGTATTATTTTAAGGACTCCTAACACCATTTAGACAAAATTACAATTCAAAGACATGGCTGTAAAGCTGAGCTTGCACTTATATGTCTGCTGCTGAGAATACAGTACTTTCAGGTAGACAGCATTATGCTGCACCAAATTGGGCCAATAGACACATCTGTCCTGTAATTTTTGTAAACCTAAAGCACGGTATTACAAAAGGGGAGTAAGAGACAGCCATACAAACTGTTCACAAAATTGTCTGTAAATCCATGGACAGGAATAATGCTATCACAGTACTTGCACTAAGATTAACACAGTCAAGACTGAACCACTTTCACATTATTAGCACATAGTACTGTGTTTTCTTACTTTCTAACATTCCTTACTTGAAATTATGTTGAGTAACACTTCCTACACTGCTCACCAAATTTTCTCACAATCCATATAGTATGTATGCACTTTAGTCACTTAACTTCACTGTACAGTAAGTTTCTACAGTTATTTACAGTGAGTCATTATCATGTGTACCTGCTGACCAGTGATGCCAATTGGCCCACCTTCAGCTCCTGGCCACCACTAAGAAAGGCAGGAAGACATATGGGAGCAGCATAGTGCCATCTGCCCTCACAGGGTGGGGAAATGCTAGAATTCAGGCTGCCAGTCTTCATGGTTAGGTTGCCGCACAACATGCCTAGCTGAATTACACCCACCTGTTAATTTGACAGATGGACTCACTGCACTGAGGGAGCCTTTTCAAGTGAGCGCTCCAGTCCAACATCAAATGCTTCCTGGAGTAAACAAACCACAAAGGTCCTGCCCATTTGTAAATCAGTCTGGGTGGCCGAGGAGCAGGCTGATTGGACAGATCGTGGGTGGAGGGCATGTAAGAGGGAAAGTGCCACTGCCAGCTGCTTAGAACATCTGATAACTGCTGCAACACTAAGAATTTAAAGGGACAGTAAAAAAAAAAGGTCCCATAATGGAAAAAAGAAAGTGATGTTAAAAGGAGGGGTTCATTCAAACGTGATAAACTCAGCTGGCAACGGGCCTGATGTTGAATTGAAACAAAATAAGACTGTAAAGCTGAATTAAATTCTGTAATGAAACAGCTCTTCATAAAGAGCACTATGTCATCAGCATAAAACACTGAAAGAGACTCTGACAGACATAGTTAGAGATCATATAACAAGACTGAAAAGACTAGGGTCCAGAATTGAACCCTTGAGGTACACCGTATTTATTGTAACAAATAGGGAAAGATCACACTGTAAAAAAACCAGTTGTGACATGTCAGGCAAATAACTCTGAAACCAAAACACTTAAGATAATGGGAGCCCTATATTATGAAGCTTTGAGCACAGGCGGCTGAGGTGCACCAAATCAAAGGGTTTCAAAAGATCTAAAAATGAAGTACCAGCCACCTCCCCGACCTGGAGAGAAATGGGCTCCAGGATAGTAAACAGCATGGGTTCATGGCAAAGAAGTTTTGCCAGACTAAACAGATAGTATTCTTTGACTGGGTCACTAAGGCAGTGGATAAAAGACAAGCAGTAGATTTGCTTCACTTTGACTTCAGGAAGGTGTTCGCCTCTGTGCTGCACAAAATGTTGATGAAAAAGTTAGAGGATCTAGGAATCGTGATGGATTTAGTTAGATGGGTGGAGAACTGTTGGGAGGGGACATCAGAAGGTGGTTGTAAATGGAGTCAAGTCAGGGGACAGTTAGGTTGAGTGGGGTGCAAGATGGTCCAGTCCTGGGACCAGTCCTTTTAAATATGTTCATCACTGACACAAGAGAAGGAATATGAGGCAACATGCATCTCTTTGCAGATGACAGTGAGCTGCATGGTATGGTAGACAGTGAGGAAGGGGTTAGGGAGCTGCAGAGGGACTCACAAAGATTAGAGAGGTGGCCCAAATTTTGTCAGTTGAAATTCAAGCCAAAAAATTTAAGGTGATGCATGTAGGGATCAAGAACCTCAGAAAGGAATATGGATGGAGGGATTACGTTTAGATACTACCGCTGAAGAAAGAGACACGAGAGTCATCATCAGTGACTCCCAAAAACAAACTAGCCACTGTAATAAGGCCTATAGTAAGACAACCACAATGCTGGGTGCATAGGAAGGGGGTTTAACAGCAGGAGGAGGAAGGAGGTGATACTGCCTCTCTATAGATCACTGGAAAGTCTGCACCTGGAATACTGTGCCCAGTTCTGGAGCCACCACCTAAGAAAAGACAAATACAAATACAAAGACAAATACAGGCTAGAGATGGTACAGTGTTGGGTAACCAAAATAATTCAGGTCCAGCAGGGCAGATCCAATGAGGAGCTCCTTAAGACCCTGAACATATACTCACTTGAGACCAGAAGGTAGAGTGGAGATATGGCCTAGATCTTTTAGTGCTTAAAAGGAATGAACAAGGTAAATTGTGGAGAAATATTCAGCAGAACTGATCTGAATCAAAAACATGGTGACATGATTGGAAGCTGGCAGGAGGAGATTCAGTAGGGATGTGAGGAAGTTTTTTGGTTTTTTTGTTACAGAGAGAGTGGTTGAGCCATGCAACTGCTACAAAACTTTGTGGATTGCACTGCAGAGGTGAATTTGCCAACTTCACCAGTGAATTGTAACTTTGCAACATCTCTAGATAGGGTGAGGGAGGTGGGGAACTTATTTTTGTGGGAGGGGAAGGGCAGATTCAATTACTGTCTCCAAATTACAAAACTTTGCAGCCTACATGGGGTAGAGCAAAGTGGGGGGCTAGCAGGGGGACAGGTGGGGGATATTATTTGAAAACATGTGGTGTGGTGAGGAGGGAGGGTGAGGTGTGTTTTTTTTAATAATATAAAGAACAACAGTATTAACCATTTTCCATAGTTCTTAATGAGTAAACTTACTTTGTACACTGAAAATTACTCATAATGGCATTTTGCTAGCAACTTTGCTAGCCTAGAGCCACTACACTTAGTTTTTACTGAGTGGAGTAGGCATTTTACTACATGTAGAAATATGCAAAGCTGGGGATCTTCTTGAAGTATTTCATGAAGTGAAGTTTTATGACTCTGGACATCTCTAGTAATGCCACTTTAACCATAAGTGTAAATCTGGACAGGTTTAAGCAGGTATGACACACCAAGGGTGTGTAAAAAAAATATTAGTTACCATCCTGCTCATGTTCTACTACTTATAACATTGTGTTTTAAAAGTGGCATTTTAACATTTCTTATTTGCTTACAGATACAAACTAGGAGTTAATTTGTATGTACAATAAGGGTGGGGCACCACCTGTGTCTAGGAGTACAGAATAGGGTGGTGTCTCATTCATAGGAGACACCCACTTCACACCATGGACACTGCACCTCTCTCCTGTAGCTTTAGCACCATGGGTCAGGCTGGAAGGGAACCAGGGCAACTAAACAAATAAGGCACCACAAACATGAGACCATACACAAATATAACGGTCCATGCTGGGAGCTAGGGTCAAGTAGGATGCATGTTTATTGCTCCACTGATGGTACACAACTTTAAAGGGCATTACCCTCACCTTTGATCATAATCTTTACTTCATTTCTTTAGGCATGTGCAACACCACATCTAATGGCTTCTATACTCAGTGCATTACACTGTGTGTTACTGAAATTCATTAGACTCTGCCCTTCACTACAACGGGCCCAGCTGTTGCTTCTTTTGTTAATAACTATATCTCCCTTTTGGGGGTCTCTGGAGTATTGGTGCCCCGCAAGACTGTCCACCGTGGCACCCTCCCAGGCAGGGTAAGCACTACCCTGGGACAACTGTGCTAGTGTATGGCTACTGTGCCAGCAATTGACATCAAGTGAACTAGTGAATCAGCATTATGAGCTACTCCTTTGTTATCTGTATAGTTGATCCAGCCATGTGTGCCTCTTTCTGGCATCACATTGATAGCCCATGTGATCCAGACAATGCAGATTCCCTATACTTGGCCCCATCCTGGTCTTGCCAGGCCCCCTATCCTGATGACCCTTACCCATTAGCATACTTCTATTCCACAGGGGATTACTAGTAAGCAATAAGACATGACAGGGTGTGCATTAGACAGTTCTAATGCACAACGATGGGTGTAGTAAAGGTACAAGGCCACAAACCCAGTGTCTTCAGCACTTGGTCATGCATTAGAACTGTCGAATGCACATCTCTAGAATGTCTTATTACCTTATAAATTGGGTCCCTGTATTTTACATAAAGGAAAACTTAAAATCTATATGTTTAAATATCTAAAAACTTAAATCTGTTGATTAGTAAAAACAAAATAGTTTCTCCACCTGGTTGCATTGTTAGGGCCTTTTGTTTTTTTTTTTGTTTGTTTGTTTTAGCTCTTTTGTCCTACATAGGATTCAACAGTTTAAGTTTTCTGTAGTTCTACAATCCTACTGTAGCGCCCCCCCACCATTATGGAAATGCAGGCTTAAAACAGAAAGGTGTCCTTGGGAGTTTATCTGAGGTCAAACTGGCGAGTAAGACACCAGCAGAATGGGAGCCATAGAAATGTGTCAGCAAGTTGAGTTTAAAGACACCCATTAGTTTTAAATGTCCAACAAGAGAGAGCCACAATATCAGCAGTGCTGAGACAGTGCACATGGATAGAGGGCAGACAGCCCCAGACGAGAAGTGAACTGCAGGAAGGTCCATGTGCCCTTGAGAAGAAGTAACATACAAATACCCAAAGTGAGCCTTAGCAGGTGCAGTCTTACTCTAAGAAAATAAACTGTGCAAGCTCACACAGTTGAAAACACACTGACTGCAGGTATACCAAGTGCAGCCTGAGCATCTTGTCCCTCCCCCAGCACTTTGACTTGGCCACTGTTAATTCTTCTTTCGAGTGCACATGGACCTTCCTGCAGTTTTAAATTGATGGAGTATGACTTGTGAGTCTCAGCAGGGGAGAGCGCTTGGAGCGCGAGTAGGTGCACAATCATTTTAAATGATTTAATTTAAAAACATCCTACAGTGTATACAAAACATGATTGCTCCCTTCATTTTCTGTCTGTTTTATGAGATAAATGGAGTTTGCTGTGAATACTAAAGTGTTGGTCAAGGAGTGAGTGATGGCAGGGCAAGCAGACGAGGCTCAAACAGCTGAGGCTCAGAGCAGCTGTCATAATGGATTAAATCAAAAATGATAAAGAAAATAGTAATGTAAAAGTGATCATGTTTGGCAAGCATATTGTTGTCCAGTTAAAGCATAAACAGACCAATGGTTTTGGAAGGTAGTAAGGCTATGCCAAACTCTTGCTTAGTGGGAGCAGTGGAATGGCACCCCTTGAGTGGTGGCACACCATCACTACTCCTGGTTGCCATTTGTTTCTCAATGTTCTATCTCTCTGAACAAGACAGTACCCTAGGATCTCCCCATGGTTGTCTCAGTGATGCCTCCTGCACCCCAAGAGGGGGCAATGAGGAATAGGGTTCTTCTCTTCCTCCCCTTCTGTACTCAAACAATGTAATCTTAATCTGTGACACCTCAGATCTTCTCTTCTAGGATGGCCCAGAGCTGCCTGGCACTCAGCTTGCCTTTCTCACTTGTTGGAATTAAAGGGGGGTTTGCCAGGGCTCGGCTCCCCCAGTTCTGAAGTGAACCCAGGTAGCTCATTCATCACTGCCGTTGACTTATAATTGGAAAGGGGGGCTCAATTTAAAGATACTAACCTTATGGGCCCCCCTAGCTCACAAAGCTCATCAAATGTAATTCCAACACTTCACTTGTAGAGTAAAGGCAGAAGGGTAGGGCCATAAATATTTATGTCTGAGTTTCCTTCTTCTAGTTGAGTCAAGAAACTCGGAGAACAAAATCCAGATACCCTGGCTCTTAAATGAGGCCCAGTCAGGCTTAACACTTCAGGTGCTCTCTAGTAACCAGCCTCAAGCTTGGTAGAAGAGAGAGAGAGAGAGAGAGAGAGAGAGAGAGAGAGAGAAGCTGGTTACATGTACTGTGTTGCTCTTCTGCACTGTCAGTGCAAGCGGAAGAGCAAAGAGGCAAAAAACACATAGTATCACTCTCCCTTTAGGCAAAAACAAATGTTGTGTCTTATTTTAAAGATTAAAGATTCAAGGGTCCTCGGTGCATATACTTAGTAGCAAAGAAGAAGTACTAGACCAAATCAATACTTTCAAGTACTTAGGGATTCATCTTGATGACACCCTCACCTTCACTGCCCATGCTGAGCAACTGGTAAAGTCCAGCAACATGAAGCTTAGCATCCTGTACAGACACCGCACCTCTATGACACCAGCTGCCCTGAAACTTGATACGTGCAGTTCAGTTCTCTCGTCTGTGGATTATGGCCTTGCATAAACGGGGCAGGCACAAACACAGTGCTTAAAAGGGTCAAAACCATACTCAACAAGGCCTGCCACCTGGTCCTGGGAGTACACAAAATGACTCGCTCTTGTGACCTATACAAGGAAACTGTCTGGCTCCCACTCCACCACAGACTCCAATACCAGGCCTGGCTCCTTGCAGAAAAGTCCCTGATGTGGTCCATGCCTAGTGCTACTTCAGCCCTCTTTGAGCCTGCACAACCATCTAAATGCACAAGGAATGTCTCTAGGGCTGTCCTAACTGTTCCCCAAAAAAACGAACCACCTTTGGCCAAAGATCCCTCTCCTTCTGTGGGTCTAAATGGTTCAATGATCTATCTGCAGACCTTGCTGACTCCCCAGACTTGGCCACTTTAAAATGGGCTTCGATCTCTTCATGCCAGCAAATCTGACTGCCAGTGTTTCTGTTAACCCATGGCCTCTAACAACCATTCTCGCACCTATCAAACACTACCTTCTCTCACTCCCACCCTCCTGTTTCACAACTTCCCACCTCCCCCCACCTCCCACCACCTACTACCTCCCCTTGACAAAGTCTTACCATGGCTGCTAAAACTGCATTTCTGCAGAATGGGAGCACCCCATCTGAACTGTAACATGATTGTTAAACACTGCACCACACTTAATTAGTGCTTCATTAATATGTTTTTCCACCAGTGTGGTCCTGTTTCTCCTCACTTGTACCCTGCTTAATGTTGTAACTGCACACTAATACTACTTGCTAGTTGATGTTCTTTCTGTTCTGCAATGTTTCATCACCTGTAGATATCTTGTATTCTTTTGTTGACTTGGAGCCTTTGTAAACAAGCTCAAAGGTATTAATCTGAATTTGAAATAAATAAATAAAAAAAATACATTTATAGGTTGTGACTGTTTGTTCCTCTATTATGCATAAGTGTGATATCTTACCTGTGTATAATATAGAGGATTGTGTATGATCAGTCATATACAAAAAATATATTTTTATTGAGAGGTGATCTGTTAGCAAGGGAACCTCGAGATACAAGAATATCCTTGTTTGTGTACGACTGCTCATACACAATCTATTATAGCGTATGATCAGTCACAGCATAGGAAAATCACACAAAACCTGCTAGTGAAGACAACGGAGAATAGAAATGTTAACATCAGCTCATGCCATCACTGTCAGCCACAGAAAACTGTAGCAATATTTGACAGCATATCCTGTTGTTATCAATCCTACCTACTTTTTTGATTACAGATCAATTACAGTTGGCATGACGTGCATAAAATGCAAAGGTAGTGTGCAAAAACTTCTGCATTAAGGATGGTTTATATTTTCGTAAACCTCTACAATGCATATATGTGTATTCTAAAGGATAAAACCATGTGCAAAGCTTCATGGGTATGTGAATCCTTCACAGGAACTGTACAAGAAATCTGTGAAATAGGCACCACATTCTGCTAGCCCTGTCCCTGCTCAGACCTTACTATGGCCAACACACTCTAAATGTTGTGATAATCTTTAAAATCTGTACAAACAGTATACACGACAACAATCATGAACTACCATTAATCTGAGTTCAAAAGGTGGTAAGATATACCTAGGTAATTTTAATACCTTTACATTATATTCCTTTAACTTGTTTGTGAGCCAATACTGCCTAATAATCTGCTTAATCACCAGCAGAAAACAACTATGAGCAATTAGGTAATTTTACCTCTGTCAGTCATAACATGATTTGACAATGTGTCCTTCTGGTTTAATCAATCAATCAATCAAGCTTTATTTGGTATAGCACAATTCTCATTGCGATTCAGTGGCTTTAAATTCCATTCTAAAACATTTATAAAATATTAAATGTGATACCAATTAATACAAAGAGAAAAATCATTGATACTTAAGTTAAAAATTATTAGTTTAAATTATCAGTAAAAACATATGCAATTCTGAGGAAAGCCAGCATAAGCGGAAAAGTTTTTAGCTCCCTTGAATATATTGAGTGCTGGGGAATCTCTGATATAATGAGGAGAGCATTCCACAGGGTTGGGGCCATGAAGGAAGCACGGTCCCCGATGTTTTTAAACAAACCCTGGGAATCTCTAATAATCTTTTGTTGGCTGAGCAAAGAGGGGTGGGAGGGGCACTAGAGTACACAGGAGGTCTTGCAGGTAGCCATGCCCCTGGCCATGCAGGGGCTTGTAGGTCAGCAAACCGACCTTGAAGGATATCTGCCACCTAACCAGCAGCCGGTGCAGAGAGTGCAGCACAACGTAATGTGACATAGATCTAGGTAGACCAGTCAACAGCCTAGCCACCGTATTCTGCACTAGCTACAGGCGGTGAAGATCTCCCCCCTCTAGCCCTAGGTACAGGGCATTGCAGTAATCCAGGTGAAAGGTCACAACGGTGTGCACTAGCGTCAGCAGATTGCCAGGAGGTATCAGGTATTTGATCCTGGTGATGTTCCTCAGATGGTAAAAAATGGTCTGGACCATGGCCGACACCGGTGATTTAAGCATCAGGCTGAAGTCCAGAACAATGCCAAGATTCTTCACCCGGTACAAGGTAAGCAACTGGGAGTTCCAAAGCCTTAGCCCTGAGACTTGACCAGGTTGCACCCTCACCCCCTAGTGACCAGATTCCAGCACCAGTACTTCAGTCTGGTCCGTATTCAACCTCAGCCAGTTGGCTCTCATCCAGTCTTGGATCTCAGCAAGGCAGAAATTAAGCACCGAGTCCATCTACTACTGCTGCTCTGGCACAAAAGACATATACAGATGAGAATCATCTGCATAACAGTGAAAACTTAGCCCATATCATCTTATAATGTCCCCTAGCAGTAGCATATATATACGTGAATAATATATGGTACAGAACAGACCTCGGGACCCTATCGACAGGGACAAGGGTGCCGAGAAAAACCTCAGACACCACTCTCTGCATCCTGCCAGTGAGGAAAGATTTAAACCAGTTGAGGACTGCATCAGCCAGCCCACAACAAACCATGAGCACTCCATCAGCACCCCATGGTCCATGGTGTCAAATGCTGCTGAGAGATCAAGGAGAATAAGGATGGAACATCTTACCCAATCACTCACCATAGAGATTATTTAACACCCAAACCAGGGCAGTCTTGGTACTATGCCTTTCCTGAAACCCAACTGGAGAGGTTTGTAGATGTGGGTTATTAAGTAGGTTTCCAGTTGAATGGCTGCCACCTTCTCAATAACCTTCCCCACAAAGGAAAGGTTAGAGACTGGTCTGTAGTTTGCCAGGCGGTCCTGTTTCAGTGTAGGTTTTTCAGGAGTTGCCTCACTACAGCCTCCTTCAGGGGCGCAGGAATAAACCCTGACACTAAGGAACTCTGGACTATCCTAGCTAGAACCGGGCCAATGACATCAACACACGCCACAAGGAGGCGTGTTGGTCCCTGGCCCAAACTACAGAAGGTTGGCCATAACTCCCAGATGACCCTCACCACATCCTTGATCGCCCACTTGTCAAAGTTGGACCAGACCGACTGAATGCCTGTGACCTCAGGACCATCACTGCAAGTTCCATTAGAGGATGCCGACTGGATTTCTGATCTGATGGTGGCAATCTCATCAGCAAAAAACAGCAAACCCATCACACTTTTCTTGTGAAAAAACTCCCCCAGACTGAAGTCAGTCTGAATTAAACAACCCTATCAAAGTGGGGAAAAGCTGAGCTGGTCTGTTAATTGCTGTGGCAATCTCCTTGGACAGGAACTCTGCCTTCTTACAGGATATTGCCAATTGATAGTCCTTATAATGGGCCATCAATGTAAGCTTGTCCCCCTCAGACCAGTCCTCTGCCAGCGCTGCTTCAACCTTCAACCCTCATCCTCAACTCCTGAGGGTCCCATCAAACCATGGAGATCCCTGGTGTGAAGTGAGGGGAACACTCGGACAGGTGCGATGGAGTCGAGGGCCTCAGCAATAACCCTATTATAGGTCACCACCAGTTCCCCCTGCTCCTCGCATGCACTTATCTCACCTGATAGGTCCAGCACCACCATCAGACCCTGTGGGGTAAAACCCCTTAAAGGGCGGTACCGAACCATCTCCGTAGGTGTAGGTCTCTTGGGGTCCTCGAATGAGAGCCTCACAGTATGGTGGTCCGATCATGCAAGTGGCTCCACCATAAGGTCAAAGACCTCCATTCCCAGAAGGAAGATGAGGTCTAGTGAGTGGACATGCATGTGGGTTGCAAAGGTAACAACCTGTGTCAGGTCCCATGAACACATCAGTAGGAAGAAGTCTTGCTCAAACTGTGAGAGGTCATCATCAAACCAGGCATTGAAGTCACCCAGAATAATCCATCTGAATGACTTCAACACCAGTCCAATGATGAAGTCCGCGACTTCCTGCAAGAATTTATTCCCATCCCTGGAGGATGGTAGATGAGAAGGATCTTGCAACCTACACCTGCAGACCCTTGCAGTCACACACTCAAAAGACCTCATTGTTCCTACTGGGAAGTCTGTGAGGTTCAGGTCTGACTTGAAACAAATTGTCACAACCCACACCTACAATCCTCTCTTAGGCAGTGTATCACTGAGTACCCAGTTGGAACAGGTGATTTTAAAACAGGACTGGCATTATCATCCAACTAGGTTTTGTTGATGCAAACCAGATCTGATGTTGCAACAAGATTGGCAATAATTGCAATCTTGTTCTTCATAGATCTGGAATTGCACAACACTGTAAGAGGCCTAGGCAGATGAGGCCGGTCCAACTACCTGCCCACTTACTGTGGATCCCTATGGTATGGGTACCAGGCAGGAGGACCCTTTCCTGTGCCCATTTCTCCCAGGGTGTCTCCTGGTCCCACCACCCCAATACACCTTCCTCAGCTAAATCCCCCACCTGACCCTGCAAATCTCCACTTCCCTTCCCTCTGTACTATCCCGTTCACCCTACAGCACCTATACACCTCTGCAGCAAATGAGGACAGTTAAAAGGTCAGAGATCACAGAGTCTGGAGGGGGAATAAAACCTTCCTCTGGGAGCAGTTAACCAACACATCTTGGCTCCTCAATAACGTTACTATCACAGCTATAAACCAATATAACAAATTCTATTAACTCAAATTAAATAATATGCAACCTAAATTATCACTCTCTTACACACACACACACACACACTCACTCACACTATCAATCCACCACCCCAAAAACTCCACCACCTTCTTGAAACAAATATAATTAATTGTTATACTGAGGACTCCATAACTCCATGGAGCAGATCTCAAAATAAGTTCTTTAGACTATCAAAAGGCACTTTCCCCTCTCACCGGGTGCCTTTCAAAGCTGAACATTTCCTGAAAAGCTGGTTTCCAGAAAGAGTCACAGAGAGAACACACAGAGTTTTTTCAATAGTCCCAGTATCATCCACCCTGGGTCTCTCACCCCCCAGGTTATACTCTTCAGAACAAGCCAGAAAATTATGGAGCCTCAAACCCTCTCACTGAGTGAGGTTTACCTTCTGGCTTAACCTTCAAGAGCTGGACTACCAGATTTGCCGACTTCCAGGTAAAAACCATTAGGTTAACACGGGTCTATGCTACAGGTGTAGGCCCTCTCACAGCCCTCCAGTCCATGTAAGATCACACAACCCATTCAGTCTGCACAAAAATGTTTACTTCAACCATTTAAACAGCTTCTTTATATTGAGCAATGCAACAGATTTTGTGGGATAGCTCACCTACCTCAAGCAGTCCAAGGATCCTATGGCATTGTATCCCATAAAAAGTACTTCCCGAACAAAGGAACAGAAACATCTTCCCACTTCCAGGACAGTTCAAATGATTTGAGGAATGCACCACTGCACAGCAGAGCAAAGGAACACCGTGAGGATGTGAAGAATTCTGCCTCTTTCTTCTCTACGACTGGGGAGATGCGAGTTTGATGGGCTTCAGAGGCCACTCCACCACCTCCCTACAGCAGCCAGTCCATCATCACCAGCAGAGCCACCAGGTCTCCTCAGGCTCCCCATTCCTGTATGCTCCTGCACTTGGTTCTTCGGGATGTGGACACCCAACACACTGCCGCATCCCAGGTTATTCCTTGCTTCCTCCCATTCAGTCCTCTGACACTCCTCCTGTCGGCATTCCAGCACTCCTTTCATCAGTGCTCCCATGGCCAATAGCACAGACCATTGATAGGGCTCAACCACCACTGATTTCCTGGGCAAGATCCACACCGCAACTCAGGAATCTCAGGTATGTTTGAGTGCTGCTCCACAGAAACAAAACCTCACCAAAAATAAGAAAACTACCTCCTTATACTTCCTCACTTAATATCCTTCTCTATATCTCCCATCCTTAAACCTAACAACTCACTAAAATTAATTAAACACACAAATGCAAGAAAATAAAACAAAATATGACAAATAAAAGCTGTTTAGTAAAAAGGACTCCCTCTCACAAATGATAGCAGCCCAGCGTGGTTGCCATCTTGATGATCTTCCAAACCCACCCTATCCATTAATTTACAGATCCATTACAGTTGGCATGACATGAATGAGATGCAGTGGGGGATTGCAAAAAAAGGCAGGAAATAGCACATATATTACTGGAAGGCTTATAATTTCCTATTTGTTTCATTTTGTAACTCTCCAATGCATATTCATGCTTGTTAAAGAATAAAAACAACTGCAAAGCATTACGGTATGCACATCCTTTAGGGTGAGCTGTTTAAAAAAAATACCTTCAACAGGTGATACATTCTGCTAGTCATGTCTCTACTTAGGCCTCACAACTGAGTCACACACACTGAACTGTAATAATAATTTCTAGACTTTTCAGAAAAGAGTATGCATGATAACAATATGTAGAAGCTACTGTTTGCCACCTAAAAATATGCTGGGATAAAAATCTTAGTTATTTCTAATTATGGGTACAACAGTTTTAAGTTGAAAAGGGGACTTTCATTTCCTGTATCAACAGATACAAGCTAGGCCAAATTTAGCTTGGTTTAGCGTGCATCTGTTTTGCAGCTGGCTTTGTTCAGCATCAGACAAGTTGCCACAAAGTTGTTGCAACTACCACAAGATAAGCAGAGGTCGCGAGAATTAGATGCCAGTACATCAGGAGAGTCTAAGTCCCTTAGATGCACCTGTGCATGGAAACTATTTTTAAATTATTTTGATAATTTCATGACACCAGTGCGGCCTCATCCATTTGGTTGTAATTTCATCTTGCAAGACAATCATGGGGCAAAGAATATTTTCTTACGGGCAGTAAGGCACTGGAACAACTGGCCAGTTGAAGTATGACAGAAGTCAAATGGAAGGAGGCAATAGGGACTTGTGAGGGAGGCGAAGAAGTGGCAAAAGTCATGGAGTGGAAAGGAGAGAACAGGTTACTATGCAGAGAGAGGGAGCAGGCATTTGTGAAGGATCTTCAGAAAACAGTTTTGCACTGCTAGAGAGGAAGAAGGTGGAGGAGGGAAGTGATGAAATTAGGGGAGTAATTGATAAATACCTGGACCAAACTGAAGCGGGGAGAAGTTCTGCTGGGAGAACTGCAACAGGGGTTAAAGGGCATAATAATGTGCAGGAGGAAGAAGAGGAGCTGGAAATGAGGGAGGGAGATGAAAGGAAGCAAGCAGGGAGTAAGAGGGGGTGGAATCTTAGTGCTGGGGACTCCATACTAAGAGGAGTTAGGTGGGGTAGCAAAGGCGAAGAGGCATAGTCGCATTTGGGTGGAGGCCATGCCAGGAATGACAGCGGAAAGGTGGGACAGTCTGTTCTGAAATATGCTAGAAGGTGGGACAAGCCTCATTTAATTATACATCTTGGGACAAACGACTGGCTGACAAGACAGTGGATATAGTCAGAGGAGGTTTGAGAATTAGTACAATTATGTGAGGGGCAGGAAGATCAGTAACTTTTCGAGATACTTCCGGTGCAAAAGGCAAGCACAACAGAAAGCTGAGAATAGAGGAATTTAACAGATGGCTAAGAACCTGGTGTTGTGCTAAAGGGTATGGGCTGTTGGGGGGTGGGGAGGGACCTGGGAGGACAGTAGTCTCTATGCCAAGGACAGACTACACTTGAGTGAGGAAGGAAAGAAAGTGTTGAAGCAGAGGATGGAAGAATATATAGAGGAAGTTGGGAGTTTAAACTAGGAGTGGGGGGTGGCAGTTGGGGAAGAGATATGCAGAGACCACAGGTTGGGAAATCATATGAGCTTACCCCCCATAACAGTGACGAAGGACAAATGGCAAGTACTATTGGTGATGCTAGGAAAGGAGGGCAGGATGGGAGGAGGGGGAAAGGGTGGAAGGTGGTTACCCTTGATGCTAGGAGCCTTGGGAGGAAAACTGCAGAGTTGCAGGTTCTTATGGCAGAGGAGAGGTGGACATTGTAGCCATCATGGAAACATGGGCCACCCAATATAATGACTGGGACCTGTCTGTGCAGGGTACAGGATATTCGTGAGGACAGAGTGACTGGGAAAGGAGGGTGGCACTATATGTGAAGGAAGGACTGAAGTGTGTAAGGGAGGAAGGGAGGAGGGTAGTACAGAGTCACTTTGGGTGCAAATCCAGGATTCCAAGAATAGGAGTCTTAGAATGGGAGTGGTGTACAGGCCACCATCTCAGATGGAGGAGTTAGACAGGGAACTAGCGGGACAGATCAGGAGGACCTCATGAAGGGTAGTGTGGTGATTGTGGGGACTTCAACATGCCAGGACTGGACTGAGCACCCCAACAACCAGGAACAGAAGGGAGCAGGTACTGCTGGATGCCTTCCAGGACAGCTTCCTGCTGCAAATGGTCAGTGAACCAACCAGGTTAGGGAATACCTTGACCCTGTGCTGGAAAATGGGGACTTTGTGAGAGAACTTACAGTGGAGGAACCGCTGTCAGGAGTGACCACCACTCAGTATGGCTCACATTGGATATGGGCAAGGAAGGAGTGGAATCTGGCACAAGAGTGCTGGACTTCAGGAGGGCCGACTTTGGGAGGATGGGGAAGTGGTAAAAGGGTACCTGGCCAGAATTCAATCTAGTATGGATACTAACCAGAGATGGGAGCTCATAAAGTTGGGGATAGTGGAGGCAACCAAAACCTGCTGCAAAGCCCAGAGCAAGAAGGCTAGGGCTAAGAAACCGAGCTGGTTAAGCAAGGAGGTCATGGAAAAGGTAAGGAGGAAAAGAGCTGCCTTTAGGAAATACAAGAAAACAGGGAGGGGGGAGGACAGAGAGGAGTACTTGACAGAATCGAAGGAGGTGACAAGGGCAGTAAGGGGAGCCAAAGCATCTACGGAACTCAGGCTGGCACAAGGCATTAAGAAGGGGGAGAAGGACTTCTTTAAGTACATCAGGGAGAAAAGGAGCTGTAAGGACCACATAGTAAGGATTAGGAAGGAGGGGAGTTGGGTGGAAGCAGGGTACGATAAGGCGGAAGCACTAAATGAGTACTTCTGCTCAGTATTTACTAAAGAGAAGAGGGGGGTGACACCCAAGATGGGAGAAATGACAGGCTCAGGGGGGGAAGTGGTGACAGATGGGGAAATCATGGAGGTCAGAGTTTGAGAGGGTTTGAAGGCACTGAGGGTGGACAAGGCACCAGGCCCAGATGGCATCCACCCCAGGGTACTGAAGGAGCTGGCAGAGGTCCTTGCAGGACCTTTGGCAGACCTATTTAATGCCTCACTACATTCGGGGTGAGTACCTCAGGACTGGAGGATGGCTCATGTGGTGCCCCTCCACAAGAGTAGCCCCAAGGATGAACCGGGAAACTACAGACCAGTGAGCCTCACATCCATCGTGGGTAAGCTAATGGAGACTATCCTGAAGGAGAGGCTGGTGGCCCTCTTAGAGGCCAAAGGACTACAGGACAGCAGACAGCATGGCTTCATACGTGGCTGATCCTGCCAAACCAACCTGGTCGAGTTCTATGACTGGGTAACTAGGCAACTGGACAGGGGACATGCAGTGGATGTCCTGTCTGGACTTCAGTAAGGCATTCGACTCAGTGCCACATGGAAGGCTGGGAAGGAAGTTATTAGGCACAGGGGCAGGTGCAATGCTGGTGAGATGGGTGGAAACTGGCTGCAGGAAGGCAACAGAGGGTGGTGGTGGGTGGGAGCTCTCACACCCAAGGGCAGTGATGGCGGTGTCCCACAGGGCTCGGTGTTGAGACCAGTGTTGTTTGGGATATTCATTGCAGACATATCATGGGACATCAAGAGCAAGATCAGTCTGTTTGCTGATGATACCAAGGTTGGCGTGGTGGTGGATGACCTAGGGGATGGCAGGGGTTGCAGGATGATCTGGCAAAGCTTGAAACCTGGTCAGACACCTGGCAACTGGGCTTTAATGCCAAAAGTGCAGGTGCTGCATTTTGGGATGAAGAACCCAAGGAGGAGTTACCAGCTGGGGGAGTGCAGCTAGCCCAGACAGAGGAGGAGAAGGATCTGGGTGTGCTCATCACAGGGTCAATGAACAGCGGCACAGTGTGGGAAGGCAGTTGCAAGGCCAACAAAATGCTGGGTTGTATTGCAAGGGGGTATATCCTCGGGGAGGGAGGAGGTGATTCTGCCACTGTATGGGTCATTAGTTAGACCACACCTGGAGTACTGCGTGCAGTACTGGCGTCGTATCTGAAGAGGACATTAAGTTACTGGAGGAGTGCAGGCGCGGGGCGACAAAGATGATCAAGGGTCTGGGGACTTATCACATGAGAGAGGTTGAAGTAGTTGAACATGTACTCACTGGAGGAGGAGAGACAGGGGGACATGATTGAAACCTTTAAATACATGAAAGGAATAAACAAGACAGGTACAGAGGGGCTGTTCAAAGTAAGGGAGGGGAGGGCCACCAGGGGCCATGATATGAGACTGGAGTGAGGAAGGTTCAGGAGGGAGATGAGGAGACACTTTTACAGAGAGGGTGGTGGCTGGGTGGAATGCATTACCTGCAGAAGTGGTATGCAGTAGAACAGTGGACTGCTTCAAACGAGGATGGGACAGGACAAGGGAGGGTTAATGAAGGGGAAGGGTGGAAGGAGGGCAGCTGCAGAATAAGGGTGCTGGCTGCACATTGAAACAGACTTGATAGACCTCTAGGCCTTTATCTGCTGGCAAATTGTATGTTTCTATGTTCGTATGATTAGCCCCATCTTTAACAATATTTAGGAAAAGGTTGTTAGCCTATTTATCTTCAGCGTCCACATGTAATTGTTATTGATATTATAGAAACAATTGAAAACCATCTAGCCCTGTTTTAATAAAGTAATAATGCATGACAGGGTGTGTGTCATGCTGGGATAATGCCACGCCCTGGGGGGGTTGGGCACGAGGCTGCAGGGCAAGTGCGTCCAATGTCCCAGGCGTGGCGTTATCCCAAATGACACACACCCTGGAGTGCATTATTCCTATTATACAGTGGCTCATTGTTATACAGAATAAAAAAAATAATTTTAAAGATGTTTTTGTGTGGAAAAATATTTTTGTTTTTTAAGAGAAGATGAAACAATCAATCAAAAGCTCAAGCATACAATCAATCAAAAGCTCCATCAAATGCTCATCTACATGGGTTCATAGTGCTGAGACTAGACCTGTGGCATCGTGCTGGGATAATGCCATGGGTCTAGCCCAAGACTGACCAATCACAGTCCAAGATTCTTTCTTGCCATTGTATAATAATACTTATGGAAAGGTTGCTAAGCTATTTATCTTTCCAACTTTTATGTAACTGTTACTGATATTCAGTTACATAAAATATCTGCATGTTTAAATGTATTGAAATGTCTTGTTGCGTTCATATGTATTTTTTTCAAACGTTTGTGTTTTGTAACACTTGTCTAAATGGACCATTAGGTCCAGTGTACTTACCTGCTAAACAAGTAAATGAAATGAAGTGCTAATGCTGCGCCAGTGAGTAATAATCAACCATTTCTCTTAATGTGCCATGTCCTCAGACTTTGTTTATTGTATTAGAAAATGGATAAATAGGCTATATATAGATATATATATATATATATACACACACACACACACACACACATATTATAGCGGTGCGGTAGCGCCACTATAGTTAGGATTGAGTAAACAGTTTAATATTAAACCCCAAATTTTGCACTTTAATAACTTTGCAACCATTCAACAGATTTGCACAACATTTGGTATGAGCGGTTCCGTGTTTAGATCTCTTGATGTGCTAAGTTTTGTTTTGATTGGATGTGCAGATTGTGTGCAGCACATAGTGAAAAAAATGTAAAAGTTGCTTATTTTCACCAATTTATGCTGATTGTTTCTCATCATGTAGTGGTAACACCATTTGGAATTGTGACCTGGAATTGTCAGGGTAGAAAGTGTGTGCCCCAAAGAACAAACCAGCATTGGTTTGGTAAAAACATATTAATCCATTCCAAAGTTATACAGTTTTGAAATTATGGGTTCTGAGCATGCTCAGTGCAGTCTTTTGGATAGCTGCACAGCTTTGAACAAGGATTTGGACTCACGAACAGGGATTTTGACAGCTCATGAACAGAGATTCATTAAATCCTTGTTTGTATGAAAAAAATCCATGTTCGAGAGCGACAATCTTGTTTTCAATTTTTCCAAAAAAACAAAACGTTGTGTCTTGCCCCACAGATGTCTTTTGTGGAAATTGAAGTACAGATTTTGTTCAGGATAATGTCCTCTACAAACCCATGCCTTTAGTTCCATTTAGTTTAGTCAAAAAATTACCATTTTTTTAATTTGAAAATCCCTGTTCATGACTCACTTCCGATCCTTGTTCTTGAGTTGTCAAAATCCCTATTCATTAGCCGATCCCTGTTCGTGAGCTGTCAAAATCCTTGTTCATATGGGGACGACCAGATGGCCCTATCTTGTGAACAGGAATTGGCTCATGAACAAAGATTTTGACACCTCATGAACAGGTATTCAGCTCATGAACAGGGATTTTGACAGTTCACAAACAGGGATTCTAAAACAGAGTCCCTGCTCATGAGCTGTCAGAATCCCTGTTTGTGAGCTATCAAAATCCTTGTTCATAAGAAATCTGTGTTCATGAGCTGTCAAAATCCCTGTTTATGAGGGGACTACCAGATGGCCCTAAAAATCCCTGTTCATGAACTGTCAAAATCCTTGTTCGTGAGTCAACCCCTGTTTGTGAATTGTCAAAATCCTTGCTTGTGAGGGGACGATCAGATGGCCCTACCTCGCAAACAGGGATTTGCTCATGAATAGGGATTCTGACACCTCATGAACAGGGATTTGGCTCATGAACAAGGATTTTGACAGTTCAGGAACAGGGATTTTTAAAGGTTGCTGTTTCTTTGGCACTTCACTGCAAAGAAACGGTTAGAATTTCTATCTTGAAATTTGCAGGGTAGAAAGGGTATGTGACTTATGCTGGTTTGGTGTAAAAATTTGCATTAGTTACATAGTTATGGCATTCTAAAGTTGAGCAATTTCCCATACGATAACATTGTGGCAAACATGGTGTCTTTTGGTGCCTATATCTAGAAAACAGTTTGAGATACAGATTTTTCGCGAAGTGCAGCTACTAAGCAAGCATGCAGGTTACCAGTCCATCATTACAACTGCAGTGGAATTTTTTCCATAGTTGCTACAGTTACTGAGATATTGCACCATTTGCAACACAGGGCTTTCTTGGAATGTGTCTAGGACTGTGCTGCATCTCTACAATTATAGGTAGGTGGGAGCAGAGAGCCCGGAGATCCCTGTGCTCCCACATATGGATACCATTATGCAGTAATTGGACTGCTGGGCCATCCATTATGCTATACTGGGAGGACAGGGTCCTAGGGAGATGACAATTAATTACAATGTCTGTGCACTTATGGATAGATGGGCCCCCATGCTCCCAAAAACTGATAAAATGGGAGCACAGGGCCCAGAGGGCCCTGAGCTCCCCAGACCATATAAGGGTAAGATTACACCCTGCCACCCTACCACCCCACTACATCCTCTACAGACCAACAGGTGATGGGGTGTGCTTTGGGGTCATGGGGCCTAACTCTTACCGATGGCCTCATGACCGAACCACACCAGGGGTGGGTAAATCCTGCCATCGCCCACACCCTCTCGTGGTATATTGCTTAAATAACATCATGGCAAGGATATGGGAAGCTGAACAGGGGTGAATAAATGGTTTAGTGACTTGCTAACACTGTTTAGTTCCCGAAAAGTGGGATAGCAGTAGAAAATGCCATATTGGATGGCATGGTTAGCAAGTCATTATTCTAGTTGCAAGTAGCCCTATCATATGTTTGTGCATCTATCCAAAGCAGTTGGCTACACCTTCCATCTACTTTAGGTGCACTGACATATCGGTAGGTTTGGAGTGGCTGTAACTAATGGTTAGTATCGTGCAAATTACCACCACCCTAACTCCCCCATCCCTCACCCGTGTACTTTATTAAAATCTCTGGTTGTCCAGTGGTCCCCTACCCCCCAATTGCCTGCCAGTTAAATGTTTAAAGTCACTGGTGGTCCAGTGGTCCTCCTGCCCCATCTCCCCATGCCCACCTGTTTAAACCTTATAGAATCAGCTGGCCCAGCAGTCCCCTTCCCCGCCCCTGATCACCAGTCAGTATAATGTTGTACATTCCTTGGTTGTCCAGCAGTCTTCCCTTACATCTGCAGACCCACACCCCATCCCAACCACACACACCCTGGCCTCCACCTCCCACTTGCTGGTGCAGTCTGCCCTCATATTCCCCCCCATAGTGACTGGCACAACCTCTTGGCTCACCCAGCTACTGTCTGACTGACAGGAAATGATTCTGCACCTACTGTAGAAACAGCTGTTTCTACACTAGGCTCATAATCACTCCCTGTTATTCAGATGACAGCCAACTGAGGAGGTGAGTGGAGGGGTTGTGCCAGTCAATTTGGGGGCTGGGACTATGATGCAGAGAGTGGGGCCAGAGGAGGGATTTGAATGGGTTGAACAGTGGGTCTACAGATGTATGGAAGGGAGAACCAGCGGGCCACTAGGAACTTTAAACATTAAACAGGTGGGCGGGCAGGGTGGGAGGTAACACTAGACCACCAGGGATTTTAATAACATGGGGCAGGTGATCAGGGGCAGAGGGACCTCTGGACACCAGGGACAGGATTGAAGGTAGCACCTACTGGGGCTATTTGCTCCTGGGTTGTAATGAAATCCCAATGAGACAAAAATGACCCAATAGCACCTTGCTAGTGCTATGGGGTCATTTGCCTATAGAGGTGTGGATATGGTAGATTGCTCCACAGCAGCAATTGCTATGTATGGGTACTAACAGCCATTTTGCTGCTGAAAGGCCCATAGCACCCTATCAGCCCCATACCGCCTACCTTCTGTTGGAGGCTAGGTATTTCTGGCACAATTGGGATAGTGACTGGTTGGTATATTGGAACATGAATTTAGCACTTTCAATGTGGTTCAGCCTGTTCCTGTATGCAGTAACTATGGCTCCAGCTACTACTATGTAGGGCCATGTGAGTTAGCAATTTCTAAAGTGTGACTATGTTCATGGGTGGCAGAGGAACAACCTGGTCAAGGTCCAGAGCAGACACTATTTGGAGTAATCTGGTAGCAAACTGCGAGGTCCTATCACTGACTGGGGCAATGAAGTTCCCATAACGAATGGGACTGGGGAGGGGCAAGGCCAGAACAGTGATGAGGTCCATGACTTCCATCAAAAATTCAATGTCAACCTTTGGAGGGATGATTGACAATGAGAATCCTGCACCCCAAACCTGCTTTACCATGAACTGCAACACACTGAAATGACCCTGCTTCTACCAACAGGAAAGTGGTGAATCTCAACCTGGATCAAAAATAGATGAACATCTCACCTCCCCTGTAGTCCCAACTCAGGTGCTTCACCACAAAATACCTGTGTGGAATTGAAGAATCTAGCACTGGTCTGGAAATCTCCCAAGCCAGGTTGTCATGATGCACTCAAGATCAGCTGAGGAACTGGCGATGTAATCCCTTGCTACTAATATTTTATTCCCCAGCAATCTGGTATTGCAAAGAACTGCATGAAGAGGAGTGGCTGCTTGGTCTGATAGAAACATCCTTCTTTTCCAAGAAGGGATCCATGGGAATGGGTGCTTGACAAGAGGGTTTGTATCAGTTAACAAAAACTGTTCAGGGTGCCTCCTGCCTTTTACTCTCCAAATCTGCACTCCTGTAGCCCCAACTCAATGGACATAACTGTTGCCTTTGCTCTGACCTCAAAGGCTTCCAAGCAACCTGCACAGTTTAAATGCAGCATTTGTGGGTATTGGTCTCCACAGAGGACATAGGTGGCAGAGTTGTTCAGCAGAGTAGGAGAATTCTTGCTGCTCTGTTACAGTCCCCTGCCACATAGTAAAACCTTCATCAACATTAAGTTAAAACATAATAATTCTAATATCATGCACCAGATAAAAAGACCACTTATCCTCCTAGCCACAAAAACCCTCCTCAACCAAAACACAGTAAAATCACACACACATCCAGCACAGGAAATAGCTGTCAGCACTAACACCTGTTCAGTTACATAGAAACATTAAAAACAAAGAAGATAACAGAAGAAAGACCATTGATCTCTCTAGTCTGCCCATACCACCCTCTCCTACCACCAAGAGCTAGTATCTGCCTGGGGTTTATGCTCAGATAATCTGTTCCATGTAACAGCCCCTCTGAATCACCTTGGCTGTTTCCAGGACCCTCAAGCCTTCTCTGGACACACCTCAAGGGGGCCAGCCTAGTTTCTCTGGCAGACAAGTGGTACTGGAATAATAAGTGTGCATGATGCCTCCACCTGGGGTAGTGATAGGGAATACCTGTGGATAAATTGCAGGTTAACACCCTCCAGGAAAATACAGTAACTGCTCCCACCGTATCTTCCTCACACAATAACAATTCCCCCATCTTGCAGTGAGTCACAGTACCTGAATATAACATGAACAATTATGTTTTTATTTTGGGGGAAGGGGAGAAAAGGGAGGAAACCTAGCACAACACAATTAACAACTGATAAGCACTGTTACTCCTCACAGTCCTCACCTCCCACCTACAAGTGTACCTGGCTTCCCAATAGCAGCTGACCAAATGTTTATAAAGTCACTTGGGTGGGCATCACACCACCATGAAGAAGATGCTGGGGATCTTTCATTGGGGCCCAAACAATTTTGAACTGTAGCAACCAATGAAAAACTAGAACTTACTGCCTGGGCGTAGCTTTAATCTTGGCACAGCCCTGTCCAGAACTTAACCCCCTTAATACTGACTTGCTACAGTAGCTAGCTAAAGAAAGATTTCCCCAAAGCCGCAACCCGGAGTAGTTAGAGTTCAGCAGTTCAAACAGGGTAGCAGAAACTTGTTTCACCGTACGTTGCTGGTGTCAGAAGTTGATGCACCACAGTAGCGGATAGCTGAATAAATGAAGAATGCCAGTCTTCAACTGCCAGGCCTTTCCAATCTTCACCCCTGGAGCCTTTGTATGCGATGTTCACTTGGCATACCTCTCAATATCTTCCTCTGTAGTGGTATCTTCAGTCTGGGTACAGAGCAGGCTTGTGGTTCCCCAAACTGATGCTGGTACACACTTTTCACCGCTGCAGTGAAGAAACTGGGCTATGATCAATTCCTAGCACCAGCACAGATGTTACACAGCTTGCAGCAAAAGCAGTCTCTCGCCACTTACCCCACTGAGGGGGAACACAACTTGCAGGTCAACTTTATATTCAGTTACAGACACTGTGGTTGTAGGCTGTAACCTTAACATTCTCTGCTTTTTAGCTAACAAACTCCACTGGCTTATTCTGCACTGCAGGAGAGTAATTTCCTTTTCTGGCAGCAAATTTCACAGTCTATCTCTCTCCAGTTGTGGAGTCTCCAAGATTTCTTACAATCACTGGTTAAAATCATAGCAGCAGCCTACAAATTCTCAGTTAAAAAAAAATCACTCAGCTGCAGGTCCAGGTCTCACCCTGGGAATCTCTTGTGCAGCCCAGTTCCTTTCCCAGGGGCTATTTGCTTCTCAAGGCACTTTGCAGCTTGTCCAATACAGGGGCCAGACCAGGTCTTTGGGCAAACAGGCAGGCCTTCAGGGCTAGCAACTCCACAGCAGTCTCTACCCTCTCTGCATTTTCCGGCAGAAGACTCAGGTCTCTCCCTTGGGTGGACAAACAGTCCTTTTTATCAGTTTTCCAGCAGCCTCCTCTCATTGGCTTCAGCAGTTGTCCAGCTGAACAAATTAATATTCATTTGGCACACTTGATGCCCTATTGGTCCATTGTTTGGGTGCCAAGAAATGCCCCTTACTTTTTCTCCCAAAAGTCCTTTGCCAGTCCCACAAGTCTTTGTAAAAAATCCTTGCCTTCTGATTAGCTTTGCTGTTAAAGGTGAACAACATGGCTGCTACATACTCAGTCCCAACCAAGGTCATCACTTTACAAGTCCCTTGCAGCCAAACAATTTAATCTTTTAATAAGTTTCTCCCACATTTCGGTAGCAGCCTCTCTGAACTGTCCTCTGGCTGCACAGTTATAGATTAAAGCTTTTTCCCCTGCCTGTAGCGCCTCTCACTAAACAGTCCCCCAAGGTGACAAGTAGGGAGCTTATTAATATTTATAACCCCTCTTGAATTATTCATTGCCTGATTCCCTAGCGCTCATCGGCACTCTTAAACTAAACAGTTTTCTGGCTCCTCAGGTGCAGTTTTCTTGTCTCTGGAATACGATTTACTGATTTCGGGATCCAGGAACACTGGAGAGGCTTTTGCTTTGCCACAATAGTGGCAAGAAAACTGATGCACTACAAAACACATGTGCAGACCGACAGTTCGCACATTCGCACATCTGCAGCATGGCAGTTCCGCGTCTTGACTCCTCTGGCCCCATTCACAATGGCAAAACATGTCAGGAGCCAGATGGAGAGTTTGAGGCTCAACAGAACCTGGAAATGGCGGCAGAAGAATGCAGGGGATGGTAGGCCAAAAACAAGGTAAGCCCAATAGCATTAGGGGGTTTACATCGATACTACCTGCCTTGCTGCTACCCCTTCCCCTTGGTGACTGTTTAGCCTTTAATTCTGTTGCAACCCGGACGCAAATGGGAAGACATGGATTTTGCTTCATGTACCCCTAGGCTATGGAACTCCTTTCCTGCTCAAGTCCGCTCCTCCCCCTCCCACTCATGCCTCTGGAGCTCCCTGTGGTATCAGTTGAAGCTCTCCTCTGCATGCGGGTGTCCTAGACCTCCATAGCTAGTTCGAGTCCCCTGCATCGGACTCACATGTCCTTCCTGGCACCCCTCTTGCAGCTCATGTCGACGCGGCCTGTCTAACTGGACTCTAAGGTGCATATAATGTATTTTTCTCTGTTTCAGGAGATACTCAGGCTGTGGCTGTGTTTGTGGCTCATAGCCGTGTATACCTTGTAGAATTGTACTGTTCCTAGCCTTAGTGTCTATATGTATATATATATGTGTGTATATATATATATATATATATATATATATATATATATTCCTGTACATATCTTAACTGTGTTTACTGTCTACTGGTTATGTTCACATGGTTCTATTTTGACTCTGTATACTGCCTAACTTGTGTCATGTTGTCCTATGTAAGAACCTGCATCTCACTGTATCTGTATCTCATTGTACTCTCCCGGGTCATACCTGAAAATAGGCATATAACTTGTCTAGTGTACTTACCTGGTCAACAAAAGCTAAATAAATAAATGAATCAGTTAATGGTCTTGGCATCCACCATCTCAGCCAGCAGTCTGCCACAGCTCAATCACTCTTTCTGTAAAAAAAGAACTTCCTCATATCCCTTCTGAATGACCCTCCTGCCAGATTCCACCCACGTCCCCATATTCTGGCTGGCATTGTAGCCTAGAGGTTAGAGTAATGAGCTGTGAATGAGCTTAGTACATCCAGCAGACTTAGGTTTGATTCCCACAACCTCCACTTGCATACTGTGTGCTCTGAGCAAGTCACCTAACCTCCCTAGTGCTCCCGAGTCACCCCTGAAAACAGGCACTTGTGCCTAGTGGGACTCCTGTTAAATAGCTCATTGTAGCTTACTTTGTTCTTTCCTTTCAAGAACTTGAAACCTCTGTCATATCACGCTTCTCTCTTCTAGCATCCAGCAAGTACATGTTCGGTGCCCTAAGCTGATCATCATAGGATCTGTTCTGTAGGTTGCTCTGTGTTGTACCATCTCCAGCCTGTTCCTGTCTTTCCTCAAGTGAGAGCTCCAGATCTGGATATAGTACTTCAGGTGTGGCATTACCAGTGGTCTATACACAGTATAGAGAATAATAGCTATGTAACTGTATGTAATGGATTTTTTTTTTGTTTCGTTTTACACACCTAAGGTGTGCGATGACCCATAAACCTTGAGAGTGAAGCTTGAGAGGTGTATGAGATCATCACACACCTAGGGCGTGTAAAAAACTACACAGTTGCACAGCCTTTATTTTTTATAATTACTGGTGCAGGGAGATTTTTCCTTCAATACTTGAAATGACAGTCAGAAGCACTTGTACAATTCAATGATGGTGCAGTGAGTTCTCACACACACACAGTCTCTCCTTTCCAAAAGGCATTTCAAAGTGATTTTCTTTACTATGAAAATATAAGTGGCAAACTTTGAAAAGCATTCATTTCTTTACAGTGTTGAACCGCACTTACATCGTGGTGTAAAATGTCAGGCACAGTCCCTCTGGTGATCTCACTGGGACAGACTCATGGTTTCCTGAACCTGACTCAAGGCAGGATCAACCAGATACATTTTACTAATTTAAAGAGCAGGATCAACCAGATAAATTCCAAAAAAACATAACTAATAATATGTTGAAGAGACTTAAAAGAAGGGAGAGTACCTGTTGGTGTAGTGGTTCATTGCTAAGCGACAAAAGGAGCCACCATGTTTGTGGAAGTGTTCAGTCTGCCCACTCACAGAATAGGAGCCAATGAGGTAGCATGATGATTTTGACTGACAGGAGAGTTAAAGTAAAATGCCGTTAATAACCGGGTAACCTGATTATTACAGCATTTGAAACATGCTTCTGAACCGTGCATTAAAGGGGGACACTATTATAGAGGTAATAATTCATTGTTTATCTGCTATCAAGCCCTTTCCAGTACAACAAAACTTCTTAACCGCCTAGATGTACAAGTAGGCCTTGTTAAATTGGCATTGTTTTTTATGGAAATCATTTATGATGACTCCTAGGTCTCTTTCCTCAGTAGTAGTTTCCAGCTTAACCACTCCTATTCAGTATTCAGTCCTGGGACTCCTGTTCCCAGTGTGTATCACCTTGCACTTTTTGTCATTGAACTTTAACTGCCAAACCCTGGACCACTGCTCCAACCTTTTCAGGTCCCTCTGCAACTCTTACTTACTCCTCACTGTCTAGCCTACCACAAAGCTTAGTGTCATTTGCAAAGAGACCCATCTTGCCCAGAATTCCTTCACCTATGTTGCTTAAAGAGCTACTGATGCCTCAAAGAAAACTTTAAAAAACATATTAACTAGGTACAATTCTGCTTGCATTCCATTAAAATTTTATATATTTTTCCTCCCCGTAATTTATTACTAAGGAAATGTGTATGAATATATGACTGTTGTCCTTTAGAGTTTATTTTGAGTTCATCTGCCACTATAGCTTACCCCTACTCCATGTCATGATCCTCTGTTGTAACATCACAATCCATGACCATGGGAATAGGCATGGGCAAAATAAAAATGAATGAGTGCGTTCTTGTTACAAGAACGCACTCATTCACTTATGGCTCAGTGAGCAGGCCAACCGTGGTGGAGAGAGGAGGGCTGTGCCAGTCCTCCCACTGCTGGGTTCGGGATGGGGGTGGGAGAGGGGTGATGGGATGCCTGCTGGGGTGGGAGGCACTAGACCACCAGGGAAATACTATGGGGCTGGGGATTGGGGATGGGGAGGGGGGAACCACTAGATCACAACGGAATTTTTGTTAAAAAAGTATAGCTATGGACAGAGATGGGGATGGGGGGTGTTAATAACTTACTGGACTTCACTGCAGTGATTACTTGTGAACAATTAGTTTGGGTGGGTGAGGTGGAGGAAGGGACCACTAGCCACCAGGGCACATTTACAAGGATGGGGTGGGGAGGATCAGATTTTTAGGTCGGGCCACAGGTGGGTAATTCAGTGGACAGAGGGACAGCAAGCACAGGACAGATTATGAATAAGTACTTGTGGGTTGGGTGGGGGAGGGTCCACTAGCTACCTAGGCTAGTGATCGTAAGTGCAGATTTCCCCATAACTTTTGTGGAAGTTTTCTTCTCCACCACAGGAGGAAGTTCAGAAACTTCCGAAAAAGTTCACTGATTTCTGCGCAAGTTCCGCGTGGGGTGGAAAATCACACTTTCGCCCATCCCTACATGGGAGTAACTTTGAGGTCACAAGCAGTGCTCTATGACATTAGGTAGGGAGAAAGCAGCAGGAATACATACACTCTTCAGGAGTAAAGATTCTATTTTCATGCAAATTACCTCAGTAATAAGAAATGGGGAGCAGAAATACAGAACTAATGGGAACTACAAGCTGGACTGTGCCTAAATATTATGTTTTGTTAAAGTTCAACTGAATGTGTCACCAGCTCTTCAATGTATTGAAAAGGACTGGACCCAGGACTGAACCCTGTAGCACCCCACTAATGACCTCTCTTTCCAGATTTGTCTTGTGCACCACTACCTTCTACTGTTTCCCCCCCAAACCAACTAGCCACCCATCAAACTACTGTATGTTCTTCACTGCACCTAGATCCTCTATCTTCTTCAGCAACCTTCTGTGTAGCACTGAGTAGAATGCCAGTTCTGACTTGATGGTCTATATTGTCTGTTTCCTGAGTGAACTGAATTGCACCCTTTGTCTTATTTGCTGCTCAGCTGCTGATGCAGGGCCCTGGTTGGTAATGCTGCAGTATGGGCAATCAATTATCTGGTAATTATACTTCCCTCTCTAATGGGCCTGTGGCCATGATCTGAAGGTTAAACAATGAATACCATTTTATAACAGTAATAAATGTTAAAACAACAAGTACTGTACCTTTGTCTTATTCTCAAAGAAAGATGCAGGAATGTCATCGTAACGGAGGTGAGTTCCAAGTATTCTTGGAGAAGGTGACTTCTTTGCTTCCTGTTTTCAAACATAGAAGCAGAATTCAGCCATGAGAATCTTTAAATGTTTATACTATGCTGTTAACTTATAATAATTCGTTAAATGTGTTTCAGAATCTGTGGATTGCTGTTATACACTGGCATGACTTCACAGATTCTGTTATACACAGTTTGGATTACATACACATGTATAATGGGACTTTTGAAATATAAAAAACTACAAGAATAAAATGTTATTTAAAACAATTAGTCAACCTATTCCAATTTTTTTGTGGAAGATTCCATGAAGATCTGCCTGAGAGCACACGTATACTGTACATGAGATGAGGGATAGGCTCTCTGATCTCTGACAGACCTTAAAGAGATGGTCTAGCTTTCTGAAAATAAATCACAATTGAACTTAGTTGCACTGCTTTACCTAACAAACTTCAATTTCAAGTCATTCCATTCTTTGTTGCTAAAAGCTTTCATGTAAAACATGAATTTTGCCCCCTAGAGTTCATGTACAGCTGAAACTGCATGTGGAGTGAAAGTCTTAATGGCCTGATTATAAAAAGAATAGAAAACAAGCATTTGTCAATGCCGAATGTTGATTGCTTATATGTGCTGTTTAGGTATTTGGAAGTGAAAGTACCATGCCTAAGAACTGTCATGTGCACCCCCTCCCCCCAAGACATCCACTGTGTCTTTCTATTCAGTATTCACAGAAGAGGGGGAGGGGCAAGGACCACAGCAGTACAGCAGTTGCAAATGCTATAGGCCAGTCAGCCTCACTTCAGTAGTGGGGAAGATCATGGAGACATTGGTTAAAGAAAGGATAGTGGGGTATGTAGAAGCCACCGGTGCCCAGGACCATAGGCAACATGGATTCACAGTGGGGAGATCATGTCAGACAAATCTAGTTGATCTCTTTGACTGGGTGACAAAGGAAATAAATCAGGGTGGGGCAGTGGACAACACTTACCTTGATGTAAGAAAAGGCTTGGACACTGTCCGACATAGAAGGGTGATAAACTAGTTGAGTAGGCTGGGCATGGGAGAAAGGGTGGTAAACTGGGTAACAGACAGGAGGCAGAGAGTGGTAGTAAACGGGGCACAGTCTGGGGAGAGGGGGTGACCAGTGGGGTTCCGCAGGTATTGGTTCTGGGGCCAATCCTGGTCAGTGTCTTCATTAGTGACATTGCAGAAGGGCTGAAGGGAAAGTTCTGCCTGTTTGCAGGTGACACCAAGATCTGTAAGACAGTGGATACCCCAGAGAGGGTGGACAAGATGAGGAGGGACCTGGGGAAGCTTGAGAAATGGTTTGAGGACTGGCAACTGAAGTTTAATTCACAAAAGTGCAAAATTATGCACCTGGAACACAGAAACCTTAGGTAAAGTACAGGATGGTGGGGGGGGGAGTTGCTGACAGTCACAAAGAAGGAAAGAGACATGGGGGTTGTTATTTCAGATTACCTGAAAATGTCAAAGTGGTAAGGCAGCTGGGAGGGCCAGTGACATGCTGGAGTGTATAGGCAGGGGTATCACCAGCACAAGGAGGGAGGTAGTGATGTCATTATATAAAACCATGGTCAGGCTTCACATGGAGTACTGTGTGCAGTTCTCTCGGTCGCACCTTTGTTAGGATATGAACAGGCTGGAGATGGTCCAGAGAAGGGCGAATGAGATGGTACAGTGTTTGCAACACAAGACTTATGAGGAGAAATCAAGGTACCTCAATATGTACTGCGTGGAAGAGAGGAGGGAAAGAGGGGATAGGATAGAAACATTCAAGTACCTCAAGGGTATAAATATAACTACTAAGAAGCAGGACACAGCTGCTATAGGCATACATGCCAGCTTCTGTGTGATATTCTTTTGTTCTTCTAAATCTGCAATCTCCAGTATTTCAGTAACCACATGACCACACTGCCTTCTGTAGGCAATTGTATTCTTGTTGATGCCTGGTGTTAGATGGCAGACAGAGGATTACCAGATTGTGTTGCCATTTGAACAACTTCATAGAGTGTTCTTTTACTGGTAAGCATTTTGGAAAGCTGGTGAAAGTCTCGCAATTTTTATTATGATTGTATCTCCTTATGTCTGTCCCCTTTGCCCCCCCCCATCCCCACACCTCATCAGTCATCAGTGGCCACAGCTGCAGACTTCTTCTTGCCAAGATGGTGGGTGAGAAACATAGAATTTGATGGCAAATAAGGACTGCTTGGCCCACCTAGTCTGCCCATTTCCCTACCTGATGGATAAGCTGCAGATTATAGTTAAACAGCTTACTACTTCCTACCCCCCAGTAGAACGGCCTTATGTCTGCCCATGAGCAGCTGCCTTCAGAGTCTGTGAAGTCTGACGCCTTTCAGTGCCACTTATTGGTCATCTTCCAACACAGGCGAGGCTCTACCAGCTGAAAAGTAACTCAGAACAAGCAGGTTTCAAAGTGGGGAAGAAATGGAGTGAGCAAGAATGAAGTACTCATTCAGATGTGGCGTCAATTGTAAGACCAGCATACTGGTGTGGACACTACAGACAGAACCCCAGCTCTTTAAGCAGCCTTATGAAGAGTAAAGGCTTCTCGAAGCACTGGGGTTGTGTTTATTGTATTGTAAATGGGCTGCATCTAATTCAGTAATTTACTGTACCTTACATCTGGATGTATGGGAGGGCCAACTTTAAATAAACACTGCACCTGAATTAACACATGATGCAACAGAAACATAGAATTTGTTAGCAGAAAAGGACCACTCAGCCCATCCAGTCTGCCCAAGTGTTCTCTACCTGTTTGTAACTTCTACCTGTATATGTTACTGCATGTCTTATTCTGCCTGCGTCCATCAGGACCTGCTTGTGAATGAGCTTGCTTAATGGATTTTTCCTGCAATAAACTTGAATCTACTCCACTTCCATAGCCCTACTGATCTCCATTGACCCCCTTCTTCCCCTTTTTCTAATATACCCCTATGTTTATCCCATGCATGCTTCATGCCCCCCTACCATTTTAGGTTCCATCACTTCTCCTGGCAGTCTGCTTAAGGTGTCTACCACCCTTTCAGAAAATAAATATTTCTTCACATCTTTCCTGAATGCCCCCACAGCTTCATTGTATGTCATTTGGTTTGTCTGCTCATCCTCATTTGAAGGAAACTCCCCAACTGCACCCTCTTTACCCCTGTGAGGTACTTTGTAGGTCTTGATCATGTCACCTCTCGCCCTCCTCTCTTCCAGAGTGTAGACGTTGAGATTCTTCAGCCTTTCCTTGTAGGGATTCTGTGAAAATTAACCATTTTAGTTGCCCTCCTCTGTAAAACCTCCACCTTATGTCCTTTCTGAAGTGTGGACTCTAAAACTGGACACAGTACTGCAGCTAGGGGTATACCACGGAGTGAGACAATGGCAGCACAACATCCCTCCTCCTCCTACTGGCGATGCCACTTCTTATGCACCCCAGAATCCAATTTGCCCTGCCCTTAGCCTTGTGACACTGTACTGCCATCTTGAGGTCCTCTGATATAATAACCTCAAGGACCCTTTCATGTCTACTGAGTATCAGTACCTCCCACCATCCTATACCCAGCATCAGGGTTCCTATGCCCTAGGTAAATGATTTTGCACTTGTTGGCATTGAACCCCAAGTACGTAAGAAAATGGAATTGATTTGAATGAATTGCAGGCTTTTAAGCAGCTTTTCGGGGAGTGTGTGTATGTGTGTGTGTGTGTGGGGGGGGGGCTCTGCTACTATAAGTATTTGCTTGATTTGGTATAATGTGCGAACAGACTAATCCTTCTCCTCACTCCGTGTGCTATATCGTAGATAAAGAGATCAAATAGCATTGGGCCAAGCGTTAAGCCCTGCGGCACCCCGCTTGTCACTGCTCTGGGTGCCAAGAGCTACCCTACCACCACCACCACCACCACCCTCTGCTCCCTCCCCTGTAACCAGTTCTCTATCCATTTAGTCAGACCGCCTTCCACCCATACCCCTCCTTCTCCTCACTGTTCTCCTCCTTGGCCTGTGTCCCTCTTCCCAGCAGTCCGCATCCTTTCTCCTCCTTATTCTTACTGGGTGGTGGTGCCTTCTGTATTACACCCAGACCACTCTGCCTGCCCCCTTCCAGGGTTACTACACCTCTGCCTTTACCTATATCTAGGGCAGTGAGCCCATCAGGCTCCCCTGTCCGGACCTTTCTACCAACCTCAGTCTTCTGACACCCCCCATTTGTTTAAATCCACCTTAGTAGAGATATACCCCTCTAATCCTGGCTATTATTATTATTTTTTTTTTACATATTTTCTCACAGGGCTACAGGGCATGGTCATCCCAACTGACCCCCCTAGCCCTGCCCCCGACATCAGTCCAACCTGCTCACCTCCACTGATTAACCCCATGCTGGGGTGGTGAAGAGCTTCCCAGGTCGACCCACCGGAGCAGGATCTGGTTGAGGAGGTGCCATTCGGGGTGGGCAGGGGGTGTCGGAAACTCATGCTGCCTGACCGTAGCCCATTTTCCACTTTTCTCCCCTTTGCGGAGTGCGTGCATGCAATGACGCTTAGGCACAGCGTGCCAACGTCCGCCACACTCCACCACACTTTACTACACCACTGTAGCAGCATCCGCAGTCATCACCAGGGGCTGCTACAGTGCGGTGGGTCCCTGGATCCCGCCCCAGGATAGGAGAGCAGTCCTCCGGATGCTCAATCCTATCCCTCCCTTGCCAACCCTTGGCAGCCCGGGCTTGCATCCGAATCCGGGTCGCCAGTGTGGCATGAGGTGTGGAGTCCAGTGCCTCAACCCTTAGTGCTAGTGTCCCAGCAGCAATGCTGCCTTTAATACTCCCCTCCTCTTCCTGCTCCAGTGTACCCTGTCCCCCAGCATTCAAGTCACTATTCCCCCCAGACCCTACCCCAGTTAGTCACTAACCCATAATGTTCTGTGTGGCACCAATCCCTTAGCCACTCAAACTCCTCAAGCCTACCTTTCCTCCCCATGCTTGCACGTGGTACCGGCAGTACCTCCAAGAATGCCACCGGCTTTCCCACTCCCTCACACTGCCTGCCCAAGTACTCAAACTTCCCCCTCACCAATTCCACAGTGTCCCCCGCCAAGTCGTTTGTACCCACATGCAACAGTAAATGAGGTTTCTTCCTCCCCCTTGCTGCACACTTGAGCAGTGCCTGCCCTGCCCCTCCTGCCAGTCAACCTGGGGACAGCTTCAACCCAAATATGGATGTGCCTTCCCCCTTTCCGCCCCATCTCACCCATTTCAATATAGAATCCCCCAGGATGAGTACCCCCCTGCTCCTTTCCCTTCCAATGCCCCTTCCACCACTGCAGTATTCATTCTTCCCTGTCCCTTACCCCCGCCAACTGCACCCTCTGTGACTTCTGTATCTGTACCCCTACTTCTCTGCCTTATTCCTCACATCCCCGCACTCCCTTCCCAGCCTGACTACTTCCTACTGGGCTTTCCATGTCAACCTCCCCTCCTCCCCTGCTGATTTCCAACCCCTCTTATCCCCACTGTTGTCGATTTAGAGCCCCATCCCTTCTACTCCCCCGATAGTGATGCCCTGCCATCCTTCCCCCTTCCCGTAGCCTTCTCTCCTTCAGTCACCACCCTCCTTCCTTACTAGCCCCTTCTACCCTTTTGTCCTCGCTATCTCTTCTCCTACCTGTTGCCATCCCTCTCATGCCCCACTTGTCCTCCCCCTTCAGTATGTTTGTGCTCCCTCTCTGTCTAATAGCAGAGTTTCAAATTTATTCCTAGTCGATACCTGTCCTACATCTCTTCCCCCTATCAGTTCCCTCCTAGTTGTTCCCCTCCGTGCCATCCCTGGTCCTTCCCTACCTGCAGCCATCTGCTTTCTCCCCTGGTACTCCTCGTGGTCTCTTCCTCCCCCATCAGGAGGCCTCCTGCCCTCACCTCAGGCACCCCCTTCCTTCTCCTCTCTTTTCTGCTAGTGCCTCTGATACTGGGATCAGTTTCAGTCCCTAGTTATTCTTTCTTTGTCTCCCTTTGCCATCCCCTATTCCCCCCTCAGGATGCCTACCATACTCATCTGCCCTGCCACTTAGACTCCTCCCTAATCTCCCTGAAACTAGCCAGTCATCTACAGACTATACTCCCCCCATCCTCCATGCCCAGTCCAGGATCTATGGCAGACCCACACCCTGTACACCCCTCCACCCTTCCAAAGATGCCCGCCCTATTGACATGTGGCACCTGCCCCATTTTGACCCCATCTTATGTTATGGGCTCATACTCCCAGGTTCTGTACCCTCCTACAACTGTTAGGCCCCTATTTACTCAAATTCCTGACCCTCTCCCACAGCAGTCCCCCTACTGACCCCTTGCCGACCAGGGTAATTCAGTCTCAAATCTCATCCGTTAGATACTGTATTACTGTAGCAATCCTAAAGCCTCCTTGTCTGTTTTTCACCCCTCAGCTACTATACTTTTTTGTTCTCAGCTCTCCTATAGTTTCACTTAGCTCAGTTAGAAATCCTATTGCACTCCAAGTATTACTCAGCTCAGTTAGAGAAATAAAAAGAACAAATAAATATGTATTATGACAGCAATCATAACAGTATAGCTCAGTACTTTGGTTAGTTAGAGAAAGAAACAGAACAACTAAATCTGTATTATTACAGCAATCCTAAAGTATCCAATCACTGCTTTGTCTCCACTTCAGAGACCCTGCTGTAATATAGGACCACAGAGGACCATTGGTGGGAGGATGGGCAACTGTAAAGACACAGCAGAGCTCCATTGAGCTCGCTCACTCCCCCTCTCTCACTCGCTCATTCTATTTCTCCCGATGCTGCAGGCTGCCCTTTTGTACTCGGGTCCTGTTTGCATTTGGCACCTTTTTCTGCCCACAAAGAAATCCGCAGCAGTCCCAACACAGCTCCGTTGAGCTCGCTCACTCCCCCTCTCTCACTTGCTTGTTCTATTTCTCCTGGTGTTGCAGGCTGCTCTTTTGTATTAGGCTCCTGACTGCGTTGGTACCTTTTTCTGCCCACAAAGAAATCTGCAGCTGTCCCGACAGAGTTCCATTGAGCTCGCTCACTCCCCCATCTCACTTACTCATTCCGTTTCTCCCGGCACTGCAGGCTGCCCTTTTGTACTGGACTCCTGCCTGCATTGGTGCCTTTTTCTGCCACAAAGAAATCCGTAGCAGTCTCAACAGAGCTCCGTTGAGCTCACTCATTCCCCCTCCCTCACTCGCTCGTTCGGTTTCTCCCGGTGCTGCAGGCTGCCCTTTTGTACTGGGCTCCTGCCTGCATTGGCACCTTTTTCTGCCCTCAAAGAAATCTGCTGCAGTCCTAACAGAGCTCAATTGAGCTCAGTCACTCCCCCTGTCTCTCACTTGCTCGATCCTAATCTGTCCCAAACGCTGATTTCTGAAAGCAACCGCGCTTATTTCATGCGTCGGAAATGTGAAAACACATTTTGGCCAGGATGTGAAAAATGACAGCTGTACTGTTCATAAGGAGGTGTGGAAAAATGGCAACGTTGAAAATCTGGAGTGAAAATATTGCAAATTTGCAAGGTTATGAGCGTGCATGGAACCTGCGCAACACACGCTTGTAACACACTCATTTTATGGAGTTTCATCACAAAATTTTCAACATAGGCATTTTAGGACCTCTGCTCATGAACAGTGTCACTGTAATTTTCTTAATGCGTCCTGAACACTGATTTCCCACAGCGACCACGCTATTCTGTGCGGGAACTGCGAAAATACATTTCGTCCAGGATGTGAAAAATGACAGCTGTACTGTTCATAAGGAGCTGCATAAAAATGGCAATGTTGAAAATCTGGAGTGAAAATATTGCAAATTGGTGAAGTTATGAGCGTGAGTAGTAACTTCCCAGTGCATGCTCATAAAACAGTCTTTTTTTTTTTATTTTTCCAACCAAATTTGCAACATAGGTTTTTTGAGAGCTTACCTAATGAACACTGGCACTGTCATTTTCATTAATCGGCCCGAAGGTGATTCCGCGAGTGACCGCAAAATCACCTTTGGGACCGACACCATGATAGTGGCTGAATTACGGAGAGGGGACCAAAACTCCATGTTGAAAATATGGTGCCAAAATTCAAAAAAATGCCTGAGATATGCAAAAAAGTTGAAAAAGCCCTATTTATGCCATTATACAGCTTACCGGCATTTCCTCAGTTCGCGGTCGGCTTCGAAGGATGCAGACGTGTTCCCAGTCCACCGAAGATAGTCGCGCCAGACTCCAGAGGTAAGTATTTGGTGAGGAGGGGTGTGGGGAGGCAGGGTGTGCAGTGGGTGGGCACGAGTTGTGGGAGGGGACAGGTAGACCACGAGGGACCGTTTTCCTTTTTACAGATTTAAAAAAAAAAAAAACATTGCGGGATGGTTTTTCTTTACAGGACCATTGGGCATGCTGGGGTGGGCTCCCAGCATGCCACCTGAATGTTTGGGGGGCTGCAGCTGAAGGGGGATTGGGCACCCCCTCGGCATAAACTGAACATTTTGGCAGAGGGGAAAACCATCATGCTGACAGGGAGTGGGCTCCCCTGTCAGCAACCTGAACTTGCCCAGGGACTGAAGCCAACGGGGATTGGGGTCCCCATTGGCAAACAAACACTGTTGTGGGGGGGGCACATGCTGCCGAGGGGGATTGGGCACCCCCTCAGCACTGGGGGCTCAGTCATATTGTTTGTGAACATGGCATCAAGCAATTGCAATATTCACAAACAAAATTACAGTAAAAACATACCGCCCAGCAATGACGGGTCACTCCCTCGTTGCAGTGGAATGGCTGATGCTGCAATGATGAGGCGGCCCCTGATTGCAGTGGCTGAAACATTTTAAGGTTGTGGCACACTGGCTGAACTAGTGTCAGCAGCAGCGTGCCACCCCATTGGGAAAAGCGGGCCAAGCCTCAAAAGGCAGTTGGTGGCATTGGCCACAACAGTGCCATGTCTCCACAACCTGCTTCTGCAGCAAGCTGCCGCAATGTTTCTTGCGCATGCACACAATCAACATAAAAATCTTGAAAACAGAGGCAGTGTGCACTGTAATGTTATCTCAGTACAACATCTCAGACTGAAGAAAACCCTACAAAAAAGCCTTTTTTTTTTTAATTTCTACAAGATCCATCTTATAGTTGAAAAAGGCACACTGGGTATGTTTTATGCTGGTAAACATTACTTCTGGGGTGATTGGAGGAACTCAGCTGCACCTTGGACAAGAAAGGCATGATGTTATCTCAGCACATCACATGCCCTTCCACCTCTTATTAATTGTGAGATCATAGCTATCTCACAGCAACTGACTGTGATGTCACAGTAAGAGCACTATGATTTCAGCTCTGAACTCAGCCTCAGCTATTAATGAATTATAAGGGATGAAAATCTAATTTTCAAATAGAATTCATTATTAATAAAGCAAAGAAACAGACAGAATTCAGCAAGAGTTGACTTCTGCAAACAATGGTTGCTTTTAAATTTTCTGTTAAAGTATATTATGGGAGCCAGAATACTCATTCCAGCGGAAAAGGTTAGGCACCACTGACAACAGAAATAGAAGGGAATGTGGCCATGACGGGGGATCCAGTGGATGCCTGGGACACAACTAATCAATTCACAGGATTCTGGGGACACTGGAACACCAGGAACAGTGAGAAATGATATATACTGAATATAGTATGTACTGGCAATGGCCAGCGTGGTACAGGGAGTGGAGTGAGGAATGATATTGGCAGTAGCACCATCTGACCAGGGCATATATCATGAGCGAATCTTTGCAGCTGTCACAGTCCAGTATGTTAGTGGTCAGATGGCTTGTACATAACCACAAACTTCTAAACAGATGATCTGTATTGGTGCATGTTGCACTGCTGTCATAGGAGAGAATCCACCCCTACAAACAGCAAAACCCATTTGTGTATGGCAGTTTTGGTGGATGAAAGTGTGGGGGTCATGCGTAGCACCCAAATACTACATTGTATGGTGCAAAAAGAGGGGGGAAACAACTTTGGCAGTAGTGCTGTGTACTTGGTGCTATGCCATGGACCAACCCCTATGCTGTTGCAGGATAATTAGACTGCCCACATACAACCGTTTATGTCTGGACAAGCAATCTGTGTAAGTTATACTGCACCCATTTTACAGAAAGAATACATCACTTGCAAACAGTAACACCCATTTGTGTATGGTAGTATCAATAAAGCAACCTTTGTGTTTCCAAGAATAACATTACTATGAATGTGCAGAGTTTTCATCTTATATCAGGCTATGGAAAGGAAGGAATCTCTTATAATCTTATTTATCTGGGTAATGGGGAGCCCACAATAGATATACCATTTAGCAGTAAAACTTCAGTGCAAAAGCACTGAAATAAGAAGGTTAAAATGCACACACACACACACACCTCTCTACCTCACTAATGCAGAGTATTATGGGAAGCATATGTATGGTGATTTGCACACACTACCCATGATGCTTTGCATTTGGGTGGCATGTATAATTTGGTATAAAGGGTGGCATGTGTAATTTGGTATACTATGTAAGTCCTGATATATAACCTCTCTGTGATATCCTTGGGCAGCCAGGGATAGGTGGAGTCAGATGCAAATAATGACCATGAGGAAAGGTTAAACTTGTGTGTTCTGCATTGTACCTCTTTGTGCTGTCCACAAAGAATTGTAAGTCTTTTCCTCTCATAGTGCTTAGGTCAGTGTACCAAACAGGAAAATGGGCACTGCAACATGGCTTAATGAGGGTGATGGTATGCATGAAGTTGCTGTGTTATGCACATCAGTTCCCTGTTGTTCTCACACCCCACTCACAAGGCTCAGTGATGCTTGCTGTGGTAGAAATGTTGAAAACAGTTCTTGCAGAACTTGCAGCCTTGCACGCCAGAACATTTTTTTCTGGCAGGGGGAGGGTTAGGTGGCATACCACAATTCCAACAACAGTCACAGAGAAAAATTGAGCTATGCTGGGGGTGATACATCAGGTGACAGAGATATGGACAATCAATGTTCAGCATTCTGGGGCTACTGGTGCACAACGGAAGAGCAGTGAGGTATAGTTATATATACGGTATTATAGATTGAGGGAGTGCTCCCAACCAATTGGAGCACTCCTTTCCCCTGCTCATGAGACACTCTTATTCTGTGAAGAGCATCTCACGCACAGATGCCCTGGAAACGGACATGTTCTGGGAAGTTTAAAAATATATACATTATTGATCGCCTTCGATCAATAATATATTAATACATTCTGATCATACTATTGTTGAAAAACCCAGTGGTTTCATTTGTCTTCAGCTTGAGCCAGAACAGCTCAGCTTCACTTCACTGTTCTCGCTCAATTGAAGGCACGTGAAACCACTCATTTTCAGCAACTAGTGGCTCTAGGGGTTGTATTAACACATACATACATATTGGTATGAACATAAAGTAATCATCTAGCCATGGAGAGATGAGGGTGAAGACAATAATGGCAGTAATGCCAAGTGTGTTTAGCACAAGCCATGGCATGACATTAGGTGCCACATGCCATGCCTTGTGCCAACCCCTCCAGCTGTTACAGTTTCTCTATATTGGAGGCTGCATAGGTGTCTTTCCATCCCCCTCTCTGGTCACAAGGCACAGCGTCCCCTGCAATAGAAGAACTACTGAAAGACGTTCTTGCAAATGTCACAGTCTTGCAGTCGTGGGAAGGTTTAGGAAGCATTTCTGACAACAGTAACATAAAGGAACAGGGCTAAGGAGTGGGATTCACTTTCACCAGGTCCATGGACAACCAATTCACAGGCTTCCAGGCCCAGACTAGCAAGGAATGGTATACATACACATTGACATGCCCATAAAGGTACAGTACAAAGGGGATGGAGGGACAACTTCATCAATAGCAACATGCACCTGGCGCTATGCCAAGATCCAACCCCTGCACTGTCACAGCCCAGCATTTTCATGGTCACACGGCTTATGTGAAATCATAAAAATCTGAACAGGTAATATGCATAAGTTAAGCTTTGCTGATGACAAAGGGGAGAACACACCCTGTGCAAACATTAACAAACATTAACAACCATATGTATGCAGTAGTATTAATGGGTAGCAAGAGCTCAGTATTCTTCTGTATAGTACTACTGCAAATGTATATTTGTCTCTTGAGGTCTTAGCTCAAAGGAGAGGAAGGAACCTGCCTCATGATCTCATTTTCTTGTGTCATTATGAGCCCAAAACAGAAGAACAATTGAAAGAAACTAAAACTTTAGTGCAAAGGCAGTGAAGCAAGAGGTATCCTGGAAGGGCATTGTCAACAAAGCTAAGTTTCGAAGAAATACCAAATTCTACATGCCTCACTAATGCAGAGCATTTTGTGACATACATCCATGGTGATTTACCTATACTTCCCATGATGTTTTGCATTAGTGGTTGTGTGCAATTTCGTATAATACGTAAGTCTTTATATGCAGTCTCAATAGGGATATCCTTTGACTTGAAAGGTTAAGCTGAGGCATATACAAATATATTGTAGTCCATGATGTAAGGATAAATTTGAGACCACTTTGCAGTATATTTTTGCTGCTGGACCCTTTTGTGCTATTCACAAAGGGATAAAAAGTATTTCCATGAACACAGGTCAGTGTATCAGCACACGGAAAGTACTGGGGAATACTCAGACTTAATGAGGCTCTGGTGTACACAGTGACTCTCTAGTACCCTTACCCCTTCATTAGCAAGGTGCAGCATTCCCTGTCATGCCAAGGGATCACAGTCTTGTGAGCTGGAGCACATGGAAAGGTTAGGCAAGGCACAGAAAAAACAACAGTTATAGAATGGGAAAAAGGTTGGGGGGGGGGAGCCACTGGATGCCAGGGATATGGACGACCAGTTCACGGGATTGAAGGGACACTGGACAATCAGGGAAGATTGTTGAAGAATAATATATATACATATTATGAAAATGTAGAACCTTGAGCAGAGTAGCAGCCTGGGGCTAGCAGTGCCAGGTTAAACAAAGGATGTGCCCTGCACTTCCGTGATTACATGGATGTGTTCATGCAGGTTCCAAAGTGACCTGTGTAAATGATAACATGATTCTACTATCTCAAAAAGTAAAGAAATTAGTTGCAACAAATTTTGTTACTGTACCAGTTAGGGTTAAACTGACAAAACTAGAAATGTGGTGTTATGGTTTACAACCTAACACCCCACCCCCACTTCTGTAAGCCAGGAAAGAACTTGGCTTTGGCTGTCTGAGTCAGAATTGCCTGTGAGCCTTGGGGTTATCAACTCCCAACGCCCCTCATTCTCATACAGTCAGCATATCAGAGCTTATTTGCTGATGGAATGGGGAGTGTTACAGTTGATAACCCCAAGGAGTACCCCAGGCCTGATTTACCAGGACTCAAGACAGCCAAACCCATCATTTTTGTTCCTTTTGCTGCGTGCAGGGTGGGGGTGGGGTGTTTGGGCTGGAAACCCTAACACCACATTTTCCTAGTTTTGTCAGTTTAACCCTAGCTGGTGCATTAATAAAGTTTTTTGCAATGAATATTTCAGATACACAAAGGCACTTTACTAGTTATAACTTCTAAAGCTTCTATCTGTTTGAAGATTTACCTGTTTTTCTTTGAATTCAGCTGCTGGCTGCAGTGTTATACTAGATAATTGTGATGTCACCAGCATTATAAAAGCTGTTATCTTATTGGTTCAGTAAACCGCTTTGAAGACAGTAACCCTCAAAATATCGATTGTGATAACAGAAAAAACATATTTTTGGTAACACTTATGTGAGATTGTATACAGATGATACCATATCGGTATTGTTAGAAAAACATTTTCAGAATATGTAAGAAAAATTACATATATATTTTATAGTGATGGAACAATGGTTTGAGGAGTCAGGTCTAGTAATAATCAAAAAGAAAACCTCAAACAATGGTCTTTAATTCCCAGCAAAATAAAATGCATGAAGAATTAAAATTAAATATAGTAACTGAAAATGGGGTGCAACTAGTCAATATGAATGAATACAATATTTAGATGCTGTACAAAAACTGAGGGGTCCAAATGGGTAAACATTTAAAAATTTGACACAAATATTCTGAATACAATAAAAAACATAAATTGATAGCTGCAAGCTCTACATAGAGGTATTAAAATGCTAACCAAAGAAGTAAGAAGTTCAATTATAAAACAGGAAGGGAAAGATCTTGCAAGATAACTAGTCATTAGCCATGCACTAGAAGGGTCTAATGCACAGCTAGAAACAAGGGCTGGCCAGCTGGACTCATTTCTGCAAAGAAATCTATGAGCCAGTAGATTTATATTTTTAAATTACTGCCGCCATTTTTTACGTCGCTTAGCTCACATATCCAGTATGGTGCTGCATTTTAGGAAAACATGCAGACTAACTTGCACTCAGTGTGAAAGCTGTGTTTCAAAAACTGTTTTAATTAAACTGATTTTTATGTTGTCTTGTGTGTGTGCAAGCAACATCTTGTGGTAGTAGCAGAAATGCAGAGATGTGTCAGTGTTGGCGAATGCAGGGCACACTTTACTAGGTGTGTCCCTCATTCCCCAATTAGCCAGCATGCTAGCACTTACACAAGAATTATGTAAAGTGCCACCAACTTGAAAGAAATGTGCCACTGTAATCAGAGACAAGCTCATCAAGCAGCGGTACAAATGACATGCCTCCCATACGTGCCTTTATTGGTGGAACATGTCAAGGAGCCACTGCCACACAATCCCCAAAGAAAGCCAGCATCAGGGGTGCAATCCCCATGTCGGCATCTCCACCACCCCCCACATTGTGTGGCACACTGGGAGCCCACCCCAGTGTGCCGCCACTCACAGAAAGCCAACTGCACTGACATGTTCTCTATCACCCGCCCCACATCCACTGTGTAGCACACTGGGAGCCCACCCCAGTGTGGCCAACATAACCCCCCCAAAAGTCATGGGGAACACTGGAAGCCCACCCTAGTGTGCCCAACATTTGTTTCATTTCACCTGTAAAGAAAGAAAATGGTCCTGCAATGTTCTTCTTTTTTTTCTGTAAATGGTCCCTCATTGTCCACAACGCCCCCTCCACTAACTCACACCCACCCTTTGTGCACCCCACTTCCCCACACACACCCTCACCCCATTCTTACCTCCAGAGGTCTTGTGCTGCGATCTTCGGTGGAGCAGGGAACACGTCTGGACTCTTCAAAGCTGAACTGCTAAATGAAGAAATGCCAGTAAGTTGTATAATGGCATCAATTGGGGGGAGGGGTTCAACTTAGGTGGATATCTTAGCCATTTTTTTGAATTTTGGCTCCAAATTCCCAACATTGGGTTCTTGGGACCCCACCTCATGAACACATGCAGTCATCTCATTATTGGGTCCCAAAAGGTCATTTTGTGGTCACTGCGTGGAATCACCTTTTGGGACCGATTAATGAAATGACAGTACCACTGTTCATAAGGTGGGGTCCCAAAAGGCCTATGTTGCAAATTTGGTGAAAAAATTCCAAAAAATGACTGTCGCGCATGCATCGCACAGTTTCCATGCACACTCATAACTTTGACAATTTTTAATATTTTCACTCCGGATTTTCAACATTGCCATTTTTTCACACCTCCTTATGAAAAGTACAGCTGTCATTTTTCACATCCTGCCAAAATATTTTTTTTGTACATGTGGCGCATAATGACGTGGTCGCTGTGGGGAAATCAATGTTCGTGACAGATTAATAAAATCACAGTCACACTGTTGATGAGCAGAGATCCCAAAATGCCTATGTTGAAAATTTGGTTAAAGAAATTCCCCAAATAATTGCGTTGAGGGTGTGAGTTATACAGTTTCTACGCACTATCGTGACTTCACCAAGTTTTCATATTTTCACTCCAGACTTTCAACATTGCCATTTTTACACCTCCTCATGAACAGTACAGCTGTCATTTTTCACATCCTGCCTGAAATGTGTTTTTGCACCTGTGGCGCCAAAGGGCACGGTCACTGTGCAAAATCACCTTTCGGCTAATGAACCGATTGTGCCACTGTTCATGAGATGGAGTCACAAAAAGCCCATGCTGAAAATCTGAAGTGAAAATACCAACAAATGCCAGGGGAATTAGGGTTTCCAACTGTAACGCCCCACCCTGTAGAGTCTGACAGGCGTCAGGGGTGTGACTTGGGATTGTCGGCTGTAATGCTCATGCCATTCCACCCCCAACCCCACCCTACAGCCAGTGACAGGCATCAAGGTGTGCCTTGGACTCTTCAGCCCCAAAGTTCACCCCATTCTCCTATACAGCACCCATCTCAGCGTATTTCCTTATAGAATGGGGTGAGCGTAAGGCCCGAAGACCCCAAGGCACACTGCAACACTTGTCGGTGTCTGCAGGTTAGGGTGAGGTGAAATGGCGTAAGTGTTATGGACGATGACCCAAAGGCACACCCCAATGCCTGTCAGTCTCTGAGCGGTGGGGGTGGGGTTGACATCAGTTCAATACTTCACTGCCATTCCTATTATGCACCTCAATAACTCCTGCACTACCAATGCCAATGTCAGCAAGACAACATTTGGCAATAACAAATGCTTGATCTGTTTGTTTTGAATCACAGCTCTACTTTTATAGCCATGATCATTTTTACAGCTACAATCCAGACTGTGGTTGTGGCATCTAATAGCATCTCCCCATCACTCAACTGCTCTTGTGTGAAAAGTCTGACTTATAACATTTTAATAAAATACTGGAAGGGAGCACTCATATTTTCTTTATACTGCACATGCTGCTAAAAATGCTGAATTCTTGTATTTGTGCCATTCTATGTATTACTCTGCTCAGTCATCAAACCAACCACTGTTCTTCCTGTCTCCCGCTCATAATCCCTTTCCTAGACATGATCCCAACTACCCCCTCAGTCACTTGAACACTCTTGTATAACACATCAGACTTGAGGAAAGCACAGTCAGTCCTTCAAGGTCCCTTTATGCTCCACCACACAAGGTCAAAGGTCTCTTGCCTACCATGCCCCCAACTAGCTCAATACCCTTCCCGAGACATCCTGGCTGAACCAAAGATCAGCCATTTCAAACAAAAGTTATGCCAACACCTCACAGCACTTTGTAGCTGTGATTGCTGTCTAAGGAATCATTAGAGCAACCTCCCGACCCATCTTCGCACTTAGCAGAATAGTCTGCCTGCCTTAGTTACTCTCTCCCCTCCCTCCCTCCCATCCACACTGCCTACCTCCCTCCTTCTCCCTCCCCTCCTCCCCACCCTGTCCCCCTTCCCACCCACCCTAACACTGGACAAAGTCATCTTGGCTGATTCTGTTTGTCTAATATATGTATTCAAATGCTTTGAATACATTTTTTTTTTCTCTTTTGTATAATTGTTAAGCATGTCTCCGGTTACGACTGTAATCTGGTTAAAATGTTTAATACCACTATGTCACAGTTGTTTCTATTGTATATATACTGTATTTTCTTTTTTTTTTGTAATTAGAAGGTTTATTAGTTTTTTCACAGACACCAGACAAAAAACCATGGTACATGCTGGAGTACAAGATACAGAAGTAGATATGAGATTCCTTGTCAGCCACCCCTCCTCCCCATCCCCAAAACCCTCGCCCTCCAGGCTCTGCATACCATACAGCCAGGTGACCTCAGGCCCTATTCAACCTGCAACTAGAGGAGAACCCAAGACTAGAAGCGACATCTTATAGCAAGAAGATAGTACCTTCAAGAAGCTGGAGAAACTTGGACTCCAGACTGCAGCAGATATAGGGTATGCAGAGTTCCCCAGACCCTCTTGTAATTTTTAAGGGAGCCCAGAATATTGTATTTGAGATGCTCTGCCCTCTAGTTATAAAGCAGCTCTTGCAACCATTCGGAATATGTGGGAGTATGTGCATCAAGTCAGTGATGCAGTACCAGCTTTTTGAGGAACAGGAAGATCAAGGCCATGTAATACCTCCGCTGCTTGACTGGGATACTAGCAAAATGCCCCACCAAGCACACCTCAGGCATAAAACAATCATCCAGACCAAGTAAGGGGTACACTTTGGCCCATATCAAGTTCCATAGGGATTTAATTGGAGGACAGTCCCAGAAGATAGGTGACAGGGTTCCCTCTTCTTGATGGCATCTGGTACAAACCGATGAGGATGTTCTCCGCACATTAAATAGCCTGACTGGGTCCAGTACATGTTATTCAAAATCTGAAACTAGGTTAGTCTCAGTCTGTCTTGGGAAACATATATGTAGGTGTCTTGCTAAATCTTAGGCCAAGTATCATCCAGGTAGGGGAATCTGTCACACCAATATCTGGATTTCCCATCCAGCTCCTCAAAAGCTGTATCAACCAAGGAACAGTAAACCCAGGAAATGGTATGGGGTGACCTAGTAAGAAGTGAAAGAGACTTGAGGAAATGCCCCGTGATGTCTCCCTGAATTAAGAAGTCTTTTTTTTTTTTAATAAGCAGGTGTCTCAGCTGAAAGACTTTAAACATGTCTAGGAGAGATTGAATATTTATTGAGAATAACCTCTACAGAACTACAACTTTCCTAACTAAAAAGTTTGCCAAGCCAGGCACCCTGTAACTGAGGGAGCCAGGATTCTGAGATGACATGCCCCCCGATTTTGAGAGTATGGTTCCCCACAATAGGCTGGGTAAGATCCTTCCGATGGTCGTGTCTTAGAAAGGAGCACAACTGCACATGTACCCTAACCAAGGCTGCTATGGGGGTGTCTATGAGTTTACTAGGGAGATCTTTTGGGGTAATATGTAGAAGAACCTCAGGAGAAAGACCTGCAGAAGTTATCTGCTCCAACTCTAGTTGTAGCCAGGTTGGAACACATGGAAGGGAATTCAGCTCCAGCAGATCACTGAACCATCTCAGGTACTTACTCACATGGCATGTCCAGTAATATACATCAAAATGTGGCAGGCTTAGACCTTCTCAACCCTTGGGGACCACCAATTTATTGAACGCACACCTCAGGGATTTGCCCAATCAGATGAAATCCACAAGCCCGAAGTTAACTTTTTGAAACCACTTACTTGGCAACCACGAGTTCAACATATTTAAGGGGTATAAAAATGCTCTGCAAAATATTCATTTTGATTAAATTAACATGACCCCAAAGGGATATTGGGAGGCTTCTCCATCTTGCCAGGTCCTGTTGTACAACATGTAAAAGAGTGTCTAGATTAAGCTCAATCATTTTGGCCTCACTCCTAGATAAGTGTATGCCCAGATATTTCAGACTCTTAACTGGACAATATCCTGTTTGAATATCTTACGGTTGAGGAGAAAGATAATAGTTTTACCTAGGTTGATCTTGTAATTGGAGAAATGGCTAAATTCTTGAATAGAATCAAGGGCAGCTGGGAATGAGTCCTGGGGATGGGAAAGATGGAGCAGAATGTTATCCACATAGGTCGATAACTTAAGTTCCTGGGAATCAATCTGAATTTGGGTGATGGCAGGGTTCCCCCTTAGCTGAGCCAGAAGAGGCTCTAGATAATTGCTGAACAGGAGCAGTGGTCGGCCCAGTGGCGCAGAGGGTTGAGGCGCTGGATGCCACACCTCGAGCCACGCCAGCGAACCAGGTTTGGGAACAGACTTGGGGCACTGGGGGCTGGCAGGGGAAGGAGAGGATTGAGCATCCAGAGGACTGCTCTCCTCTCCTGGGGTGGGTTGAGTGGAAAGCCTCATTCTGTAGTGGCTCCCATTGGATACCGGGGGCACTACAAGTAGTGGTGCAGGAGGGACAAACCAGAAAAACTGAAACAGCTCTAATGGCCGCCGGATGGCAGCTGCCATTCTCTGCTACCCACCGGAGTCCTCCAGGGAGCCCTCTCTAGGTCTCAGCAACACCCTAGACCTAAATAGATGGGTTGGTATGCCTGCTTCCGGTGCCTTTCCCTTGAAGGAGGGGGATCCACCCATCGCAAGGGTTATGCCGGGATACTTCGGGGTTGGCTGCAACGTGGGACTGAGGAGCGGTTCGAGAGGGAACAGTCAGGGTGAGTTGGGAACATGACAGCCTGAAGGAGTGGGGGTCATTGGGGATATGGGAGGGGAGAAAACATCACACAAAAAAAAAAAAAAACAGGAGTGGTGACAAAGGGCATCATTGCCTGGTGCCTGAAGATAAGGGGAAGGTGTCGGAGAGCACCCCATTACAGTACAGGTGTGCGTCCAGATTCCTGTATAAGGCTGCAATCCAATTAATAAAAAGGGAAGGGAAACTGAATTTATGCATAGTCTTGAAAAGAAATTGCCAATCTACTCTATCAAATGTCTTCTCTGCATCCAGGGATAGCAACCCTGCAGGGTAATCAGCATCCCTGGGTGCAGAGAAGATGTGAGCCAGTTTGCGCAGATGATCCGATGAATTCCTGCCCTCCATGAAACCCATCTGTTCATGCTGAATAATAGTGGGAAGAACCATTGCCATCCTATTCACAAGGAGTTTAGCCAGAACCTTAGTATCATAATTTAAGACAGAGAGAGAGAGAGAGAGAGAGAGAGAGAGAGAGAGAGAGAGAGAGAGAGATTAGCCTATAACTTGTAACCATTTCCTTATCCTTCCCTGGTTTGTGAATAACAATGATGAGGGCTTCAAGTAACCTCTGGTCCATCAACTCCACTGCCAGAAGCCAGCTGAAAAGCTTTAACAGCCAGGAAGTCAGCTGTTTTGCAAAAGTTTTAAAGATGTTAGGGGAAGCCCCATCAAGCTCCGGAGCCTTGCCCACAGGTAAGGCAGCAATAGTGGCCAAGATTTCTGCTTCACTTATTGGTGTAGTGAACCTGGCCCCCTGCTCCTCCCCTAGAGACAGCAAAGAAATAGCAGTTAGATACCCATCCTCCTCTGGATCAGTTGGCCAGTTGGACATAGTACTACTGTATATAGCTCATGGTAATAATTAAATTCTTTAGCTATATCTTTAGGGTGGAGTTTAATAGAGTTATTTTCTGGAGAGCGCATTCTTTTAACAAGCCTGGAAGCCTCCTGGTTCCTAAACCTAAGAGCAAGGGGTCTGGCCTGCTTTCTCCCCCTGGTCAATATAATGAGCTCTGGTTTTTATTAAAGCATACTCAGCTTTCTCCCGTAAAAGCTCACTATATTGATCTCTAAGTCCTATAAGCATACAATGGTCACTCTCAGGTGTCTGAGGGGATAAGTTAGCTATCCACCATGTCCCGTATTGCTCTTTGGGCTGGGGACAGGCCTCCGTGCCTCCTCTCAGACTTATCTAAATCGAGAGAGAAGGGCAGATTCCAGTCCCCCCCCCCAGGATAATAGGAAGGGTGACATAAGGAGCAAGTTCTGTCATAAGTTGAGTGAAAAAGGCTGGAGAATCTACATTAGGGCTGTAAACAGTCCCCAACAAGATTTCAGTCCGATCCAGTATTCCCTTCAAAAAGATATTCCTTCTGCCCGGATCCTTGAAGATATGCTCACACAAGAAGGGGGTACCCTGTGACAATATGATGGCAACTTCCCTGCTATGCATACTGTTCCCTGCTGCAAAGACCTGACCCACATGTTGCCTGCGGAACAAGCAGGCTTCAATTCAGTAAGCAGGTTTCCTGTAAGAAGGAGATGTCCCCTTTAAGTAGATGGATGTGTTTTAAAATCTTGTATCTCTTTAGCTTTGCCCAGGCCCCTTTAACATTCCATGATATTAATCTGTTACTACCCATTAATAATGCTTTCCCGTAAGAAACCCAGGGTGTGTGTGGGGGGGGTCTCCTCTTTGAGAACCTTAGGAAGATCAGATGCATTGCTATAGCTCAATAACAGGTACCCACCCCAAGTGTATGTATTCCAGAACCCCCCCAAGTAGCCCAACCAATTAAGTACCATAAGCACCCCCTGATCCCTCCCCAAATCCTAGAACAAATCCCACGCACATGAAACCCACTGAATTAAACAGGCACCAAAAGCAACCCTCCCTCCCACCAACAAAAACAGTACACAGTACATAATAAGATTCATCCAAGTTAACCTCCTTAACCATCCACCTTAACCTATTCCCCCCCAAAAAGGCAAACATATTTTCCAGTGCTTTTACCTATGGTGGCTGTTTACAGTGCTCCTAAAACAGCCTGTAAGCTGTGTGTAAATCTAGGCCCCTAGAAGCAATGGCTAAACTGGCTCCCAAATTCCTCACTGAGCAGTAGCCCACTTCCCAAAAATCAGAAACTAACCCCCCTCCCTGTGCCCTCCAAGTCTAACACAAAGCTATAAATTAAACAGGGCTGCATCCAAACGAAAGTCTTTGCACCATACTGCAGGTATAAGTTGGTATGTCCATTAATAAACAGTTGCCGTACCTGGCAGCCCCCGCCTCTGACCGAGGCTCCTTGCAAAACAAACCCAATGTCCAGAAACAGTAGCAAGCTTGGAATGTATTTGTCATACAGTTAATGGAAAAAAAACAGGGGTGGGAGGGGAGAAAAGGAGCTGGACTACCCTGACAATAATACCAACTAACAAATTAGCTAGACCAGACTTAGCAGCAGACTGAATGTAAAGAATTAGTCCAGCAGGAAGGTTGAAAACCAGTCCATGAGATAAGTCCCTCCCATAGTCCACAATATTGCACTGTTAGCCAATCAGGGTTTTAATCAAAAGCAAGGTTGGGATCTTGCCCCAGTACCATTACTCTGCCCACGGGAAACTCAAAACCAGGACATCACATACCACCCATGTCTCAAATCTCGGCATGGCCCCCAAGAAACATCAGCAGTCTTTGAACAAGGCTGGGAATGAGGACTTCAGGGCCTCCTCTTCGAGCTTCAGATCTTCATAGGTCGACCAGATGCCATGTACCAAAACTTGAAGCCTTTCACCAGCCAGAGGGGCCTCAGGGACTTGATGGACTTGCTTGGGCTGTGTGATCCTTGGCGCAATCTGTACCCCACGGACAAGCAAAATACTCTTCATTCTCTCCCACATAACTCCTTCTACAGGATTGATTATTTTCTGACTTCTACTTCTCGCCTTCCGGGACTGGTATCCTGTAACATTCTTTCCACAGTCCTCTCAAACCATGCCCCAATCTAACTGGAGCACAAAACTGGAGGGGCTGGAAGATAGAGATAGACTCTGGTGTTTCAACCCAGGAATATTGCAGGACAACCAGACTATCAAACTCCTCTCTACCTTCATAAAGAACTTTTTTAAAGAAAATGTGGGCAAGGTGGATTCAATGGGCATGCTTTGGGTGCCACAAAATGCGCGATAAGAGGGGAATGCATCAGAATTGCCTCCAAATCTAAGAAATTAGAAGCGGAAATTACTAAGGGCATACTAGATCAAATCAGGGTGCTGGAGAGGGAGAGCTCTCCACTTCTTCTGACGAGAGGGTCTGGGTTGAATTCAATGCCCTCAGGGCTCAATATTGTGGCTTATTAGCAGCAAGAGCTGATCTGGTACTACAGAGGGTCAAGTTCTGCTATTTGGAATTGGGAAAGAAAGCAAGCAGGCTGTTAGTGATGTGGCTTAGGCAGATAGAGGCACAAAGTATGGTGCAAAGTCTCCAACCTATACAGGGAGGAACCATGGTTACTAAGCCCAGAGAGATAGCGAAATCCTTCAAACAATTTTATGAAAAACTCTATTCAGTGAACAATGAGACTTAGCCTGACTCATCCCTTATAAATCAATTTCTAAGCTCATTATCTTTGCCTGTTCTTTCTCAATCTCAATAAGCAGTCCTGAGTGCCCCTACCTCACAGGGAGAAGTCAGGCGAGTTATTCGACAGTTACCCAAGGATAAGGCCCCGGGTCCCGATGGGTTTAATAATTCTTTTTACGTGACCTTTGTAGAAGAGCTAGCTCCTTTTCTCGTGCAACTTTTCAACTCGCTACAATCCTCAATATCTCTGATTTCTCACTCACCCAAGCTTGGATCTCGGTCATTCCAAAACCTGGTAAGTCCCCCCTAGTAGCCGAAAATGATCGCCCTATCTCACTGCTGAATTCTGACATGAAAATCCTAGCTAAAATTCTGGCCAATTATCTACATCAAGTTTGACAAGTGCTGGTCAGCTCTTTGCAAGTGGGTTTTGTTTCAGGAGGGTTATCTTTGGATCACACGTGTAAAATACTTCACCTTATAACTGTGGCCATGGACTGCCCCACTCCTTCAGTCCTTGTCTCACTTGACACGGAAAATGCATTTGATTGTGTCTCTTGCCCATTTCTTTTTGCAGTACTCAGTAAATTCGATTTCTGCTTCTCTTTTTGTGACTGGTTGAAAGCACTACATGCACGTCCCATGGCCAGAGAACACTGTAACGGAGTCATCGCTACCTCATTTCCTCTTGCCCGTGGTACCAGACATGGTTGTCTCCTTTCCCCATTCCTCTTCTATCTCTACCTTGAACCTTTAATTCAATTGCTACAATCATGCAAAGGAGTTCGGGGGATTCGGGTGGGGCCGATGGCGTCCTCCTTATCAGCTTATGCAGATGATCTTTTGTTTCACCTTGAAAACCTGCAACAGTCCATCCTACCAGTGATAAATACTATTAACAAATTTTGTCAGTCTCTGGATACAAGCTAAACTTAGCCAAAGCTAGCATTATGCCCATTAACAACCTGGTGCAAAAGCACTGGATCACAGACATAGGCCTGACATGGGAGCTTGCAGCCCTTAATTATCTAGATATTAACTCTCCTGTAACCTCACACAAGTCAAAATTAATTCCTCTGTGCTCTTGCAAACCATAAAAACTGACCTACTCAGATGGAGACACCTACTCCTCTCTCTCTCGGGGGTTGGGTAAACATCATAAAATGAACATTGTGCCACACCTGTTACATCCCCTCAGTATGATTTGTCCATATCTTCCTAAAAAATGGTTTCCAAAGTCCAGTCAATGGTTTCTGACTTCCTCTGGCAGGGGAAGGTGGTGTGAAGGGCTTATGCCAAGCTTACCATTCCAAAACAGGCGGGTGTTTTAGTCTCCCAAACTTCTTCTTATACTATTGTGAGATTCACTGCAGTAAGATTTTTCGTTAAAGTGCTGGAGAGGTCGGAAGCCTTACTGAGGGGTATCTACCCCAATGGCTGCTTTTAGAATGACAGCTCTGTTGTACGCAAGGCATAAACCTTAGATCTCTCATTTAAATAAGGCCATCAACCTTGCCAAATACATTACGGACTCCATCATTATGGTGGTCCTTGAAAGCCCTTCACCAAATTAGCGCTTTCTTATCCTTGGACCTCTCTAAAGACTTGGACCAATCAATACTTTGTAACCCGCACTTTAAGATCACAGGATGGGCCATACCAGAAGGCTTTTCCCCCAAGTTATGAGGGGTTCCGATTTCTGCCTTACTCCATGCCGGTAATTTCAGTCCTATACAAAACCTCCAGGTGAAGTTCTTGATCCCTGTTCTCCATGCCTTTAAGTACCTGCAGCTTAAGAAGGTTCTGAATGATAGCTTGGGCCCTCCCCCATGGAACTCGCTGGCAAACAATTTAAAACTTTCTTTACAGGACATGGCCTCTCAACCCCATGTTATCTCTCTCTCTACTATAAAGCGTTACAGACCTATGATCCTCACTCCCCTCAGGGCATTTGTTTTTATTGGCAGCATGAACTAAACCTCTCTCCAGAAAGGGAGGTCTGAAAAAAGGTATGGCAACAACTATATAAATATATAAAACAAGATAGGTTACATTTATTGCAATTCTGCACACTGCATAATCTGTATTTCTCCCCAGCCCAGTTATACCGGATGGGAAAAACAAATTCCCCTCTCTGCACCTCTTGTCAAAAAGCAGAAGGCACACTGATGCATCTTTTCTGGGAATGTGACAGAGTGGCCCCACTGTGGCGAAAGATTAGGGATTCCCTCAATCCGTTGCTTGGTCTGGAGAGCTATTTTACCCCACAGGTCTGTTTAGTGGGTCTCTTCCCCACCGACATGCTGGGCATCCGTAAGGCACACATAGACCAATCTCTGCAGTGGCCAAGCTGATTATTGCACTACACTGGATAGATCAAGATTGCCCTCCCTTTCAGGAATGGCATGCAGAAATACTTCTGGAATTAGAATTAGAGAAGCATATTGCTCAAAGACAGGACCACCTCAATACCTTTAACAATAGGTGGGGTCATCTCATGGCTCTGATACCAATCCTACACCATGGTAGGAAACCCTAGTGATCCAGGGAACAGGAAGGCTTCTTCCTGCACTTCAGGGCCCAACCTAGTGGCTCTCTGTGCAGAGGTCAGCTGATCTGTCCCAGCCTCCACCTCATAGGGCCTAACGAAGCCTGACAGGCTTCATGTTTCATCCTTGAGTTCCATGAGTGGAGGGAGGGGAGGGAGGGTCAGTGTGGGTGGGGTGGGGACAGAGGGGGAGTTAGTAGATAGTAGAAATTAATAGTGTGGGTAAGTTTAATTTCTTTTTCCTTTTTCACAACCTGGCCATCACCTGTTATTCAGTGTGATTATAGAACTGGAGGGCCTTATTACGGTTTGAATGCAAGACTCATAGACAAACCATGATTTACAATAGATTCTGCTTATACATGTTAGGAAAGGAATTATACTGTATTATAACTGATTACTTTTGGATACGGCTACTTTCCATCATGTTTGGTATCTTGGTTTGATGTGTAATAACTGAAAACTTGATAAAGTACATTAAATTGAAAAAAAAACTTGAAGCCTGGCTGGGTACCCCATTCTAAACTTGATACCTGCCGGAATAATTTTGGACACCATCGGTTGAAAGGCCACTCTCTTTTGCCGAATAGAGAGAGATAAGTCCTGGGCCACCCGCAGCTCTGACCCCTCCCATGTCACCTCTTTCAGCTCTCACTTTACTCAAGAAATGCTGTTTCTTGAAATAATTAAAAAATCAGAAAATGAGTATGCGAGGAGGCACCTGGGGGGGGGGGGCATAGGCCGCAAGGCCCAATGTGAGCGATCGATGGTGTAAGTAAGCCCGAACGGGGAAGGGCCTGCCAGCTTAGCAATCAGCTTTTGTGTAAACAGTGGATCAGAACCTTCATCCTTCTTAGGAAGACCAATGATGATGACGTTGTTCCGTTGGCTCCTTCCCTCCAGATCCTCTGTTTTACTCTCCGATTTCGCAATATGTTGCTTGGTCACCACCATATCAGGCTCCACCTGGTTCAACTTCTTCTCGACCGAAATCACTCGGGCCTCCACATCACTGGTCCATTTGGTAATCTCCTCCAGGGCACCAGCCATCATTTCAACTTCTGCTGTAAGAGACCAGAGCTCTTCTATAAAGGGCCGGAATTCACTGAGGAAACACTCCAAGGTAAGCAAGGTTGCTTCGGTTGCAGTGAGACAGCCTTCAGAGGAGGCATCTGTTGTGACCTGTTCTTCTTGTCTGATTTCTTGGGCGTTGGTGGTGGTGGGGTTTGACAGGGCAATGCCGCCCGCGTCTCTGCTTCCATTCTAGAGTAGCAGACTTTCTGATCAGCTTCTGCAAGTAGCTGGTAGCTTAATCTGCAAGTACTCTACAAAATTAAAGCACTAGATCTCTGGAAACTGATTCTCTGTAAGCAAATTACAGTGGGGAATGTGGAGCACTCAATGAGAACTGTTAGCTAGTTAGCTGCATCACATGATCTCATAGATACTGTGTTTTATGATGTGTAGCTTTAGTGAAAGAGCTCCCAGCTTAAAGGTATTGTAATCCAAGATCTTAATAAATAAAATAAATGAAAAACAATTGCAGTGACAGCATGAGCACTGAATGCGATTGACCATTAAAGAGCATTCTATAGCGAGAGTGATGGCAGTGATCCAATTTTCGAATTTCAGCACTGCTAAAACAGGGTACTGCAGCAGCTATATTTAACAACAAAAATTTTTTTTAAACTCACATTTTTTTTTGTCAGTGTATGCTTTGGAGCTGAGTACACAAGGGCTGTGCAGTAGGAGGAATGTCAACTCCATGTCGCATATTGTTTAAAAACAAAAATACAAACCTTTGGTCAAACTGCACTGTGCTTTTTTATCCTTTGAAACTTTTCTCCGAACTCTTCTTCTGACTTTTACTCCCTTTTCCCATGTGATTGGCTATTCAGTAGGTAACTCCCAAAGCTTCATTTAACATCAGAGACCTAACAATAACCATACACAATTACAAAAGGGGGAAAAAGCAGAAAAGTAAGAAACACGTGTAAGTGTGTGTGTGTGTGTGTGTGTTTCTGTATTGTGTGAGGAGGGGTTGCACATACAGAAGTGCTCTAACTGATGCAGAAAACACTATAGCTGTGATAACCACAATAGGACAAATGTCCTAATCTCAAAAATAAAAAAAAAGAAAAATAAAAAAGACTCAACCTTATGCAGGTGGAAGGACTGTTTTATGTAAAAATTAAATAAAGATTTAACTTTTTATCATTTTAACCTATTAATTTCAATTGTTACATGACCATAAATAGACAGTCCCATTTGATAAGTGCAATAAGACACTCTGGGGGTGTGCATTAGAGATTTTTAATGCATGGCCAGGGCTGAAGGCACCCAACTTGCAGCCTTGTGCCTTACTGCACCCCTGGCTATGCATTAGGAATGTCTAATGCACACCCCGTCATGTCTTATTGCTAACTTGAAAACCAGCTCATTTTGCCAGTGTTGGATTAAGACATGCAGATAAATACCTTATGGATAGGTTAAGGGACTTATACAATGGGCTGGCTAGATTCAAATTAAAATACCTATCCGGAAAACATCATTGTACAATGTTTAAGGAACTGGGGAGAGATTCATTAGGTTTAACATGGGAGAAACAAAATAGATATGGCCTTTTAATTTAATAAAAGGTACGATAAACGGTGTCATGTTTAAAGTTCAAAAATTAAGACATATGATATGAGAGTGATGGGTCTGTGTGATGAGAGTCCCAAAAATTAGAAATAATTATGCCAGATAACAAAAAATTATCAGATTCAGGTAATATGGAATAATGTTTGACCTGATATTAGAAAGTAAACATGCTGTAGTTCTTCCTATGATGCAGCAATGCAACTGCTATAACGTTTAGATGAGTTAGCTTTGGGGTTTGCGTAGATGGAAGTGTACTGTAAGTGTGAACTGTTGTTGATGCAGTTGTATTCAGAACTACTGTAAAACTTGACATTTTCACTGTCAGATAATTTTTATTTTCCCTGAAGTGCTAACTTTTATTCATTTTAATTTGTGCTAATTAGTGTTATTAGCACCTTTTCCATTATAGTGTATGTGGTCCTAACGACTTAGCACTAAATTTAATTTACACAGTTATGGCTGCAATTGTGTTTGTGCTAAAATTACTTTGCATGAAAATAACTAGTTTTACAGTATTTAGTATGTCATGGAGTATGATGTAATATTTCTGTTTGAGGATTTTTATATATAGTACTTTGTAGAGTATTACATCAAATAACTTTGAGACTATATTGCACAAAATGTATTTGTCTATTGTCTGTTATATGCATATCTGAAACAAGAGTGTATTCATGCCAGGACAACCTTGTAAATAGGTCATTTCCGGTAGCACATCAAGTTGGCGAAAGAAAATCCAGCGTGGTCGGAAACAGCGAAAATGATGAAAGTCAAAACCATGCATGCAGAATACAGCCGGGACAGAAAAAAATGTAAGTTACAAAATTTCACTGGAGAGGTTGTCCATGGCATTGTGGTGTTGTAATAGTAAATCACACTTTCCCCAAAATCCTCACCAGTATTCTATATGCATGATTTTGACTTTCGCGATTTTAACCGCACTGTTTTTACCATGCTGGATTTCTCTCGCCGACTTGACGTGGAGCCATCATTCCCAGGGCCTAAATACACCATTACATTTACCAGACAACTGTGATAAATATAGTAAATAGATGACATTAATGCAGGCACACCCTTTCAGTGACATCAAGGAACCTTATTTCATTCAATTCCATTGTGAGGTAGTTCTCCAGTATTCCTGGGTCACTTCTTCATGACCACAAGCATTATGGAGAATGACTCCAAAAGCACTAACATCTCCTTATAACAAAGGTACTGTATTAGAAGTCAGGGCTCCCAGATCTGCAGGGATTCTTGTATTTTACAGGGGATCTGGAACCATCTACAGGAAATTCTTCCCACAGACTTGCATTGGTTATACAGGAAAACATGCAATTAGACTTCCATAGGAAATAATGTAATCTACAAGAAAACACAGGAACATTGCCCTGGAGTTACAGGGAAAATGACAAATCAGTCTGGGAGTACTGAAGAATGGCTCCACCTGCACTTACATCTCATGTTCGCAGCTTTATGAGAATTGCTCTACCAGCATTCACTTCTCGTAGGATAGCAGATGTCAGCACTATGGGGGATAAGACCCCTCTATCTCACAGTATACAAAGTATGATTACCCTATCTCCCACTGCCACATGTACTTCTGTTCTTAGCAGGCGATTTATACTGCTGTATGTCTGGATGGATATATCAGGAAATATCACAGGAAACCGAGTTAAAATGTAAGGAGATGTTCTGTGATATATCTTGATAGTTTGGATCATGTCACTGGCTACAACTGCATTGTTAAATTCCACCTGTATAAGTGACTACTGGGCTGTCTCTTTGTTTTGGTCTGAATTCTGATAAGGCTGATCTGTGCCTCCAAGTCCTCCCCCCTGTTACATGAGGCATGAAAGATGAACATGCATAATAACATATTTCTCACAATTTTGCAAAGTAACCGGGACCTCAATACTCCATTGGCAAAGACCCCCTTTTTGTAAGGAACAAGTGTTTGGCTGGCTTTAAAGCAGTCTTTGCAATCATATAGATCTTATGTCATCATCTGTTTATTCCAGAATCAGGCCATAAAGTCCTAAAGTTATAGAACATGAGGCCTACTAGCACCTACCCCTACCAGAACTTCTCTTGAGACACTAGTGGTACTCTGGAAATGCAGCACCTTATACCTTTTTAACAGTATCTCCACCTTTAGGCACTTGAGCTGCTATCTTTCTTTGCCTCTTCATTGGCACAGGCACCTTTGCATCAATACCTTCCACCTGGGTCTTAATCCAAGCTTTGGGGAACTCGCCTCAGGCCAGCTGACCATCTGGGTTTTCCCCTTGAGGGAAAGACTTGCCATAGTCCTCACATGCTCATGGTGGGTCCCACTACATATTAGGGATTTCTTTTTTTTTTTAATTAAATATACTTTTTTTGAAATGTAAACAGAACAACTACACAAAGCATGACAAAACAACACTAACAAGACAGACACACCAACCCCCCCAACCCGCTTCTGTGCTCCACAGAACAGTTAATGCCCTGTCCAACCAGCTTGTTCATAAAGTTCACCAGGTGTTAAGGACTGGTTGCCAGCCAGAATGACAAAATATAAGGCAAGTATGGGCCTCTGAGCTATCACGTGCAATCCAATACATAAGAACCTATCCCAGCATTGTCAGGGTTTGCACTATTTCCCATCTTCTTCTGAAAGTTTGATATCTATGAGTGATGCTGACTGTCTGCTCCACATATAAGGCAAATAGCATTTATCTGTACCAGTCCACAAATGAAGTGATATCCTTGTCTATCCATTGACAAAGGACGATCAGTTTTCCCAGAGAGGCTATAAGGGTTATGTACTTACCTTTTCTGGGGCCCAAAGACCTGGTCGTTACAAAGACCCAGGATGCACACTTCTGGGATAAAGGACTCTTAAAGCCCCAACATTGGATCTAATTTATCTTGAATCCGAGACGAATGGGGCCGGCCTGCTGGCACAGTGGTATTGCTACTGCCCGAGATGCTGGTGACCTGGGTTTGGGAATGGTCCAGGATCATCAGTGGGCCATCCAGAGGGCGGAAAGCAGAGCATAGGTATGGACACTTTCCACCTTGGTGAGAGAGGGTGTACTGCTTCCACTTCTCTACCACCCCTGGGTGGTCAGAGTGGGCTATGTCAGATTAGGGAAGGGGGACATAAGTTTCTGGCAGCGCATGCACACAACTCCTTGTGCACATGCACAAAGTCCTGTGGGCAGCGGAGAACACGGAAAACGTACTGGAACATGCAAGATACTGCTCTTCTTGCTCCATTGCCACCATGCAGCTGAACCTTGGCCCTCCCCCAGACACCAGGCTAAAGGATCGACAGGGAAGGGGGTGACCCAGAGACCCCGCTCTGGGGGGTAAACCAGGGAGGAACACCGGATGAAGTGTGCCCCGGAGAAGGTGGATGATGGTGGTGGGAGCATGAGAGAGCTAATGGGGGCCTGTTCCAGGAAGGGAGGAAAGATGTATATTAAATAAAAAGAATCTGTGACCAAAAAGGCCAAACTTTATCTCACATTCGCAGAATGTAGCACAACATGCCAACCTCTGATTTACATCTAGTACGTGTTCTGTTCCAGTGAATGCATCTTGTACTATTTCCTAGGAGTACAAAACATTTTATTTAAGTTCTTGAACTGTAGCATTTGGCATATACTCTGTGCTGTGTATTTAAACATTTAAACAAGGGTTTAAAGAGATAGTCATATTGAATATTTATTTATTTTATTTATTTAAAAGTTTTACCAGGTGAGTGTACTGAGCGGACTACCACTCGATTCTAGATGTGACCTGGGGGAGGGGAGCAAGGGAGTCAACACAGAGATTAAATACAGCATTAGAAAATGGGTAACGTGAAACTCGCTTCCTGATTGGCTAAAACAGCCTGGCACCCAGGCTGTTATTTCTTAACAACGCCCGCAAAATAACAAGTTCCACTTTGGCATGCCCCTTTTCTTGCAGTATCCTATAGCAACCCTGGTTTTCTAACATCACTACTGCCATTTTTCCTACCCACTAAGCCACTGGTAAATTACTCGTCATCTTCCTGTCACTGCAGCCACTCGTTTAACCCGTCACACTCACTCATGATTTAAACCACAACCTTTCGTAATCCAACTTTTTTCCTCCACAACCAACAGCACTGCTGACAATGTAGCTTAGTTTAAAAATGCTGCACACAGCTTACCTCTCACAGTATCGGTTTCCGAGCCTGCAGCTCCGCGATCTCCATATCAATCTCAAAGCGTTCACACAACAATTACCCGTTCTAAAACAACAAATATCTCGTCTTTCTGGCCATGTATTTTACTTCACCTAGCTCGCTCCACCTCAGCAGCTGCGGAACAGTGCCGACTCGCTCTATATATACAGAAACAACACGGAATCAAACGATCATTTGAGCGTGAGCAGTGGTTGTCGGAATGATCATCACCATACCAAAAGTAAAACCATAAAACACTGGCACCCTCTAGTGTCAGTTCTTCGTAACTGTGCCAGTTCAGGGACTACTTTACAGTAAATGTGCTTTTTTACTAAATTGTATATATTTTATGTTATTTATTTTATGTTTTAAATTTTGTACTTAAAATGTAATGTGCAGCCCATTTTCTAAGTGTAATAATACCCTCCAGGGTGGATGTTATGGGATATAACGGACCTTACAGGGGCTATAAGGCCCTCCGCCTGCGGCGTCGGGCCTCATTACGGCCCTGGGTGGTCCGTTATATCCCAATAATGCCCACCCTGTTGGGTATTATTACTTACATAATACATGAGTACAAACAGCACTGCATATGTACAGGACATATTTTGTGCAGAAATGTAGGCAAATTTTGATACAGAGAGAGACAGTTAGGCATGTTAGCGGTGGAGATCAAAATAAGGAACTGTGGCCCACTATTTATTTTAATTGATGAAATTCACAGCAGTACAATTAACAAAATTGAATGGTGGTCTTGTAGATCCAGTTGGTGGCAGGGAAGAGCTGCAGCACGGAGTGTCTTCAGAATACATTTTTTTGAATGTTGTGTCGCACCTTAAAATTTCTCATAAATCTGATGTGTTGCTTTCTTGAGTATTAGCTTTGCCAGTTTCAGCCAGTTTCCACTCTCTTAAGTATAACAACCCCCTCCTGCTACTAGGGGGCAGAGAGTTAGCTACCAGACTGCCAGACACAGCACATACTTTCTGGTAGTGACCCTGACCTAGTGAATTCAGTTTGCAGAGTTAGGTGACAGAATGGGTGCCACTGTGCCCTTGAGGTGACTCTTAGACCTTAGGTGGCAAAGAACTCACTCACAGCTGTTCGTTGATCTAGACTTTGCAAAAAAATCATCTTGATGCCCTGTTGCCTGGTAGCTTCCAGTGATAGGCCTAGGACAGCAAATGAGATCCCAAGTAAGGGATTGTTTTTAATTCTGGGAGTATGTAGGGTACACACAGGAAGGGTGTGGGGTCCTGAGAGGCCTCCCCTAAGGGGGAGTCGCTGGCAGCCTTGCACTGCAGGAAGGGCCTCACAGTGGGGGGGGTGACACCTTTGGGGGATGTTTGTGTCCTGTGCCCGAGTGATGCTGCCAGCTGTCCTGCTGATGGAAAGTGACCAGGTAAGAGAAACAAAGCCGCTAACTACTGTATGGTAGGATTTAGCCTACATTGTGTGACAGGAGATCTTTGGCTGGGATGAGTAACAAACTTGCTGAATCTGACTGAGGCTCTATGGGACTGCCAGCCACTGTATTCAGGTAAACTGGAGTATGTGCTGCCATGCTGTACCCAGCCCACAATCTGGGGAGGAGGGAGATGCTGATGTAAGGCACCCAGCAGCTGGGGTGGCCTCTAGGCTCCATCAGGGAGACTGACTTGGTACAGAGTCACTGGCCTCAGGACCAGTGGACCCACAGATGCCAACTAATAAACCAAAGTTTAAGAAATGATGTCACTACAGCAGTGATGCCTCCTGCTACATTAGCTGGCCAGGTGCTATGGTGCCACATGTGTGAAAAAAGAGAACAGGAGGGGTTGTGTAGCTCCTCCTGTGAGAGTAAGGTACAACCATTATTAAAGCACCCTAAGGTCCTGTTTCATGTGTAGCAAAAGGATCAAACCTGTCTGTGCAGTCTAGCAAGGAGAGTGATTGGGGACTAGTGATGTCACTTGTAACTGCTGCACTGCCAGTAAAGTGTCTGTGATCTGCTATATGTTATGTATAGTTATCACTATTGTAGAGGAGCCCACTGATGTGCACTCCATTATATCTGTAGACATGGAGGGACTCCCCTGCCGAGCACATGCCCAGCTGATATGAACAGAAGGTTATCATGTGGTGCTAGCCTCAATCAAGAATGCACAGCACAGCAGCTGCTTAGAGTTCTAAGTGAAGCTATTGGGGGGAAGGGGTACATAAGAGCATGATATGCTGGTACAAAGTTTCTGTCCATTCTGATTATGTCATAATCTGTACAGGCCCAGCATTCAAATGCTTTGTGTGCCACTAACATGGTCTGGGATTTACAGGAAGGTGTTTATGCATTTTAAACCCTGTTAGTGTGTCAAGTGCCATATTTGAAGGCACAGTTAGTGCAACACAAAGCCATTTGTGCATATGTGCTATTCGGTGCCTAATGCATATGTAAATATAAGGCAGCACACTGAGTATGGGTGCACAGCCATATTTAGCTGTTGCTTGCAGTGCTATGCCAGTTACAGTAACACTACCAAAAACCTTCTTTTAACACCTTGCACAGTGGTGCACATCTCCCAAGCAGTTCAGGTGTCTTGCTTCTGATGGTAAAAACAAAAACAAAATGCCCAGTTCCCTCCTCTTTTACCCAATCCCTATGCCACCAGTCACAAATAGTAAAAATGTTCTTGGTAGTCAAATGATTCCTCTGCCCTCACCTGTTCCAGTCAATATAGAACTGCATCTGCCCCATGCTGCCAGTGGTCCACCCACCCTCAAAGACAAGGAAGCTTCTCACCGAGCTTCAGCAGTTCTTCATCATTGTTGCACAGTATTGAGGGTGGCTGCGAGCAAGGCATATAAAGTGATATCAAAAAAAAAAAAAAAACTCAGACTTTGGGAGAATTGTCTTCATACAGTTTCATAATCGTTACTGCTTTAGTCATTGGGTTTAAAGTAATGTGTATGTTGATCATATTATGTAAATGAGAGTTGAATGTTATTATTATTATGAATGCATTATTGTTGCTGTATGATTCAGTCATTGAAAGATCAAGTGTTTGAATTCTGGTGCCCCGTGTCCTCATTTTACTTTGGGGCAGTACCTTTTCTGGGTTTGGTAACATTTTAGAGGGAAGTGCATCAGAAAGGGTCCATAATAGGCAGCAGGCAGCATTCTGAGTGTGACAGATTGGTGTGGCTTAGTGTTTGGCCTGGGTTGCCACCCTAAGCTGTAGGTAATCTGTCCAACAGTTCTGGTAGGTGGGTGGCCAAGGAGGTAGGCTTGGGAGTATGGGAGGGCTGAGCTAGAAATGTCAGCATCCCTTGATTTCTGTAGTTTCCACCTCTATGGTAAGCAACCTAGGCTCTCCTGTGTTTTAGTGTGGGTGGGGAGTATGCATACTCTGCTTGCTTGAGCCCCTGGGAGGGTGGCTGATGGTGCTTCTACACTCACCGAGGATAAGGAGTGTTTAGGCAGGGGATAGTTATAACACCTGCCCCCCCCAGGGGTTAGAGGCATCATAAGTGTGCATTTGGATGTGCACTGTTGGGATTTCAGGAATGACATTTCATCCCTGTAAAGGATTAATAGTTTTGCCACCCCAGGGAGCTGTGGGTGCCGGTGCACCCTTTGGATAGTCCTGGATATAAAGGTGGAGTGTGGGAAAAAGGAGAGTTCTTGGTCAGGAGACAGTGAGAGAGAGGAGAGGAGTGAGTTGGATCAGGATTGAACGGGGCCAGCTGCCTGCTTGATCGGTGGGATAGTTTTCTCTTGGGGAACATAAGAATGGCATAGTAGCTATGGAACTTGGTGGCAGCCTCTCAATTTGGACCTCTCTCCATTGTGGAGGAGCTGCGTAAGAGCAAACCCAGCAGCAGAAAGGTGGTCAGGAGAGATGGGTCTTGAAGAAGAGTGAAGTGGCAGCCGACATGAGGATGGGTCATCGCGAGGTTCCGTGTGGTCATCGCCCAGGGATTGTGGCAAGCCTCGATAGAGTGTGCAGTGCCTTGTGTGGGAGGCAGAATGTCCCAACCTGAGATATGGACCAGTGGGAGGAGGGAGCAGTAGCCCCAAGGTGAGAGGCTAGCTGAACTGCTCAGTGACTGATTTGGACCCATGGGAATAGTGAAGCATTGGCCCGAAGTGAGAGGCCAGGCTGAGCTGAGAAGATGGGAGCAAGGTGTTTTGGGACTCAGGAGAACAATTCTGCAGTACTGTGTTTTCTTTGATATAGGTAGAACTGAGCTGCCTGAGGTTTATGGTCATCCAGATCACGCCTTGTTGAATGGACTTGTTGTGAAGGGACTCAATCAATTGGGTGAACTCCATGGTCAAGAATAATGTGCCACACTCTCCTTGTGTTAAAATATGAACTGCTCCATGGAGCGGCTGTACTTTTATTGAAAAAGTTTATTAAATTTGGGGTCTCGCTCTTTAAGTCAGAGAGAGTTGCCTCATTCTTTATTAGCTTCTGATGTTGTCTAACTACTGTTTTCCTCCCAGCCCAGCACCTTTGGGGTCAGCAGGCACCCTCCCCACCTTTTTATTCTATCATGGACATGGGTGAACGCAGCTATTTTGGAAGGTGTTCTGCTGCTGTGGCCACCCCTCCCCATGGACATTCCACCATCATACCCCTAAACACCAGGGAGGGAGTGAGCTTACACCACAATCCTGAATCTTGAATCCTGATTCTGTCATATCTGAGAAGCTAAGCAGGGTCAAGACTGGTCAGTAGTCAGATGGGCGACCTCAAATGAAGAATCTGTGGCCACTAAGCAACATCTCTGCCATCACCAGGACGGCAGAGAAACAAAGTAGTGGATAGCACCAGTAAAGTAGCACAAACTGCACAGGAAATGTTAGTGGTAGGAAGTACAAGCTGCACAAGAAAACCCATTTCCGCCTTGCATTTTCAAGCATTATGATTGGCCAAATACTGTACATCAATGGAAAAGTAAAAGAGAGATGGAGAGTTATCACAGAAAGGTGGAGAAAGGGCAGAACTGTTGAGGAGATTGGATATTCTGAAGCGATGATAGGTGAAGGAGGTTTATACCACCAAAAGCCCTTTCAGGGCTCTGACAATTGTGATATGTTCACTAGCCTTTGGCAAGCAAACACAAAAAGGAATCAGTTGTGGTTCTCCTCTCTATGTGTGTCGGGGGCTAGTCCAATGTCCATCTCCACCCCTCTGTTATAGCCCAAACTCTACCCACTTCCCAGGCCTTCAACAGCTTAACATTCCTATCTGCACTTCCGAAAACTTTCCACACAGCAACATCCTCTTTTATAAGCCCCTCACTAACTCAGACCACAGTCCTACATTATAGGTAGGGCAAAGGGACCTGTAATTCTTCCCCCAACTGTGATCTATAGGCAAGGCAATTTTATTTATATGACGCCCAATCCCAGGGGCTCTGAGTGCTTCTCAAAATTCAGCAAATAAAATAATACAATTAAAACAATAAGATGCTAGATAATAAACAAGATATAACAATAAATAAATAACAGCATAATTCCCCCAAACACATATTAAACAGATAGGTCTTCGGTATCAATTAAAAAATGGTCAGGGAAGGGGAACCTCTTATCTCTAGGAGTAGGGAATTCCAGAGAAACAGTGCTAGAACTTCAAAAGCCCCATCTCCATGGATTTTAAATGAGATCTGGGAACAAAAGGAAGTCCCTCATCCACTGATCTAAGGGAGTGACCAGGAACATATGAGGACAGAGGAGGTCTATAATGGTGGCGGCAATCCGATTAATGCCCAGTTAGTTCAGTGTGGTATATCTGACCTCCTGTCAGCTGCCCCTTCAACATAGTCTTCTAATTGAACTTCCTAGCTTAACTCTGCTGTCCCATATTGTCATGGGTAATAGCAGGTCCCGTAGTCTTGATCTGTAACTGCTTATTTCTTAAAAGTAATTTTAACAGTCCTGCTTCTGATACATGATGGGGGGGGTGCTGGTTGGTCATTTTAAATCCCCCTCCTCCCCCAACAGAGCTGCTGAAAGCCTCTGAGAAGGCAAACTGCCAGCATTAAGTGAGTGACAAAGCACTAGGTAGACTGCACTACAGAATGGTTTGGAGCTCTTGAATAAAATGGACTGAAGCAATCTGAACTAAACTTCTACTGCAGTCTACGTATCATTTTTAAAATTAATGTCCTGCGTCTTACATATTATTGTTAAGGAAATCTTATATAAAGATACATTTTTATCAATTCAAAACTCCTTCTTAGTTAAAACACACACAAAATTCTACGCATACCTGTAATCTCTCTGGTTTTTCAAATTCTAGCATTGGAACAATAATGTTAGCTTCATCATCTTTATTTTCAGGTTTAACATAAGCAACAATGTCATGGAGAAGCTGTTTGACCCAATTATATCCTGGTGGCATAAAAAGAAGAAACAAGTCAAATTAGCAACAAATAAAACTTTTTGTTGTGGAAATAATTGTGTCATTGTTTTTATGCATTGTATTATTTTTACCTTTTAAGTTACTATTCTCTCACCTCCTCTTAAGGGAATTTCTCTTACCTTTGCCCAGTCCCTACACCGTTACTTTCCAAATCATCCCACTCACAACCAGCTAACAACCACAGGTTACAATGGTGGTGCCTTTGGGATTAGGTAGGTAGACCCAGAATGAAGAGTATACACAGCCCCTGACAATGGTAAAAACAAGCACCAGAGCCGCTGTGCTGATTTCACCTCAGTGCTGGGTACAGGCTGCCTCCACAGCCTGTGCTGGATGGCCTACTGCATGTCAGGGGTTACAGAAGAGAGGAGCTTGGCCTTCAAATTTTCCTTCCCCAGGCCACTAGATAGCAAACACAACACTGTGGCAAATGTTGCTCAACTTTGTTAGAGGCACACATAGCCCTTAAGGAATGCACTGTGCATTAGCCCATTTAGGATCCAAAACTCTGGACACCATCCTCAGTCCCCCACATAGTGAGAAAAGACACTCAAGAGAAGGTCATTGGCATGCCAGGCCTCAGAACTCAATGTTTACTGACTGACATCTGTATTCAAGTTCTAATCGTATACTGCTAAACAAAAAATATCAGTTTTTCAGGCAAGTAGGTTTTAACTATTATTTCTTATATTTTTTTTTAAAGTTCAAAACAGAAACATAGAAGTTGATGGCAGACAAGGACCGTAAGGCCCATCCAGTCTGCCCATTTCTTTTTCTACCTTGTGAATGTGATATGGGCCTTTGCTCTGTCAATGGCCTATCTATTCATAATCATCTGTACTGCTCCCTTATGCCCACTCCATCTGGATCATCTACTCTGTTGCAGATCTTGGTGTCATCTGCAAACAGACAAGCCTTACCCTCCAGTCCATCTGCAGTGTCACTGATGAAGATATTGAAGAGAACTGGCCCCAGGACTGATCCCTGAGGTACCCCACTTGTGACTTGCATCTCTTCTGACTGTATACCATTTACCACCACTCTCTGTTTTCTGCCCGTCAACCAGTTTGCCACCCAGTTGATCAACGTCTGACCCACCCTGAGCCTACCCAGCTTATTAATCAATCTTCTATGTGGAACAGTATCGAAAGCTTTGCTGAAGTCAAGGTAGGTGACATCAACTGCTCCCCCTTGGTCCACCACTCTGGTTACTCTGTCAAAGAAATCTATGAGATTAGTCTGACAGGACTTTCCTTTTGTAAACCCATGCTGTCTTGGATCTTGTGCTCCTATGGATTCCAGGTGTTGCACTATCCTTTCCTTAAGGAATGTCTCCATAATCTTGCCCACTACTGAGGTAAGACTGACTGGTCTGTAGTTCCCTGCCTCCTCCCTGCTACCACTCTTGTGGAGTGGGATCACATGAGTCCTTCTCCAGTCTTCTGGGACCTCTCCTGTGCTCAGAGACTCACTAAACAGTTCTGATAATGGCTCTGCTAGTTCCACCCTTAGCTCCTTTAGTACCCTGGGATATATGCCATCAGTTTCCATTGCCTTGCCCACCCTGAGCTTATTGAGCTCTTATAGGACCCTTTCTTTTGTGAAGGGACTAGTGCTCACCTCCCTGCCCCCTGTGTCCATGGTGCTGAGCTGTGGGCCCTGCCCTACCTTCTCTTCAGTAAATACTGAGCAGAAGTATCTATTTAGAATAGATGCTTTTACATGGTCCTCCTCTTCACACGCCCCCTTATCCCCTTTGATCTTAGCAATACCCTCTCTGGACTTTCTCCTTTATTAATGTATCTATAGAAAGTCTTGTCACCTTCTTTTACTGTTTGTGATAGTGTTTTCTCGGTTTGGGACTTTGCCTGCCTTACTGCCTTCCCTGCTTCCCTTAGGGAAGTTTGGTATGCCTCCCTATCTTCATCCTGTTGCATCCTCTTATATTTCCTGAAGGCCAGCCTTTTGACTCTGCCATTTTCTGCTACTGTTTTTGAGAACCAAAGTGGTTTCCTCCTTCTTTTGCATTTCTTTTCTCACTAACACAGTGGGATGTTGCTTCAAGTATTGCATCTTTAATGCTTGCCCACTTTGCCTGTACCACCTCACCTGTATTTCTTTTTGCCAGGGCTAGATTAACTCTGTTGGCCATCTTATCAAAGTCATCTCTCTGAAGTCCCTATTTTTGCCTTGGAATGTGATGATTTAGTTCTAGTGGCCAAACTGAACTATACCATGTGATGGTCATTGGCTCCCAGGTGACCTTCTACCTGGAGATCTGTGATCCTTTCCCTGTTAGTCAATACCAGATCTAGGATAGCCCTGTCTCTTGTGGGTTGTTGTACCAGTTGTTTGAGGTCCTCCCCCTGCAGTGAATCCACCATGTGACTAGTTCTGGAAGATGTCCCTGCTGGTATTGATCGATCTGTATCTGGCATGTTGAAGTCTCCCATTTTCAGAACTTCCCCTTTAGCTGTCATGTTTTGTATATCTTCTAACAGTAATGTGTCCATCTCCTCCCACTGGTCTGGAGGTCTGTACACAACCCCAGTTCTTATGGCTGTCCCATTTCCTGTTTCCAGGGTGACCGACAGTTCTTCTGGCTCCTAATGTGTATTCTGAATTTCTGTAGCTTTGATATTTTCCTTGACATAAAGGGCCACTCCACCCCCCTTTTTGCACCTCGTGTCTTCTGAACAGTTCATAACCAGGTACTGAAGTCTCCCAAGTGTGGTTATTGGTAAACCATGTCTTGCTAATGGCTACTATTTTATTGTATTTTCAAAACACTAGATACATACCTGAAAATCAAAAATCCACCCATTACATTTGACATAAAATATGACTTGCGTGTACTGTAAGTACTTGGATTACTTCAAGGTGTACAGTTAAAGTGCCCTAACTAGAAGGATAGCTGCAGCAGTCGTATAAGCTTGACAGTTTTGTATTACATGCTGTGTCATTGGTAATGGTTAGTGTCACAATCTTGATCTGCCGGTCAACCCTTTATTCCCAAAGTGCTAACCTCTGAGTGTATGATTTGTGTACAGTGAACAGACAAGGTAACCCTCTTGTCTGTTTTGTGGGTTCAAGTCACCTTAGTCTCAAGCTCTGGAGGGATTCAAACTGATAACCTCTTGTTAGTGTACCCAATTATCATGCTAAGATAATTCTGTCTTCAGCGCACCAGATATCTTTGCTTATGGGCACCCAACCAGGTCTTTCAAATGAACCCTTAGAACTCTATGCAAGACTTTTAGAAAACTCTATCCATTTCCCAGTTTGGTATGCAATAAGCCCATACACAGTGCTACTATAACCATTAAAAGCTCCACTTAAAATAAAAAAGAATTGTTAAGGCACTCCAGCAGTTTCATTTGTAAAAAAATATCTTTAATTTAAAAATCTCAAAACAGAACAATAATTACAGAACAAAATATATATATCCCAACACATACAGCCTTAAAACAAACAGGAAAAAGTACAGTTCCTACAATGCATACATTTAGACTGGTCTAATGTTACTCTTTTTCAGTGCTGTGATGATTCTCCCTCAGTCAGATAATATTCTCTTGCGTCAGTCAGAAATATTTTCTTGTGTCTCTCTGTCAGGTTCTTTCAGCACTTAAACAGACTTCTGAGCCGGCCTTCTCATGAGGTCACTAACTCCGCCTTGGTGTATCAAACTCTATATTTTACTATACAGGGTCTCCAAATAAAATATTTAAAAAAAGATATGAGATAACCACACTGACTTTCCTCTCCACAGGTTAACTGGTCAGAACTGGTTTTTGTTCTGCTACACATACATCTCAAAAGTTTCTTTGATCTAAGTCACTGTATTCAAAGCAAAAGTGTATTGGCATCTTTAATCCCGTCTGGACCTTGGAATCTACACCTCCGGTCTTTCTGATGTAATTCAAGGGTTCCCTGGGAATGTATTTTGGACCTCCCTGGCTCAGACATCAGACCTCTTTAATGTCCATTCTGGCCTCTCTCCGACAATCCTCCCTAACAAGTCCTTCCTGGCAATTATGCAAGTAAAGGATCTCCCTGAGGGCATTATGAATGGCTAATCTTATTTACTGGGATGAAAGCAAATTGACCAGGTAATTGCAGCCTAGATCTCTGCAGTTTAAAATACCTCCTGTCCTTTGAACTTATCCCTGGGGGTTCTTGATGTGTCAGTTCCAGTAAGACAGCCTTTTCCTTGAACTGACCCTTCCCTTCACATATATTATATGCAATAACAAAAAGTAATTCAGCACTCAAACACTCAGAGCTGGCTGTCTACGTCACAGTTAGTACAAGCAATGCATCAACCTACTGGTATTGAGAAATGACAGGCTATAGAACGTCTCTGTATGTGTGCTAATACCTAAAACGCCATCATAAACTCTGTTTTTGCTTGCAACTGCTTAGTGAAGAATGATTATTTCACAGCTATATACCATGAAACTTTACATGAATGGCAGATCGCAGCTGGTTATTTTATAGGCCCCACAAGTCAGGATCCTACAATTAGTTGGGTGAACCACAAAACCTAAACCTAAATATTTGGCACTAATTACCTGATAGTGAATTTTTTGAGCGGTTGCAGGATTGTATGCACCTTTAACCTCTTCACATTAATAGCTACCTTTGGGAGACCGTGAGGTCCACTAATATGAAGCTTAACCTATGCCTTGTCTTGGTGCAGGATTTGACCCTTTGCATTGGTTATTGCTAAATTGCTGTAACTATACATGGGGTTCCAGGTGAGAAAATGAATATGCAAAGTATTGTTGGTAAGGTGGGAAAGTCTGTCAAATGTGACAAGTTGAGACAGACTAACCATGAATTCTATCATAGTTGGTTTCTCTGAGGTATGCCACATTTTTAATAGTAGTTGTAGGGCTATGATACTGGCTTGTATCAGCAGAGATCTCTTTCTTTTAGGGTATTTATAGCTGCCTTTATCCATACCAATCAGGAGCAACCTGGGGGCGTGACTGTAATGCTTTGTAGAATTTGTTGGAGGAGCTTTGTCACCTGCCTCCAGTAATCTCGTACAAGTGGGCAACTCCAAAGGATATGATAAAGGTCACCATGTGGCATGTGACAGCACCAGCACTGATGTGAAAGCACCAGTTTGGCTTTGTATAATGCTTCAGAGATGCGATACCAGCAGTGGGTGATTTTGTTTTGTATAAACTGGCTTTTGGGATCCTTAACAGATTCATGGGCATGTCGCCAGTATTGAGACCATTACTTGTCTGTAATTGGGGTATTTAAAGCTGTTGCCCAGTAATCTCTGGCTGAGTTTGTTTGGTCAAGGATAGCATCCCTAATTGCCCCGTGTATCATGCCCGCTCTTCCTCGTCTGGCCTTAATCCAATTCCCCATAGGTGAGATCATGGCCTGAGCCTCTTGCTTGTTCATAGCTTTGAGGATATGAATCAAGAAACTCCGAAGTTGTAGGAATTTCTAGAACTCAGAGTTTGGTATGTTATACCAGGATTGTAGGGCCTGGAATGAGTCCATAGTCATGGTCCCTGGTATCAATACATCATTGACTGTGTGTATTCCCTTTTGTTTCCATTCCTGCCAGTGTAATTGTTTCCCTTCTACACATATACTTTTGTTAAGCCACAGGGGGAAGGCAGGAATATGCAAAGTGTTAGTTTTTAAAGTTTTACTGGTGTCTGCCAAGATCTTTAGTGATACTTTGACCAGTGGCAGCAAGTGTGGGTGGGAGTGTTTTTTTATTTAAAAGATAAGAAGCAGGGTTGACTAGGCCACATTTGATTGTTTCTATTTGTGTCCATAGTGGAGGGAGTTTACCATCAGTTGGGAACCATCGCAGGGTTTGGGTATTCCTAAACACTCCGTAGTACCCTTTGAACCTTGGTAGATTCCATCCCCCCATTTTCCAACTGGCCCCAAGCTTATTCCTACTGTATCTGGGTTTTCAACCCTCCCATATGAATTACCTATTAATGAATCCAGCTTATCAAACCATTTATTAGGTATATGACAGGGTAGCTGGGACAATAGATGAAAGACCTTTGGGGCTGTTATCATTAGGACTGCAGGTAGGCAGAGCCTGCAGCTGTATTGCATCAGCTCTAAAAATGAGCTACAGGATTCAGACCATAGAATGCTTCCACAGGAGTTTTCGAATGATCCTTCCACTGTTTGCATTCCTTCAATTTAACCCTTGTAGTGCTGCAGACTGAACATCTCTCCAGGGCTCAATTAAATAGATTCATTTTAGTTCTTTCAGCAGCCTAGGGATTAAGAAACACATGCTGTGGGCAATCACATCTCCTCCCCAAACTTTTAATGGTTCAGTGAGTACAAGAAACACATGCTTACCTTTGAAACCAACTTGGTAAATAGCATTTTTAGAGATAATGCAAGAGGGCTGTTGATTAGATCAGTTTCAACAGTTTTCTCAGCTTTTTTTCATTGCAATTTGACTTGCTATCTTTGTAGACTAATAATTTAGTGACATTACATTCAGCAGATAACAGCGTCAACTGCAGTAGTGTCAAACTGTAGTCTTAGTGAACTCTCCCAGTGTGTGTGTGTGTGTGTGTGTGTGTGTGTGTGAGCATTTCCTCTGAATAGCTGATTTATGTTTACCCTTTCTGGGCCTAATTAGTGGCATTGGATGTAGGAAGGGTTTTCAATGCTAGGCAGCTAATGTTTTAGGGAGGGAATTACAAAGAATGACAGCGATGTCAACTGCAGTGTTCCAATGAAGGGCACCCTGCTTTTCCCTGTATTTTCCAAGTAAAACTGGGACAAAACTCCTGTACATTTTTCTGTATACTCAGATCAATACATGTACACAACTGAGTGACTGTCAACTTGTGCCTGTCAATAAAATCACTACAACAAATGTTAAGGTTGTTTTTATTTATTTTAAATGGAATGGTAAAACTCACCTGCAACATGTCACAGAGGCTATGGACAAATGCTGGAATCTCTCAAGCTTTGCCCTCAATGTTCACATGTCTCCAGAACCTCCTGATGGTATTTTAGCATTGTGATAATGTATTGACACAAACAGATAGCCTGGCAGAGATGCAATATGTCATATTCAGTGGGTCATACTGTTATCCATGTTGGCAATGTACTGACATAGGATAGCTTTGATGAGATGCAGGATCTCATTTTCATAGGGTCCTAATTTTATCCACTTCTACAATATACTGAAACATGTTAGCCTGGCTAAGATGCAGTATCTTATTTTCAGTGGGGTCTTACTTTTACCAGTACTGACTTAAACTATGCATATGCGGGTCTGGTGCATATGTAGTCATGTCAGTGCTGTCATGATATGGCTGACTGTGGGGCAATTGGAATTCTTATGGTTTTATACATGTAGGAAGGGTAAATAAATGCTAAGCAGCTAATCTTTTAGGATTTTTGTTGGTTGCAAGGGGCATCTTAGGGAATTACAAAGAATCATAGTGGTGTCAACTGCAGTGTTCCCAGATTGAACAAAGCATTACTCTGCAGGTCACCCTCCTTTTCGCTGTATTTGTCATGTAAAACTGGAACAAAACTCCTGTACATTTTCCTGTAAGCTCAAATTGATACATGTACATAACTGACTTTATTATGCCTGTCAGTAAAATCACTATAACAAATGTTAAGGCTCTTTTTATTTATTTTAAATGGTAAAACTCACTTGCAACATATCACAGAGGCTCTGGAAAAATTTTGCAATTTCTCAGGCTTTGCTCTCAATGTTCACATGTCTCCAGAACCTCTTGATTGTATTATAGCATTGTTACACTGTACTGACACAGCTGGATAGCCTGGCTGAGATGCAGTATGTCATATTTAATGGGTCATCCTTTTATCTATTTTGGCAATGTACTGACACAGGGTAACTTTGATGAGATGCAGGATCTAATTTCAGAGGGGTCCTAATTTTACCCACATTTACAATGTACTGATACACATTAGACTGGCTAAGATGCAGTGTCTCATTTTCAGTGGGCTCTTACTTTTACTGGTGCTGACTTAAACTATGCATATGTGAGTATGGCACTTATGTAGTCATGTCAGTTCTGCCATGTTAAGGCTGACTATGAGGCAAACTACACATGTGCGAGTATCACACATGCGCAGTTCTGTAATAGGAGCAGTATTAGTTACTTCTGACTGTGGTGCAGCGAGAGCACCTCATATTCTTTTCAATGCTCTTGACACTCCTAAAAGCTCTCCACAGCCATATCGGCTCATTGCTGGCAAAAGCTAAGGGATGGGCAACACTGGGGACTGCTCTACTGTCTTAATGTCCACAGTCTCTATTGGTAGGTCAGTTTAGAAGGCCATCACCTGCCAGCATGTTGCTGCAGAGGGTTGAGCCATTTAGCCTTACCTCGTGTCATGCTGGCGACCCAGGTTCAGGAACTACCTCAGGTAATCGGGGATCCAGCCTGGGTGGAAGGTAGGAGCAGGACTGAGACACCTATCGGCAGCTCTCCTTTCCTGGGGTGGACACTTCCCCCCTGTAGTAGGGCTTGATTAAGTAAAGCTGTATCCGAATTTCCTCCCTGTGGACCAAATTATACTTTTCAATGCCCCCTCCAAAAAAATAGCAATGCATTGCCTGACTTTGAATGCATTTCATATGGGGTGGTATTATACTTTGCACATTCTTGTGTTGTGTAATTCTAGTATCTGGTTAAAATTTTGGCCAATGCATTTTTATTCTATTTTAGATTGACACTTACCTTCTGACTTGTACGATATCCTTCTTTACACAGTCTGAGTCTGCTTTAGTACTTCTTTCATGTCTGAAATAATGAAAAGAGCACTCCTTTTAACCCTTGCTAGGCCATGGACTGATATATCAGTCCAAAATTTCTATATGCTCTAACTCTTTTGGCAGCCTAAGCGTTAATACACTGTGAACCAGGACTTCACCAGTATTTTCAGCTAATGTTGACCATCCGTTGTTTATACATCACTTCTGTTGTGACTAAAATTAACTATTATGCAGCAAGCAGCGCTCTCCACCCTTACAGAACAATAGTTGTCCAAAAACAGCTACAAATACTGATGAAAACCTGGTTTGAGACACATCAAAAGGAGTGCTCTGTTTATTATTTCAGGCATGAAAAAGGTACTCAAGCAGGCAGACTCAAATTGTGGAAAGAAGGGCATTGTACAAGTCAGGAGGTAAGTGGCAATCTAAAATAGCGTAGAAAAGTATGGGTCAAAAATGTCACCAATTGTTGCACTGTTGCTTTAAGTTAGAAGGCTATGCTAATTTTACAAATGCGGTTCATAACTTTGGTAATATTCAGTATTTTTAACACAACATTTCAACATAGCCATTCTGGTACAGTGACTCATTAATGTGACAACTGCCATTATTCAACTCCTGCTCAAAATGTGTGTTTGCAGCCCAAAAGCTGATTTTGCAGTTCCTGCATGACATCACCTTTAGGCCTGGAGATGAACATTTTCTCTGCCCTTCTTTATGAGGCAAGTTCATCACAAGCCTGTGTTGAAAAGTAGGTGTAAAAATATAAAAAGAAAAATAATTTTCAATATTTTAACCCAAATTCTTCTCCTGCAGCCCTATCGGCTCTGGCCAGAGCTGTTTTTTATAGCTTCTATTATACCCACCAAGGGCAAGTGAAGCACTTTCCAGCTGTCCAGTTCCAGGCAAATTTTGGGTATGAGTGAGTTGAAATTTAAGTTCACAAAAGGTATGTAACTTGGGAATTATTTGTATGCCTAAATAGGTTATGGATGTAGAGGAGAAGGATGAAAACTGTTGGCAAGTGGCAGCTTTATTAAGAGGTAGGATTTCTGACTTGGTTTGGTTAATATTTAGGCTTGAAAGAGAGGAGAATTTATCTAGGATAGATAATAGTGGGGGTAGGGATTTGACTGCCTGGTCCATCAGCACCAGTAGGTCATCAGCGTATAGTAGAATCTTGTATCCCAAATGCTTTACTGATATCCCTTTGATATTTGGGTCTTGCCAAATTATAGCTGCCAGGGATTCTATTGCTAACACAAAGAGAAGGGGGGATAAGGGACATCCCTGTCTGGTATCTCTGGTAAGTGGGAAGGGTGGGGAGAGATCTGCATTTGTTGCTGATAGGAAATTGGGGCCTATTCCAAAATGGGTAAAAACTGCATGTAGATTCTTCCACTCTACAGTGTCTTTTCAAAATCTACCGTGACTGCGGCTATGGGATTTAGGGACTGGGAAGCTAAGTGCATAAGGTTAGTTAGTGTTCTGATGTGGTCTGAGCCCAGTCTTCCCAAAAGAAAGCCTGATTCGGATGGATGTATCAAGAGAGGAGAAGACACTCTAGTCTCATTGCCAGAACTTTTGCATATATCTTCCCGTCAGCCATTATTAAGGTGATAGATCTATAGCTGGGTGGGTACATCAGGTCTTTCCTCGACTTTGGTAGCATTGTTGTAGTTGCTATGGATATTGATGGTGGGAATGTTCCAGTGCTAGTGAGCTCAGTAAAGAGGCATTCTAGAATCAGGCTTACTTGAGGGAGAATCAGGTGATAGAGGTCGATAGGAAGGCCGTCATTACCTGGGGCTTTTTTTGATTTAAGTCATCTGATCGGAGTCTCTATTTCGGTGCCAGTTATTGGTTGGTCCAACTGCACCCTTTGGGCAGGTGATAGCTTGGGCAAGCTGACTGAATCAAGGAAATCTGTAAGCTGTTGGGAGGATGGAGAGGTGGTGGATGTATCTAGTTTCTGATAAAATTATGACGTGATAGTGTTTAGTTCTACAGGACCTGTACACTTGGTACCAGTATTAGATAATAGCGAGGAGATGTACGACAGCTGCTTTTTTAGCCTATAAGCTAACAGTTTCCCACTTTTCTCCTCATTCTCCAAATATTTATGTTTCAACCTCAAAATAGCCAACTCGGCTTTCCGCAAAGTAAGTGTGTTTATTTCCTGCCTTAGAGCCACTATCTCTGTTTGAAGAGGGAAGCATTATATTTGCCTTGAGGGGATATCCTTTAGCTCTCTCTCCTTGGTTTGAAGCTGCTTTTCTAGGTCTGCCAGTTTTTTTCTCCCTTCTCTTTCTCCTATGTGCTGCATAACTAATTATTTGTCCTCGGAGGGTAGCTTTGAATGCTTCCCACAGAGTGGTGGTGGAAGTGGCCTGATTGTCATTGTCAGTGAAACAGTTTTGGGCTGCATTTTGTAGCCATGTTTTAAATTGAGGGTCTAGGAGTAAGGTGGGGTCTAGCCTCCAATTAGCTGACTTATGAGGGGTGGCACCAAATAGAAAATTGAGCTGGAGGGGGGCATGGTCTGAAATAATGATAGGCTGTACATTTACTGCAGTCACTAGGGAGGTGAGCTCTGGGGAAGTAAACCACATATGTAAACGGCACATTGTGCCATGTACCTGGGATTGGTAGGTAAAATTTCTGTCACTAGGGTGAAAATGCCTCCAAATGTCAGTAAGGGCTTGGTCTTTCATCAACAGTTGCACCTCCTGGAGGGCCTGTGAGTGGGGTTCTGGGTTGCCCCGACTCCTATCCATGGTTGGGTTTAGTGTCAGATTGAAATCTCCCCCTATTAATATAGTGGTTGTCCATTAGGGAGAGTAAGTGAGAGGCCAGGGTGTGGAAAAACTGTGGAGTATCTGTGTTAGGTGCGTATATATTAAGTATAGTTAATGGGCCCTGAGGGGTATTAATATGCGCTAGGACCCACCTCCCTTCAGAATCATGGTATGATTTACGGAGGGTCCAGTGTAAGTGTTTATGAATTAAAATGGATACCCTCCCTTTTTTGAGGGGGCAACACTGTGAACCTTCATACCCACCCACCAGCCAGTTTTTTGGCCTCTATATCTGCCAGTCTAGTCTCCTGTAGTAGTAGTAGTAGTAGTAGTAGTACAACCTGTGCCTTTAGCTTTTGAAGATGTGTTAACACCTGCTTGCGCTTGATCGGGAAATTAATGCCCCTAATGTTCCAGCTATAGCAAGTAACTTCATCCATATTCTGGATGTGAAACAAATAAATCAATACATTGGGATTCTGTAACCTTTACAAGCAGGTGTAGCACTCTGGCGGGGGATGTTCTACTCTGACATAGGGAGTGGTGAGAAGCATACCTCTGGGGTCTATACGATAACCTGTTTCCATCTGGTAATGAGCCATAACATAACACAGTTACTACAAAAATTCTAACTAACTTCGCAACCACAGTTAACTGCAACATTAGTCTAATGACCAACCCAACTTGCAAATAGATATCTCTTTCTTTGAGGTGAGGGGTAATCCTGGACATATGTTGTCCTAGGAACACCCTTAGCTCAAATGGAGGGAAGCAAGGGAACCGTATAACATTAAAGTATTGTATCCGGACGCTCTTTGCTGTCTCCAGCTATGCAGTGCTTTTTTGCTGTATGGGTCCCTTGTCTTCAGTACTCTGGCTAGTTTGTTTTAAACAGGTAGTACAATCAAGATTAGCAACACTAATGTATGGACACCTAAGCATTCAACAATAATCATCTTCGTGGGCCCTTTAATTAGGCATATTTGTTTAGGCAGTATGACATACCTTGGACCTGATTTTGGCCTTTGTGTAGATATTTTAATAACTGGCCAATTCTTGAGAAAGTTGCTCTGTAGCCTTGGTCCCCTGTGCCCGGTACTTCAATAGGTAATGTAAGCAGCTCAGTGGGTTGGGCTGCCTGTCTTTGGGAATGGTCTGAGTTTGGCTAGGGGGTTAAGTCCCATTCAAGAGCATATGCTCCTAATTCCTGCAAGGGGCTTTTACAAATAGTGCTCTCTTAGTGATGTAGCCAGAGCTGCCAATTCACCAGTAGATGGTGCCTGTGCAGTTCTTACTGCAATAGATCTTATATACAATGCAGTTCTAACTTTTGCATCTCTGAGACAAAATTTCTAATTGTGGCAGGCTCGGGTGTCCAGAGGCACACTGTGAGATTAAATCTGCAGCCATGTGGACTATCACCTAATCCTATCTTTGCCCTCTGTCCCCTGGGTTGATGGAGCCACTGTTTGGTAATGAGCCCAGGCAGTGGGCTCACTTGTTCTCACACTTTCGTGTGGGGGAAGATGCTACATCCACAGCACTGCATCAGCCCAGTGGTGGGGAGCTGTATATACTGTTCATCACCACATGTGGCTACGGGTCCCCATACCTCTGGTATCTAATTTTGCTGCATATTTCTGGTCTACTATAGTGACCTAACTCAAAGGTTTCCCTGGTAACTGACCCCATCTTAAATTAGCAGATATCAGCCTAATCACTACAGTTGCCTCTACCGACTATATAAAGCAGCTTAATTGAACAAACCTCCCTCCCCCGCCTCATCGAACGTAATGCCCGCTAACTCTGAAAATCATAACTTACTGGGCACAAATGTAGGTAGGCTTCCCATGTGCAGAGTATGTCTGTCGGCTTCTCATGGTTCGGTACAGCCGTCCAGCATGAGCGTGGGCTCTGCTACCAGTACGGGGTACCATAAATCACTACAATAACAAGAGGGCAGCTGTTTTTCCTTTACAAATCACTAAGTGCCCACAACAACAATACATTCATGTGGTAAGCCTGATGTAATTGCTTTAACAACCTATACTGCAAAGAGAGGTCTGCTGCTTCAGCCCCCCCCCACCCGAACCATCTGCCAGTAAACTTAAGCTGCATAATATCTGTCACTGTAGAGACACCAATAGGGTAGAGAGTGCAAGCAGCTAATTTATGTGGCTAACACTCAAACTGGATCTAAAAAAGAAACCCATCCATATCTGCTTAAAGGGAGCAGAGCCCAGCTTGAGTTGCTCCAAGCGCCAGAACTGAATCCTCTCTCCCACCCCCTAGGTGTTTGGGTGCCAGATTAATTTATAAATCCTGTAGAAATAACCTATAATCATTTCAATGCTTGCACTTCCCCCTCTACTGGTGTGCTTGTTTCAATCCTGTCAATAATTTACAAACTTATTCAACCTTCAGGCAAAAAATATTCTGCCGTGATAAAAGGCCTTATCAGGAACGTGCACTGTCATCCAGTGATGCAACCTCAAGAGTCTCATATGCAGTGGTGCTCCTTGTTTTGCCAAGGGACTTACCTGGGTCTGGGGATAAAATGTGACCCTCCCTCACTGCTTTGCTGTCCTTGCCAAGTGAAGCCACTTCACTTTGATCTGCTTCTTGGGGTTTTTGGATCTGATGAGTGGTGCTCTGAAGGGTGCTGCACACCATTCCTTCCACATCTCCCATCGTTAGCAAGGGGGCAAATATGTTCATGGTAGAGAAGGATGGGTGTGTGTCTCTGGAAGCTTGTCTGACCCCCTACTGAGACTGCAGCTCCTCGATCTCTCCCGGACGGGTGATGGATGTCAATCCTTGCAGTGCTTGTTCCTATGTTTACTTTTAGGTGGCATCATCCACAAGTCCTCAATGGCTTTCTGCTGCTTGTGCGATGCTGATGGAACCAGGGTCTCCAGTGCAGGTACGGGTGTAAAATCCATATTGGTGTAGGAAGAGCTGCCTCCCTCCCTCTGACTGTCTCAGTCTGGCTTTGTTTTGCGGCATTGCTTTAGTCCCTTTAGTCCAGTTTTTTGTACATATGCCATAACTGCCTCGGGGCTGTTGAACATCTGGGTAGCCCCATTATTGGTGAGCCGCATAACCGAAGAGTATCAGAGGGAGAAGGGAACTCCCGCCCAGTGCAGCACTTGCCTCACCTCCATAAATACTTTACGTCCAATTGTCAGATCTTTGGAATAGTTGGTGAAGATCATCACTTTGGTATTCTGCCACTCAATTGAGCCCAGATCCCTTGCACACTTCAGGATATTTTCTTTGTCCTGAAAGTGGAGCAACTGGGCTATGATCACTCTCAGCTTTTCACCTGCCGAGGTATCGTGGCTAGAGAGTGGTGCGCTTGCTGAATTTCATAATGGCACCTAGGCCACTGCAGCAGATTGGGCAGCACATGGTGAAGAAAGGCAATGCAATCTCCCCTTTCAGCTTGTTCTGGCAGCCCCACAAACCGCAGATTGTTGCACCTGCCACTATTCTCTATAACATCTAGTTTTAGTTGTACAGTAGTTGTTGGATCGTTCTGCTCTGTTCCCTCATGCAGCTGTGTAGTTCTTGGCACATTTCTGAATTCTGGATGCTGCGGTGTTCAGTGGCTGAAACTTTCTTGTTTAAATGCTGCAATTGTTCTGGATGAATTGAAGTTAGTTGCTTGCATTCATTAACTTCAATGAGTACTCCGCCCAGCATGTTCTCAATCCAATCCATTTGTTTTGTTTTTCAGGTTCAGAATGCGATGCCATGCTGCTGATTATTTTGGGATCGGTCTTGAGGACAATATACACCAGATTAAAGTAGCTGTTTAAGTTTCTTAGATAAAAACCTTACTGTGTGTCCCAGCAGTCCCAAAGTCGGATAGTCCCTTCCCCAGGGTTCGCGCTACAAAAAGCTGTAGAGTGAAATTGTTTAATCCTTTCTAAAGTCCATGGATGGCAGCAAGAGGTATTCTTGATTCCATCAAGCTAAAAGTTCAAGCCTCCATCTTGGTTGAGCCCCCTAGTGGCCATCATTATTTCTTATATTTTAAAATTAACTTGTTGCTAAGGTAACACGTGGTATTCTAAAGTGGCTTCTAATTCTCCCCCCCACACACATACACACACAAACAAGGATTTGCATGCCTGTGATATTTTGCAGTGGGTTTAAGGCATTAGAGCATATCTGAGTAGTCTGGAGTGTTACAGAAACCAAATAATGTGGACAAGTGGTCTCTCCATTCTGGATTCTGTGCACTACTTTTCTTAGAAACAGAAACAAAGACAATGAAGGCAGAAAAAGACCAAAGGCCGTCTAGTCTGCCTGGAGTTCCCTATCTTCTGAACCAAAAACAGAGGGTGCTCAGAGGTGGCCAGTGTACACTGGTAAATACAGTATCACCTACATAAAAAACCTCAAACTCCAAAGGGGCCTTACCAGACAAAACACAGCCTTGAGCTCACGGGAGTTGTTGTGCAAAATTTCTTTTATTAAAGTATTCGAATAAGGTGCATAAAAGTAGCCACAGCAACAGGTACACACAGGTACTGGGTACAAAACAACCCAATGTTTTGCGCATGCATACACTTTTTCAAGGTTACTGCCCTCTACTATTGACCGCTGTACAGTAGGTGCACCTGTTGCTGTGGCTACTTTTGTGACATTATTTGAGCACTTTAACAATAGCAATTTTGTGCAACAACTTCAGTCAGCTCAAGACTGTGTTTTGTCTGGTAAAGCTACCTTTGGAGTGCTGAGTTTTCTCAGCAGTTCCCTGTCTGCCCCTGGACCCATTGTCCATATGAGGTTTTAGCCCTCCTGGTCTACCCCCCACACTCCTTTCCCTACTGTTACCAACATGAGCAACCACCAAATCCTTCACTCAGTCCCAGCCATACTTGAAACCTTTTACAGTCTTAGCACCCATCACCTCCGCTGGTAGACTATTCCATAGCTCCACTAACTGTTCTGTAAATTAGAACTCACTCGCATCCCTCTTAAACTTTACTCCCACCAGTTTCCACACTTGACCTCTGGTTCTTGACTCTGTACTCCTGGTAAATAGCTCCCTGCAATTCACCTTGTGAAGTTCTGTTCCATCTCTTGTTCAGTGCCTTGAGACAATCTTCGTAAGATCTGCCTGTTGGCCCGGAATCATCTTGGTCACCCTGCGATGCACTGTCTCCAGCCTTTCCCTGTCCTTCCCTAGGTGAGAAGTCCAAAGCTGAGCACAGTATTACAGGTGTAGCCTCACCAGTGTCCTATATAGAGGTAGTAGTACATCCTTTATTCCTGTTGTCAATATCCCTTCTGAAACATCCCTGCTTTCTATTGGCCTTACTATAAGCCCTGTTACACTGGCTAGATGAAGGGAGTCACTAATGATTACTCCCAGGTTCCTTTCTTCTACCACTGCACTCAGTTTAACCCCTCCCATCCATACCCTTTCTTTGTTAAATACTGGCTGCCTCATTCCAGCAATACTCCTGGCAGATGCCTTGATGCCACTTTCAGGCAAGGACCCACTGTTTTCCCATGTATAGACAAAGTAGAAAAAGTCATTAAGGGTGGCTGCTTTTCATTCATCTTCCTCTAGTACCCTCCACCTCTTGTAGTCTAACAGTTCTGTTTGTAATTACTGTATTTCCTGTACTCTCCCAGGTCATGTCTGAAAATAGGCAGGTTTATTGCCCAATGCACTTACCCAGTCATCAAAAGCGAATAAATAAATGAATGCTCCCTTCCCGTTTCCTTTTTTCCTTAATATAGATGAATGATTGTTTTCCCCACCCTTGACCCCCTCCACAATATGCTTCTGCATGTTTGCCTTTGTCTCACAGACCATTCTCTTTGCTTCCCTAGTTTTTATTTGATACTCTACCCATTCATCCTCACCCTGCTTTTCTTTGTACCTTGTGAAAGCTTTTTTCTTGTCCCTTCTCTGACCCTTTCTGAGAACCGTATTGGTCTCTTGTACAGTTTTGTTTTATAACAATTCTCATGCATTCTTTGTTGCCTCAAAAATGGTCTCCTTGATTGCTCTACAACTCCAATGCTGTCCACCCTCATCAATTTCTCTCAGACCAGCACCCCATCCATTTGAAGTCTCTTCTTCTGAAATTTAGGAATTCAATTTTTGATAGGGGAATTCTGGTCCGAAGAACCAGCATGGGTCTGATACACAAAGGTTGACACAGGGCTTGCACAAAGCCATGCACTGTCCGCAGTGTTAGGTGCAGTTTCACCAAAGCCCTGTGGTGCAATGCAGCCTGATTTATAAAGGGCTGGTGCAGCTGCAACAGTTTACCCACTTTACAGCAGCTTGCACCAAACCTTTGGCACAAGCCCCATAATATGGGTCCCCCAATGAGTGCAAACATAGATGGGGGAGCTGGTCTAACTTATTTGCGCATTTGGTACCAAGGACTTCTGACGGGGTTACAGCAGGCATGATTCCTAAATCACACTTGCCGCAAAGTTTTACACAAGTCACCCCTTGTGTCAAACCCTATGCCACAAGTCCCTTGTGCTGATCCAAAATGCTTAGTGAATTGGGCCCTATTACCCAAATGGAGTGGTAATGACCAGACCCCAGTAACTCCCCTACCCTCATTTCACCCAACATCTTCAAGTTGGTGAGCACAAAATTGAAAATGGCCACCTGTTTAGTGGGTTCCTTACATAGAAACATAGACATTGATGGCAGATAAGGACCGCAAGGCCCATCTAGTCTGACCATTTCTTTCTCTACCTTATGAACGTGCCATAGGCCTTTACTTTGTCAATGGCCTATCTATTCATAATCATCTCTTTTGCTCCCTTATGCCTATCCCATGCCTGTTTGAAGCCCTGCACTGTTTTCATATCCACCACTTCCTGAGGTACGCCGTTCCAAGCATCCACCACCCTTTCTGTGAAAAATAACTTCTTCACATTACCCCTTAATCGGTCTCCTTCTAATCTCATGCTGTGTCCTCTTAAACTGCTGTTTTTCTTGTATAGAAACATGCTAGACTCTTTCACCTTGTTAATACCCTTAAGATGTTTGAATGTTTCAATCATATCACCTCTCTCCCTCCTTTGCTCTAGGGTATACATACTGAGCTCTGTTAATCTGTCATCTGATGCTTTCTGATGCAGCCTGTGCACCATTTTGTTGCCCTTCTCTAGACAGCCTCTATTTTGTTAATGTCCTTGTGAAGGTGTGACCTCCAGTACTGCATGCAGTACTCCAGATGGGGCCTAACCAGCGTCTTGTAAAGAGGGATTATTACCTCCCTCTTATGACTTGTGATACCCCTACTAATACACCCCAACATCCCCTTAGCCTTACCTACTGCTTTAGTGGTCTGCTTGGATGATTTCAGGTTATCTGTGATGATGATGCCCAAGTCTCTTTCTTCCCTTGTGACTGCCAGCAACTCCCCTCCCAACCTATAGGTGGCTTCAGGGTTTCTCTTCCCTATGTGCGTGATTTTGTACTTCTTTGTGTTAAACCCCAGTTGCCACTCTTTTGACCATTTTGCCAGTTTATCCAGATCTCTTCTCATTCTGCCCACCCCATCTGGATCATCTACTCTGTTGCAGATCTTGGTGTCATCTGAAAACAGACAAACCTTTCCCTCCAGTCCATCTGCAATGTCACTGATGAAGATATTGAAGAGGACTGGCCCCAGGACTGATCCCTGAGGTACCCCACTTGTGATTTGCATCTCTTCTGACTGTATACCCGCTACCACCACTCTCTGTTTTTTGCCTGTCAACCAGTTTGCCATCCAGTTGACCAACTTCTGACCCACCCTGAGCCTACCCAGCTTGTTAATAAATCTTCTGTGTAGAACAGTATCGAAAGCTTTGCTGAAGTCAAGGTAGGTGACATCAACTGCTGCCCCTTGGTCTACCACTCTGGTTACCCAGTCAAAGAAGTCTATGAGATTAGTTTGACAGGAACTTCCTGTTGTAAACCCATGCTGTCTTGGATCCTGTGCTCCTTCGGATTCCAGGTGTTGCACTATCCTTTCCTTAAGGAGTGCCTCCATAATCTTGCCCACTACTGAGCTAAGATTGACTGGTCTGTAGTTCCCTGCCTCCTCACTGCTACCACTCTTGTGGAGCAGGAGCACATGAGCCCTTCTCCAGTCTTCTGGGACCTCTACTGTGCTCAGAGGCTCACTAAACAGTTCTGATAATGGCTCCGCTAGTTCCAGCCTTAGCTCCTTTAGTACTCTGGGTTGTATGCCATCAGGTCCCATTGCCTTGTTCACCCTGAGCTTATTGAGCTCTTGTAGGACCCTTTCTTTTGTGAAAGGACTAGTGCACACCTCCCTCCCCCTGAGTCCATGGTGCTGAGCTGTGGGCCCTGCCCCACCTTCTCCTCAGTAAATACTGAGCAGATGTATCTATTTAGGACAGATGCCTTTCCCTGGTCCTCCTCCTCCTCACACTCCCCCTTATCCCCTTTGATCTTAGCAATACCCCCTCCAGAATTTCTCCTTTCACTAATGTATCTATAGAAAGTCTTGTCACCTTCTTTTACTGTTCGTGCTAGTGATTTCTCACTTTGGGCCTTTGCCTGCCTTACTGCCTTCCCTGCTTCCCTTAGAGAAGTTTGATATGACACCTATCTTCGTCCCACTTCGTTCCCTTATATTTCCTGAAGGCCAGCCTTTTGGTTCTGACCATTTCTGCTACTGTTTTTGAGAACCAAAGTGGTTTAGTTCTTCTTTTGCACTTCCTTTTCTCTCTAACACAATGGGATGTTGCCTCAAGTATTGCATCTTTATTACTTCTTTATGGTCAATTATTAAGCAAGCAATGGATCCCCTATTGGGTCTTAATGATTTATTCACAGCTAAAATTTGCATCCTAAGGGATTTCTCAGATATTCCATTTATTATTTGTAAATTCCACATGGCCTTATTATCAATGTCAGTTAAAAAACTAATACTTAGACATTGGAAAGATAGCGAAGATATAACATATACTGAGTGGTTGAATGAGCTTCTAGCTAATTTTAGCTCTGAAAGAATGATTGCTTGTCTATGGAATAATATGGCTAAATTCAGCCGAATATGGGGCCCCTTACAAACTCTTTATTCTCTTCAATCTGCCTAAAATAAAGTCTATATCTTGGACACTATGCTGTGAGTATATGTTTCAGCCATGCAAGACCCTGTAGGGTGGGGTAGGAGGGTGGGGAAGTGAAGATGGAGGAGGGATGGGACACATGTTACAATCTGTCAGATCAGGTTTGGTCTGGTACTTACATGGGGAGGGAGGAGGGGAAGGCACATCCTATACATTGTTAATAGTTATACATTGTTAAATTAAATTTTCTTGTATATCAAACATGATGTGTCTTCTTCTGTATGTTGAAAATATTAATAAACTTTAAATTATAAAAAAAAAAAGTATTGCATCCTTAATGCTTGTGCACTTTGCCTGTACTCCCTCACCTGTATTTCTTCTTGCCAGGGCTAGCTTAACTCTGTTGGCCATCTTATCAAACTCAGCTCCTCTGAAGTCCCATATTTTTGCCTTGGAATGGGATGATTTAGTTCTAGTGGCCAAACTGAACCACCATGTAATGGTCATTGGCCCCCAGGTGACCTTTTACCTGGAGATCTGTGATTCTTTCCATGTTAGTCAGTACTAGATCTAGGATAGCCCTGTCTCTTGCGTGTTGTTGTACCAGTTGTTTGAGTATCTCCCCCTGCAGGGAATCCACCATGTGTCTAGTTCTGGAAGATGTTCCTGCTGATATTGACCAATCTTATCTGGCATGTTGAAGTCTCCCATTATCAGAACCTCCCCTTTAACTGTCATGTTTTGTATATCTTCTAACAGTAACATGTCTATGTCCTCTCCCTGGTCTGGAGGCCTGTAGACAACCCCAATTCGTATGGCAGCCCCATTTCCTGTTTCCATGGTGACTCACAGTTCTTCTGGCTCCTTATGTGTATTCTGAATTTCTGTAGCTTTTATATTTTCATTCACATAAAGGGTCACTTCACCCCCCCGTTTTGCACCCTGGTCTCTTCTGAACAGTACATAGCTTGGTACTGAAGTCTCCAAAGTGTGGTTACTGGTGAACCATATCATGTTAATGGCTACTATGTCCAGTTTAGCCTCTGTCATTGTTGCCTCAGGCTTGGGATCTTGTTTCCCAGACTGCAAGCATTTGTGTACATCATTTTCCATTGGCCAGATCTTGATGTGTTAGTTGTTGGGCAAGGTCTGGCATTTCCCCTGTGCATCGTATGGGTGTGTTAGTTGTTGGGCGAGGTCTGGCATTTCCCCTGTGCGTCGTATAGGGAGCCGGACCTTTTTCCTTACCTGATGATACAAATGAACTACAAACATGCTGAACTCCTGTTTGATCACTAGCTGAGGGGGAAGGGGTGTTCTTCTGATCGACGTATCAGGTGCTGCACCCGCTCCCCATTTGCTAGTTTAAATGTGGACCAGCTGAACCAGCAGAAACTCCTGCAGCGTGTCCAACATGGCCTGATTTCTGGTGCACCTGGGTGCTGGAATGTACCAGTCAATATCCGGCAGGTTCAGATCCCCCACCACAACCACTTCCCCTTCTTCACTTCCCTTGCCAGCCCTTCCTTGAGCTCCTTATCGCTCTCTCTTCTACTTTTTTTAGTGATCCACAGACCACCCCACCTGTATTTTCTTGTCCGAGGGTGCCATGAAGTGACTCCACAGTGACTCTGTTTCCATTTTCTGCTTCTCCTGATGTGTCCATCCTCCACAGCCTCTATACCATCCCTGACATATATGGCTGTGCCCCCCCTTTCCTTTCCCTCTATCCTGTCTAAACATTGAGATAGTTTCCATGGCCCACGTTTCTGTGATGGCTATGAGGTCCACCTTAGTGTCTGTCACCAGTGCCTGGAAATCACTGATTTTATTATCCAGATCCTGGCATTAAGGCACACCTCCTTCCAGCTAGCTTTGAATCTACTTTTGTTGTTTGCGAGTCTACACCCGCATTTCTTCCCATTCTGTTTACCTTGTTATTGTTCCTATTGCTTGCAAACTCTTTGAATCTTCCCCCATTCCTCTTCCACTACTCCTTTTTTGAACCTCAGCCTTATTTTTATCCACCTTACTGATACCACTCCACGGTATAGGGGGAGCACTAACTAGGTTTGCCCCTCACTCCATTTACCATGGTTCACCTAGCCTCAATGTCCACTGCAGTCAATTTAACTATCTAATGTAGACATCAAACTTCAACCCCAGTGCACTAGTCTCTCTTGTCAGGTGAAGGCCATTACTTTTGAAAAGTCTGCTGTCCCAAAAGTCACCCCAGTGCCCCATAAAGTGTTGCTCTTTCTCCTAACACCATTCCTTTACCCACCAGTTTAATTCCTGTATCTTTTCCCTCCTTACTCCCCCCTTCACACTGGGAGGACTTCAGAAAATGCCAAGGAGGCTGAGTGTGCCTGCAATCTGTCCCTAGTCTCTGAAAGTTCCACTTCACTTGCTCCACAGGCTGGTTCACCAGATAGTTGGTACCCAAGTGTACTAGCACACCCAGCTCCACCCTTCTTTTCCATTGTTCTCCCTAGTCTGTCTCTGTTCTATATGGTTGATGCCCCAGGAAGGCACCTGACCATCCCCCATCCTTTCTTCACACCCACCATCCTCTCTACTCCCCTGATCATAGAATCCCCAACCACTAAGACTGTCCTAACTGTCTTCTTCTTACTCTCACCACTGGATGCCACCAGGTCATCACTCTCATCTCCCCGACTAACCCAGACTCCTCCTCCTAGTGGAGTCAGGTTCCTGAGTCTCCTCCAGGGGTGCAAAGCAATTTGCCATCAGGCTGGTGAGGGGTTGACTGGCCTCCATGTGGCAGGCCTTGCCACCCTTCTCCCTCCCCACTTCCCTACTTCTTTCTACCCCCCCTCGGACCAGTGGGCCTCTAGGGGAGTGGGGTGTGGGCTATAGCTGAGCCAATGCCTCAGGAGTTCATACTAGGAGTTGTTAGATGTACTGAAGGCGTTAGCCCATAGTGCATATCTCCCACACTGGCAGGTTATTTAATACCCAATTGAGTTAATAGGTGCTCATCTAACTTTAGTTTAAAGGCAATAAATTATTCAGTTTCTGCCACCTCTCTAGGTAAGGCATTCCATAATAGTATTATTCTTTGGGTAAAACAGACTCTTCTAATATTTCTCTTGGGATATGTCAACATTAGTAGGTGCCCTTCTAAGGGAGAAGTCCCTTTCGTTGTAAACCAGGCCCAGACACCCCATAAGTTGTTTGTCACTTGATATATGATACATCTGTAACAGATCCCCCCTAATTCACCTGAGTTCAGCTGGGTACAATTTTAGTTCAATCAGTCTTTGTTCATAACTCATATTGTGTAATCCGTCTATCAATTTGGTTACTCTCCTCTGAACACCCTCCTGTCTTATGAGATACCTCTTCGCTTGCTGCTACCAGCTGAGCATGAAGCTCTGTAAAGGTCCTGCAGAAGGGGCAGGGACCCTTCCTCCCGAGAGTAACTGTGGAAAAGAGCACCACATTGTCCCTGCAACTGACTTGCTCCCCACACAAACTTTATCCCTATACTGATCCTTATGATAACCCTTAGACTTCTGACTGAAATGTTTTAGCAGACATGTTCTAGCTGCCTCACTCAGCTGTCTCCTTGTTCTGATCAAACATGCAAACATTCTCTCAGAGTCTCAGAGTTAGGAGCTCAGGTAGGGTCTGTGGAGACAGAATAGTCAGGGAACATCTTAGCAGACTGGGTTGGGCCATGCAGTCCTTTTCTACCGTCAAATCCTATATTTCTGTGTTTCTCCATTGTGCTTCCCCTGAGTGTACTATATACCTCAATAAGTCTCTCAAATGTTAAAGGGGCTCTTGCGAACCTTTACAGTACTATCTTTGCATTTTGTAAAGTTAAAGATGAAAGTAAGTGCATCAAAACATAATTAAACTATAGTGCATGGGAAGCCTTAATTGTGTATGGAAATCCATAAACTCCAAAAAGTCATTCTGCTTTAGTAGTGAGGTACCTGCTACAGCAGAACAAAAGCGCGGTGTGCTGGGTCATGTATGTCACACAGTTCTGAGCTGCATTCTTTCATCTATGCCGTCAGACCACTGCATCAGCTTCTCACAAAATCAACTGCTCAGAACAGCTCATGCAGCAAAGTTATAGCGCTCCTCCAATTTAAAACAAAAAAGTGAAAAGAAAAAGAAACTGTCATAGTATCACAACATTTTTTACCCTAGTCCTTAAGCACCAGGGGGAAAAAAAACTAGTGACACACTCTTGAGCCGCTCATGCTAAGGAGAGAAACTAGCATTCAGTATCTTTTTCCTGTGAGGGGTTCAAAATGTTAACTGAAAAAGGATGTATTTCACTCCATACTAGCTCAGTGAAGCACCACAACAGCACTGTACCACTACCCTAATCAAAGTGATTATAAGCCTACACAAATGACAACTGCAGTTTGCCGCTGCCAGAGAGAGAAAAGTTTATAATACAGCAGGAGAATAAGCACACTGCTCAGAAAACAGATACTGACACCTGTATTATCAGTAGCTTCCTGAGACATTCAGATGAGCATAAGGAAATCAAGGACACACCCGTCAATGAGCTGAATCTGTCATTATCAGATTTTGTCTTTAAAAATCAGGTGTCTGTATGACACAGAATATGAATCCAGTACACTGAGAGGAATGCTTAACAGTAGAGGGAATCCAGCGATATGGGCGAATCAAACTGAGTGACTCAGTTTGACCCACTCAATTTGACCGCCTGCGAAAAGAGCAAACATGAAAGGAGAGTGAACATTGGAATAGCGAGTATAAACAGACAGAAACCACGATGGACGGATACAGCGACAGTAGAAGAAAGGTCAAGTGAATGAGAATATAGGATGTAGTTTGGCCAGGCAGTTCCCAGCTGGCCATATGGTCTTGTGGAGGCAGTCTATACCTCTTGTGTGGGAGGATCTGGGTTTGGACCTAGCTAGGTCTGTGGGTGTACTGTTTTTATTTTTGTGTATGTTGGGACTTAATTTTTTTTTAATTTTCTGTTTCTGCTCCCCGGCCCTACTGGATGTTGCCCCCCCATCCACAGGTTACTCCTCCTCCCCATAATAGCTCTCTCCTGAATTTTCCTCAGTACCACAGTGGCAGTCTCCCTCTCCCCAGAGTTGATTAGAATAAGTATGGAGGGTCCAGGGGGGCAATGCCCCTGGATGGGGGGTGCAGGGGGCATAGCCCCCTGCATAAAATGATTAGCAGATATTGGCCATGGAGCAGTTGCTGTGGATTGTTGCTGTTTTCCGGTGAGCTGTAGTGCAGCTCGCCATTCTTGTAGTCTATGATTTGCACTCACTCATGTTGCAGTCGCTATAAAATCATCTCCTTTATCACATGGAAACACAGTATAGAGAAGTATTTACAGAAGAAAAGCTACACATTCTTCTTTATCATTGCACAGAAGCTGACTTTCCTGAGACTGTAAAAACAATTTCTGCTAACAGGAATTCTTAAAATATGGGTATAGGCAACAAAGCTAACCGAGCAGAGGTACTCACTGAAATAGATATAGATCTACTGTTCACAGCAGGAACCCTTGGATTACATATCCCCACCACAGTATTAAATATCATGTTTTATGATATAGGACTTTATTTTGCACTGTGTACAACTGAACGGTACCAGCTGAAATGGGGAGACCTGCAACTGTGTCATGACAGAGATGGCACCGTGTTTCTGGAATACAATGAACACTAGACCAGAACAAAGACTGGCAAAAACTCTTGAAACATCAGGGCCATCAAACCCACAATGCAGGAGAATAAAACAATCTAGACAGAGGACTAGTCACTGCATACCTAAAATACAAGTCTGTGAGACCCTACAAATGCTGGATGCTGATGTTCCTTTTTACTTGCCACTGGATACCAACTATAGACCTGATCTATCTCGGTGGCACAGGGCAATGACTGGGGGGAAGAACAAAATATGGTCTTTGATGAAAAGAAATATCTTCTGCTCCACCAGATGAAAAAAAAAATGACAACCCAATGTAACAAAAAGAATAACATAGATACAATTGGGCCGATTCTAGAGGGTGGCGCATGAAGTTACACCGAGCATAACTTGCGCCACCAGCAACTGCGTCATTGACCCTGCGCCCCTTGTCTAGAAGGGCAGGGTCTCCGCAGCAAAGTCCTGCAACTTGCGACATGTGGCTAGGTATGCCACACTGAGGGCTTACCTGGTCAGTATGTCGCAACCCGCAGCCCAGGTCGCAAGTGCACCCCCCACCCACCAAGCCACAACAGCCCACATCCCTGCACCCGAATCCCTCATTGTAGAACTGTTCTGATTACGAAAGCTTCCATTTTATTTCTTGCAAAAATATGATAGAGGACATATTAAACCTGAATTACACAATGAACCATAGAGGAGTCCCTTTTCATTTGTGAAAGCATTCAAATGAGGTTCCTCTTTTATACAGGAGACAGCACATGTATGCACACATATGGTACAATTTAATATGACACATGTGCTAATGTCCTGTCCCATGAACTAAAAGGAAACTTTACATTTTACTTTATATTGAGGGCGCTAATCCATTGGTCTTTTAAATAAAGCTTGAAATTCCTGTAACATTTAGTTAATTACAGTATGTCACATAAGGCTTACAGTAACACTAATCAGTATTTATTCTTCCTTTAACCCCCTAGTGTAGTACATTCTTACATTTCCCAGTAATTAATGTATCTACGTTTCTTACCATAAATGCTCCTTACCAGAAGTACAGCATCACTTCTAACAGTTGCCAAAGTATTTGTCCGTTTCTGAAAGAAATATTATTTTTTGTGTGTCCCTATGCCTGGGACAACTTATCACAATATTCTCGAAGCTGCTCTAGCTTTACTTGTTTTAAAACTTTTGTAAAACGAAATATGTTAAATTCTAAAGTGCTGAGTACATGAATGGCAACTTGAATGTATGAGTCTGCTTCTTGTTACCCTGTGTTTTACTGTTCAGAATGCCTTTATTAGAGCGGCGTTGTCATCTCTCAGTTATGATAAAGTGATCTTTGTCGCCGGTTGTAATGTAGAATACTGAGGAGTGTCCTTGTAGAGCTATTTCAAAAGAAGAAATTACCTAGTACCTCTACCTATCCTCAGTTGGAGATTGGTACAGCCTATTTCCTCACTTCCTTCCATGGTTAGCCGATTTCCACTGAGTACTGTAGGGAAGGCTTTCCTCAGAAGACGATTCAGAAATTCACTTCTGAGGCATCTTACAAGAGTGCTTCTATAGCACTCAGTCGGGCGGCTGGCTATGGAGGTGAGAGGTGGCCAGCCACCGGCCGGGACAGGTGGAGGGTGCTGGCTGGGCTGGCACAGCTGGGTGGGGACCACTAGACTACCAGGACATATCAGGGTATTTGCTGCATTTTCAGCCTGCAACTTGGGGGTCAGGACACACACAGGTGGGGGGAATGACAGTGCTGCACTGCGGGGCATTTTACAATTAGGGATTTGACAGCTGTGGTGTGGGCAGCTATCCGGGGCATGTACCTTAGGCATGAGGGGGCAGTTGGTGTGGGAAGCCCTGCAGGGCCATTACTGTATGGGAAGGCATGTACAGTACAGGGATTGGGTGGGATCATGCTGTGATGCCCAGCGGGGCAGCAGCAGGGGTGGTCTGGGCATGCGGGGGCACATGGAGATGTAACTTACATTGCTGGTTCTCCTCCGGGGGTTCTTGTAGAATCCCAACATTGGGGACTTTGTTGCTGCCCTTCTGGAATGGGGCACTACTGCTGCTATAAACCCCCTAGCACCATGTCACAGGGGGTTTATGGCGCAACTGCTGGCATAACAGTTGTTCAGCACAAGTGGCCTGTGACATGTCGCGGGCACTTTGTAGAACAGCACAGATGCCAGCATGGGCGACACACCCACAATGTCACCCATGCTGTCCAGGAGTTGAGACTAGTCCTTATCAGACTCAGACCCCGCCCCGATCTACGTCTCCACACACAGTACACCAAGGCTGGCATCCTGTAGGATCACATCCAGGGCCTCGTCTGACCCCAGGTCCAGGACATCCGCCTGCACCGTGGTGTTGAGCTGCAGCCTGTTGGGCCCCCGGATGCCGGTGGATGTGGACAGCTAGTCTTCCGGGGCCATACTGGCGTCCACTGTTGCTGCCGCTGCCGATGCCCTATCATCTGCATGGAGGTGTGCTGGTTCTACAAGAGACAAATGGTATGCCAGTGATGCAGTGCCCACATGTGCCGCCCCTGTACACTGCCACTGCATGTGTCCTGCAGCATGGCATGCACGAGTGTGTGCACACATGCACATGGCTTGCATGCTGGCTGCATGCACACCAGTATGCCCACGTATGCACCCTCTGCGCCACCAGCTGTGCGTGTCTCACATACATACAATGTAGTGATGGGCTACCACCTGTCTGGAATCCTCCTCCAGGCACACCCTCCACTGTGGTGTGGCGCATGGTGGCTGCCACCAACTCCTCCTGCAGCATTAGTGTGGGTGCATCTGCAGGCCCTCCTCTGGTGGCAGCACGGGACACCCGGAGGGCTGCCACCTTCTACTGTATCCACTGCTTGTCTGTTCCAACCTTCTTTTGGCACTCTTATGCTGACCACTGGTGGCTGCCGTGCTATTTTAATTTGGATGCCACCTCCTTCCATGCACCAGCCCTGGCCTGTGGTGTGCCCATGGCACCACTCAACAGGGGCCCCCTGTCCAGGTAGGCCTCAAACAGGGCATCAGTCTTGACCTTTGTGAAGTTGGGCCTGAGCGTCCATGCAGGCCCCTGCTCCTCGCCCTCCTCATGTGCTGAAATGGACAGCACAGTGTGTCAGTGGCAGCATCCCCCTGGTCTGTCCCACCCTGCAGTGCTGTCTGCCCCCAGTGAGCTGCAGCGGCATGCACAACTTACCTATCAAGGATGCAATACCGGTCCATGGCCTGTGCTGTTCCATGGTGCTTATAAAGTGCAACGCATGCAAATGAGGCTGGGTGCAACAGTAATGATATGCTAATGCAACCACTTGACCACACATTGGCTGATGAACTCATTTGCATGTGGTGTCTGAATATCGGGATATTGCGCTGTGCGCAATGAGATTACACTGGAATAAGTCACTGCGATGCAATGTGCATGCATACATGGTGCACAGGCCTGCAGTGTGCTTGCACATCATGGTATTATGATGTTAATCATGCACTGTGTGTGGACAACATGATGCAGTGGCATTGCACATGTTGCGCATGGCCAGCTACCCACATGGTCGTGTATGGTGTACCATGTCTTATTGCGCCCATGCACAATGGTGGGTGACCCCTGCCTCTGGACCAGATCTCTGACCCCTGGGTCAGACCTCTGACCCTGTGACCCCATGTAGGCATGCCCACTCTGCACATCTCCGGCACTGCGCAGTAGGCAAGCACTGCACATGCTCCTGTGCATCACGCATCAGGTGCATGTTGTGGACACGTGTGCCTCCTCCAGCCATTTTCACCACTGAACTCACTTCTGGCTCCATTGCACAGGGAAGGTGCAGACGGGCCCGGAATTGGTCAACCTTGTGGCCTGCGTGGAGCCTCATGCCCCCCAGCTCTTTGGGCAGGTGCCCCTGCAGTGAGCCACGGGCACTGTGTGACAAGAGATGGCTGTCAGCCTGGAGCACAGGACAGGGATGCCCAGGATAGGTGAGATGCTGCCACCACTATGGGGATCTCATGCAGCAGGACCCAGAGAGGTTGAGAAGGCTACAGGCATGCGCCAGGCATGGGGCTGTGCCACAGCCAGGTAAGTTATCCCATGTTGCATGTCTGCCCTGGTGCTATACTGTGGTGTTGGCTTGGCTGCCTGGCATGCCCTGCAGTGGGGTACACTGTCGTTGTGTGCATCACGGAGTGGCATTGCCAGCTTCCACTTGCATTGTGATGCAGTCATGCAGGCATGTGGGATGAGTCAGGCAGGGGCATGCCCTGTGCACAGGGGTTGGGGGGCAGCTGCTGTGGTTGGTTACTGATGTGCACCCATCTTCTTTCCATTCCCAGGACTGGAGGATCGATGGCAGGCCAGGGATGCAGCAGAGCACTGTGACAGCGCTGGACCAGCATCAGCAGGGCTGCAGGGGTCAGGTAAGCACTGTCATGGTCCTTCACACTCTACATGGAGAGTGGCGGGGGGAGTGGGTGCAGGCATTGCCACCTGCGCCATGTGCTGTGGTAGCTTTGTGTGTCACACTGTATGTGGTGCATGCCACTGTGGAGCATCCATTGGACATGTGTGCCAGCTGTTGGTGGGGTAGGCATGTGCCTGGCTGTCACTGTTGTTGCTGTGGTGCTGCTGGCACACTGTACCATGTGACTGCCCCCTCCCACTGCACAGTCCCTGTTCCCTGTCCCCTTCCCTCGCTGTACCTACCCTTTCCCAGCCCCTGGTTTAATGTAAATAGTTTGCTTCCAAATATATATTTTCTGACTTACCTGCCTGTGTCTGTGCCTGCTTTGTAGACGGCATGAGGAGCCATGTTGCAGTGGCCCAGTGTCTGTCCATGAGGTGATCGAGATGGGGCACATGTTGTGCTCATATGGTTCACTGCTGTGTGCTGTGGTGTGTCCCATTGTGGTGGTGTTCATCCCCTGGGTCAGTGGCTGTGCCTTGGGGTGCCCATGGGGCAGCTGTCAGGGGTGTGTGGCAGTTGTGTGTGTATTGATGGCACACATCCATGGTCATTGGTCAGGTACTGCCCACACGCTGTGTTGGGGCCCCTGCTTGGCGTTGTGTGGCCTGTCCCATGTGGTCTGCCATGCTCCCTGCCACCTGGCACATTCAGTGCCTACTTTGTAGGCTTTCTGTGTGCCTGTGTGACATGTGTGTGATTGGCTGCATGGTTCTGGGTGTGGCATGCTATGGTCTTGGAAGGTGGGGCACGGCCAGTGGCCTGTGGGGGGGTTCCCTTAGTGGCCTTCCATTGGCACCTCCTGTCACCTATCTGTACCACTGTTGTGTTCTGGGGTCAAGTGCCTGGGTGCCTGTGTGTGTCCTGCTGGTGGAGGCTTCCTGTGGCCTGTCACTGTGCTTCCATGGCTCTGTTCCTGGGTCTGTTCTCTGTTGCTCTGCTCCCACAGTTGCACTGGATCATCTCTGTTTGTGCCATGGCACAACGCTGCCATATTCAACTGGGTTGCGCTGGTGCAGTTCGGCCTGCGCAACCTCTGAATATGGCTCCTGTTGCACAATTGCACATCGGATTTGTGCTATGCCAGATTTGTGCTGGACTTTGGTGCATTTCTGAATATCTGGGCCTATGAGTTCAAAACTGCAATGGAGGATAAAGGGAACAAAAAAGCATTTTATAACTACATAAACAGCAGTAAAAAGGAAGCTGGATAATATGACCCATAAAAACAGGTAACAAAGAAATCAATGATGGTCAGCAATTAGCAGGGGAATTCAATACACATTTTAAAAACAATTACCATCCCAGGGATATGTACATCAATGCAGTAATTTCAGAAACACTAGAGGAAACCAAAGATTGAAGCAACTGATGTCAAAAAATAAAATCATGCAGCTTAAGGCCAATAAATCCTTGGGACCTGATGAACTCCACCCTTGCTTGCTTCATAAACTGGTAGATGACATAGTGGAACCATTAGCTGACATATTCTCCGACTCTGTTACTACTGGCAAAGTGCCAATGGAACGGAAAAAGGCAACAGTAATCCCAATCTATAAAATGGGTCCCAAAACAGATGTTAAAAATTATAGACCAATCAGTGTGACACCGACTGTGGGTAAACTGCTGGAAGGTTATGTGAAAGATCTGATACTGGAGCACCTAAGTAGGGAAGGCATGGAAGACATAAACCAGCATGGGTTCAGGTCAGGCAGATCATTCATAATAAATTTACTGAATTTCTTTGAACCTATCAACAACGCATTGGATGTGGGCCTACCAGTAGACATATTATTCTTGGAACCTTAGTCAGTAAGCACTGAGGCACAGGTTACCCCAAAGGGCATTGGCCGGGAAGCCAAGTTTCAAAGAAATACAAAATCACACATGCCCCATAATGGAAAGCCCCATGGGCTATATATGCAAATCACCACAAAATGTTATGCTGGTTCAACTTTAAGCATGCATATACAGTCCATGATGCTTTGCATTATGGGGGTATGTGTGATTTTGTATAATATTCTTGGACTTCTCTAAGGCCTTTGATATTATTTCACATGCCCTGCTATTAAAGACACTTCAGGAAATGAAAATTGGGAACAACACTGTTAGCTGGATAAGTTCATGGCTTCATGGTAGGACACAGTGTGTGTTGCAGGGCATGAAGCACCATAGGTTGAGGTCACTAGTGGGGTACCCCAGGGATCAATACTAGGACCTATATTATTTGGTATATTTATCTCATCATTCCAGACATCAGGGAGTTACTGGCATGCTAAATTCACTGCAGATGTGAAACTGGGAGCCATCATTGAAAGTGGTAAAGCTGCTAAACCTTTTCAGGATGAGATCAATCGAACTGAGGAATGGTCCAAGTTGACTCTACTCCCTTTTAATATAGGGAAGTGCAAAGTAATGCACATGGGGCAAAATAACTTGAAGGCAAAATACTACATGAATGGACAGGAATTAATAGGAACCAATAATGAAAGACTTGGGTATAATTACAACACGCAGACTATCACAAGAAGAACAGTGCAGGGACGCTTTGAAAAGATGTAACAGGGTCATGGGCTGCATACTAAGAAAGATTAGCAGCAGAGATAGCAAGGTACTTGTCCTGTTGTACAGCACTCTGGCCAGACCCCACCTGGAGTACTGTGTTCATTATTGGGCACCATACCAGAAGGCAGATATCAAATTGCTGGAGGGAGGCACAAAGAAGGGCCACTAAGAAAATAAGTAAAATTGCAAGCAAGGACTATGGAGCTTGACTGAAGGAGATGCATCTGTATATATATTGGAATACAGACGATTAAGGGGAGACTTGTGCCTGATTTTTAAAGCTACAAAGAACGATGACCTAATGCAATGTGTAGAAGGAAAAATGCAAATAAAGAAAATAGGAGACAAAATCTACAGTTGAAGGGTACTGTTTATAAAACAGAAAGACATAACTGTTTTAGTCAAAGGGTAGTGTCAAGCTGGAACAACTTTCTTAAGTCTGTGGTTATGTGCAACAATCTGGCAGCATGTAAGACAACTCTAGATAGCTACATGGATGACAGAAAATGTTCACTTCAGTAAGTTTCATGGCGAGTCTCATGACCTTTTGACTTAAGACTTGTAATCCACTATGATAGCGATATCAATACTGATCAATATACATCAATAAGATATACATGGTTGCCATGCCAACATCAAAACAGATAGAAAGTTTACAAACAACGGTGCTTAAAAGCAGCCAGTGCAAAAATTATCAGACTCTGGAATTGCACCAGATGAAATAATATAAATACAGTGTCTGGGCACTGTCAAGTTCAGAGTTTGAATGCTTGCTTGAGAATGAATGTACAGAAGAAGCTTCAGCTGTCAATTATATTGAGCAACAACTCAGTGCCAAACAGTTCACAAGTCATAGAATTGGAGAAAATGAGCACCGTTTCATTAAAAGATGAAACTGACAGCTTTATGGGTTCCTGTTTCCACAAATCATCTTTTAGTGCATTACATATAACTTTCAACATCATAAAAGGTTAAACAAAATACAAAGCAATCGAAAAAAACTACACAGCAAATAAAACCATCATAACACTAACAACAGATTGGAGTAACCATCTACCACCTGTAAACCAAACACCTACCACCCAAGCCCCACCACCATAAACCAGAACCACTGCACCCCCTTACACAATACCACTTTAGTGGTCCAATCAACCACTGCCCCAACTAATAACACATCTTTACAGTACCTCTGCTGTTCTCCCCCAAACATCTCTCTGCGTCCATTTCAGCACACGCAGAATTAAAAAAAAAAAAAAAAAAAAAAAAAGATTACCTCTTCCCCTCAATGAACAACAGAACCTCACACCTAACATCCAGAGTAAGATAATTATATCTACTCTGCTCCAACAAGCAGTTTGTGCCCATCCTGTGGCACACCTACTGACCAATGACAAGATCTCATCCCCTACCCACCCACCACACCACCTCTAACCAATTATCCATTTATTACGTAGTAGCACACATCATGTCAATAAATGCAGAAAACAAGGACAAATTCTACTTTTTTTTTGTATGTGTCTCACAGGAAATGGATACCATGTTGAAAAGAGAACATGACTGAATGTCATCAGCAGTAACTCCAGTTCTGATTGAAAGAAAATAAGTGGGAATTGAACCATCTCAATAAAATACAAAAGTACCAAAAGAAGTGATGAATGTACACCCTGAGATCAATCAACCAACTTACTAAATGCATTTCTATAATTTAACAATACCATGTGCAAACATTGTTCACATTAGATGTACTTACTTGCTATGTTTTAATTCTTAACAGTTGTTAAAATGTTTTAGCTTTTGAGAGCAGTAAGACTGCAGACACCAAATTCCAACACAAGAAAACAGGTGCCATAATGAAAGTCATTCTATAAATGAACAGTAAGCATAATTAAAAAAAAAAATTAGATAGTCTCCCCACCCAGACAGCCCAGTGGTGCGGAGGGCTGAGGCGCTGGACACCTTACTTCACGCTATGCCGGTGACTCATGTTCAGGAATGATCACGGGCCACCGGGGGTAGGCAGGGGAGGAGAGGGATTGAGCATCCAAGGGACTGCTCTCCCTCTCTGGGGAGGGGGGGACTCCAGTGGTTGGCGTGCTTCTGGCCCCTAGTGGAGGCTGGGGGGCAGTCGCTGATGCTGTGCAAAGGAAGGTTGAGATGGGGAAGGTGCCAGAAGGAGCATATGCGAATGTGTGCACACTCCTCCACTGGCGTCATTACATGCCCCTCTCACATAAGGGAGCAAAATGGAAAAATGGTCCTGCCAGTTGTGCAGAGGGAAGCAGCCATGAAGCAGCCACCCACTGCAGGCCTCGACCCTGAATGGCACTCCCTGAACTGGATCTGATTCAAGGTGAGTGAGCTTAGGGGGGCTTCTCGCCACCCCACCACGAGGGGTAATCTGTGGGGGAAGAAGGGATGCTGCCTGATGGGGTGTGGGGCTTGATGGGCTGCTGGTGATGAGAGCTGACTGGGGGGCCTGGGGGCAGAAACAGACAAGGAAAAAAAAACCTAGATCATCTCCCCACCCACACTTCCTGAACCTTGTCTATCTCCACTGTCCCACCCATCCTCACCCCAACCCCACAATCCCCTCCCCCCATTTAAAAACTGAAGTAATGTTGAAACAATCCTAATTCATGTCTTTACCATCCATTTGTGGCAGGTTAAAGAAGAAACAAATGAACTCTCAAGAAACACGTTGGATGCTACATGGACAAGAAGAAAAAGCCATCTGTTTATTATTTTACAAGCACAGAGCCAGCCTGATTGTTCTGTATATGTATCCTTTAAAATGAGAAGTTAAAACACATGTCCCTGTTATAGCATGATTTTTAAACATGTTACTTAACCTGCAGTGTAACTTTATAATAATACATTACTTTTATATTCACGCTTATGAATGTGAATTCCTTGTAAAAAAACTTTGTTCATGCATCAGTTAGGGCAACTTAATGCCTTGGAAGTAGGGGAATGTGGCATTAGGGTTTCTAACCCTAACTCTCAACCCCATCCCCACCCCCCAAGCAGCAAAAGGAAAAATAAAATTAAGGTTTGGGGTCACTAGAGTCCTGGTGAATCAGTGATGGGGTCTTCCTTGTGGTCATCAACCCTAATGCTCCCCCTTCCCCCAACCCATAGCCTCTAGTCTGAAGCATAAGGAACAGCTCCAAGCCAGTGCCTTAGAGGGATACACTCTTCAAAGGTAGAGAAGTATGCATCACCACATGTTGCCAACACAATTTGTTGTAGCTTTCTTCATGCAAGGTCCTGCTGGCCCTGTATGAGGAAAGGAGATCATGTGTCCCATTGTTTGCTCAAGGAACAGAGTGGGCATTACAGCCGAGAACCCCAAGGAAGACCACAGAAATGATTTGCCAAGAGTCTGGAGACTCAAAATCCTAATATTTTTTAACTTTTCTGTTTGTGGGGTTGGGGGGTGCTTAGGCTTGGAAAACCTACCAACACATTTCCCTACTTTTTTGGTGTTAAGTTTATTTATTTTATTTATTTATTTATTGAAAATTTCGGAATTACAACCTTTGAGTCAAGGACTCCTTTGCAAAGGCTCCACGTCAGTCATGACAGGACAATTACAACAAGACAGTATGGACAATGTTCTCAAAACAGAGAATTTACAATTCGACAAACGTTTAAAATCATAGCATAAGTCAAAGGCTACACGTCAGTTGCAATATTGAATTTTACACAGAGAACACAACTTGTACAGAAAAATTGCCAGGACATTATAAGAGTTTAACAATCACAGTAAAGGGTATTGCCAAGACTGAGATAATATCTGAGAGCTGAGAGTGTTTCTAGCGATGTGGTGGCCCTGGTGCCTGACAACCTATGCGAAAAGATGGAAAGCAGCTACAGGTCTCAGAGTTAAGCAGATACTTCTTGATCTCTGTTTTGAATAGTCTTAGACTGGGGGCAAGTAAGATGGAAGATGGTAGATTGTTTGCCAAAGTGGAGCACGGTAACGGAAAGATCTTTGCCCAGAGGTTCTGCAATGGGGACTCATGGGGAGGTCCCTTCCAATCGTCTAGGGGTGCCCCTATTGAGGCTGGTTGGATGAGGCGATGCAGACAGACAGGTGCGAGTTTCATTAGGATTTTCTTGGCTTGGAGGCAGGTTTGGTATTTGAGCCTCCCTTCAAAGGTTAGCCAGTCCGCTTGATAATAGAGCAGGCAGGTATGCGTTTGTTTATTGCTGCCAGTGACCATGCGGCAGGCTTTGTGTAGTGCTATATTAATGCTGTTTAAGGCTGATTTGTCAGCAGTGCCGTACATAGTTATTCCATAGTCGACCAATGAGAGGACTGTGCTAGTAACGGCTAAACGTAGAGCCTGAGGAGGAAGGCAGTGTTTGTGTCTGTAAAGAATGCCAAGTCGGGTATTAACTGAGGAGGAGAGAAGTTTAATGTGATGGTGATAGGTAAGGGATGTATCCAGAGTGATACCTAGATATTTAAAACGGGTGACCTGCTCAATGTGGTTACCCTGGAGGTTTGAGATTGAGAGCTGGGAGTTATAGAGGGGGTTTTGTCGATGGGCAAACAACATGGATTTAGTTTTGTCATAGTTAAGTATTAGTCGGTGGTCAGTGAACCAGTATTCAAGTTCCCTAAAACAGCCTTGAAGGGTGTTTTGGAGATGTAAGAGGTTGGAGTGTTTCCAGTATAGCACGGCATCGTCCGCATATAGTAATAGCTTTCCACTACATGCTAGGGGGAGTGAGTTCAGAAAGAGAGAGAACAAGAGCGGGCCAAGTATTGACCCTTGAGGGACACCCGCAAGAACTGGTAGTTTGGAGGAGAGTGTTTTCCTAATTTTTACTTCCTGCGTTCTGTCAGTCAGATAGTTCTTGAACCAGGAGATAGTTTCAGGAGCAATATGGAGGGCTGCAAGGGCATGAAAAAGAAGCTCATGATTGACAGTGTCAAATGCCTTGGTCAAATCAATAAAGATTGTACTGACTGCTGACCCCTGTTCCAGGGCTTCATGAATGTATGATGTAAATTCTAGGAGTGCTGTAGTACTGTGCCCTTTTCTGAAGCCATGTTGCTCATGGCAGAGGAGACCATACTTGTCAAGGTATTCTGTGAGTTGGTCAGACACAATTTTTCTAGAGCTTTGAAAGGGAGGAAGGATCGTAATGGGCCTATAGTTGGCAGGGGTGGTTGGATCACCCTTTTTCAGGATAGGTGTGATAATACCCCTCTTCCATAGTGTAGGGATTTGGCCATGACACAGTGAGTAGTTTAGGAGTTTGGTGAGATGTGGCAGAGTCTCATTAAGGGTGAGCCGAAGGATTTTAAGGTCGAGGGAGTCACTGCTATAACGCGAGTTATGCAGTGCTTTGGAGAGGTAGCTTTTAGCCTGATTGCATGAAATTACCCGCAGCCTGAAAGGAGGGTGTGTAGGGGAACATGGGGAGGTAGTAGGTGAGTGGGAGATGGGATCAAAGAAGTTTTTGGGGAGGACTTGACTAAGGTCAGAGAAGGTGGTGTTAAGGGTATTGGCTATGGTGGTGGGGTCATGTGAGGGTACCCTGGACTAAGAGCTGGGTTGGGTCTGTGTTAGAGTCTTTCCCACAGAGTTCTTTAACATTGTTCCAGAAAGATTTCCCAGAGCTCCATGTGGTGGTAAAGGCTTGTTGATAGTAGGTGGCCTTGGCTTGCCGAATAGCCCTTGTGCATTTATTTCTTGCTTCTCTGTAGAGCTGTCTGTCTCGGGGCAGTTGAGAGGATATGGCCCTGTGCCAGAGGTTATCCCTGTGCTGCATCAGTTGTAGGAGGGACTGGGTAATCCAAGGGGGTGTCCCAGGTTTTTATTACTTTCTTTGTGAAGGGGGCAAATATGTCACAGGCTGTATTGAAGATAGCAATAAATGCAGTGAGCGCAGCATCTAGAGATTGTGCAGTATGCTACCCTTATTATGGGTGCACTAACAAAGTTTTAGCAAATAATTTTCTTTCTTTGTGATACAGTGGAATTGTATCCTCATTCATGCAGGTCACTGCAGATGCAGATGCCCTGTGCCAAGTGAAGATGATGTCCACATACAGAAATGCAGTGACTGATGTGAAGAATTTATGGGGCTGTCTGGTGGGATGCAGCAGAGTAGGGCCCTATGGTCCCTCTGCTTCTATGTGGCCACAGATACACATGCACAAGGCAAAGTGTGCATCTGTCAGCCAATGCACAGGGTGCTCTGCCACCCATGGGTGGAGAGGTGCAAGGCCCTATGTGAAGAGGAAAGTTGTCTTCATTATATGGTACCTGAGCCCATGCAGACAACCCTGCATCTTTCATTCCCTGGCTCAGGATGAGGGCACTGCATAACAACACCATCCCTGCACCCTTACCCCTATCCAGCTGGGTCACTGAGCTCACTACTGAAGTCAGCTCACCAGCATGAGATCACAAATCATACCCACTTGGGTCAAGACAGGCATTGCACAAAAAGTTTGTTAACATTTTTTTTTTAATGTTGACCCCAAATTTTCAAGATACTTATTATATTATTCACATTATAAACATTACATATACCATTTATAGTATACTGGATGAAATGTCATTTTGCACCAGAAGTGCAAAAACAGATCTTGTCCAGGATTTAAAAAAACAACACATATCATGTTTATATGGTGGCTTGGAAAAATGACTATGTTGAAAGTTTGGTGTCAAAATATTGAAAATTAATAAAGTTATGAGTGAACATTGAAATGCTGCAATGTTCACTCATAATCTGGACTTGACATTGTATTTGTGTACCAAATTGTCAGCATAGCCTTCTTATTGCTCCAACTCCTGAATCCAGTAGGTAAAAATTTTCAAATCCCCACTGAAGCATCATTCCATATAGCAGGTGCAAATATACATTTTGGCCAGGATTTGAAAAATGACAGCTGTCACATTCATGAGGTGGTGTGAAAAAACTGTTATGCTGAAAATATGGAGTCAAAATATTTAAAATTACCAAAGTTTTGAATGAGCATAGAACAACCTCAATGTATGCAGATATATTTGCCATTTTACATATCTTGAGTCCAAATTTTTAACTTAGATTTCTTATGACCCCACCTCATGAACAAGGGTGGTGAAAATTTTCAAATCCTGCCCAAAAGATGATTTCACCAACTGACCATAAAATCACCTTTTGGGCCTAATTTGTATAATTTGATCACCAGTGGTTGTAAGTTGGGGTCTCAAAAAGACCAGGTTGAAAATTTGTTAGCAAAATGTGGAAAAAAATGACAAAGTTATGCACAAAGTTCAAAACCCCATTGAAATTCATCTAACTGCACTGCAGTGGGTGGTTCCAGCAGCAAGACGTGTCTTCAATTGGAGTGTGGATATTCGCTGTGGGACCTGTTAGGGTAAGTCAGGGTGTGTGGGGGATGTGGGGTGGTGGGTGAGAGGTCAGGGTGGGGGATGAGATCAATAAGTGACCATTTTCCTTTTTATAGGATAAAAAAAAATCAAGGTACTTTTTTTGTTCAGAGAACTTGTCTGACACTGGGGATTGGACACCCCAGTGTCAGGTGACTGTTCAACAGCACTGGGGGTGGGCACCCGAGTGCGCCACCTAAGAAATGGGAACAGAGTGGGTGACCTGGAGGGAGGAAGACAAGTGGTACTGGTGGTGGGCACCCTGGTCACTTATGTAATATGCATAAAGCTGACCTGGAAGGGAGGTGGGAGAAAGAAGTGGTACCATGGGTGGGCACCCTGGTCCACTAATGTAATATGTATAAAGGGTAAACTGGATGGGGGGAGAAAGAAGCAATACTGGGGTAGGTACCTTGGTCCACTTAAGAAATAATAAAATAGATATTTAGGTAAGTAGATAGACAGGCAGACAAAGGGAGAGACAGACAAAGAGTGAAACAGGTGCCTGTTGGTGTGTGGAGTGTGGGGGTGGTGTGATTGTGAGATTGGGGTGTAATGTGTGAGATTGCAGGGTCTTATGCAGTTGGGAACTGGTACCAGTGTGGGCATTAATGGGTAATGTGTAAACTGATTTATGCAGCTAGTTAGATAGCCAGGGCTCTGACTATCTCAGAGGTTGGTGGGTGCTGCTGTAAATTATGATCAAAGGAAAAAATGCTGATGATTATGTGATTAATGCAATACAACCAATTCAAAACAATCCCTTAAATCACACTGATCACCCTTCCCCATGTAATTAAATGTAAATAAATTGTTGTTTTTGCATAATCCCATGTCGTGAGCATATTATTATAGAGAGTTAATAATTACAACATGTCTAATTGTGGGGAAATGTCTTTGGTCAAGCTTGGGTTGGCATTATAGTACTGTGGGTGGATACAGAATCCCAGAGAGTAGTACCAGTTTTCATTCTAGCCCATGAAAATCATACTCTGGTTGGGGGGCACTGAGCCATTATGGTAAATCTTGGGAAATAATCAGTTTAAAGTTATTTTAGGAACCCAGGCCACTCAACCTTGGTCTGGCTAGGCAAGGCAGGGGGTAGTAGCACTTGGCATAACGATGCCAGGGTTACAAACTGTGTATACTTAAAAGTTGATGTTAGTTAGCCAGAATTAGTAGAAATTAGCCTCTCCCTGTGATTAGAAGTAAAGAGTAAACAAGCCAGAGTAGCAAGTTTTACTTTAAGGTTGCAGTTGAATATATTCTTAAATGCAGATGGCCGAAGCTCTGAAACTGTGCTGCAGCCTGGTCAGATGCAGAGGAGGAGCTCAAGCATGAAGAAGGGTGATTAGGCCTAAAACATGGTGCACGTGCCATTTTTAAATCACTCTGAGATGCCAACATCCAGAATACTCTCACTCAGCCCAGACCCCCACCAGAGTTCACACTCTAAAATCAGATACTCTCTGGGTCACTGTGTGAAAAGCAGCTAATCCTGGAACCGCTGGAAGAGGTTCCAGGACACTACAGTGCTTCCTGAATGCAGTGAGAGCCCCACTACCAGAGGAACTCTCCATTACCAGGTGTAGTGCAGTAAGATGCATGACTGCTGCGTATCAAAGGTAGACGTCACAAGCCACATAGAGTAACATACTTAAAAAATCTTAGTAAAGAAGGTCAATTTTGGGTCCAAATAAACTTCTGAGAGCAGGAGCTGTGATCCTATGCTGCAACCTGCTCAGATGCACATTTGAAACTGAACTAGTCTGATCAGGTCCCAGGACAAGGTTGGTTGGATTTCACTTTTGAAGTCACATGTGCATCAGCAACTTATTAGGTAAACATAATTATGGATGTAATGATCCTGAAGTGCTCAGGGATTATATCCCAGAATCAGCCAGTGGTGTACTGTACTCCATAACATGCAATGACCAGTCCAAATATTGACTGAAAAACTCACATATCCAAAGTTAGGGACATCACATTATATGGCTCAAATGTAATGTAGTCAGTTGAATCAGCCATAAAACACATCATAGTAAGCAAGCAGTTTGAGCACCATGCTATGCTGCTCATCCCTGTGTAGCTTAAATGCACTCTAGTTGTATTTTTAGAAAAACAAGCAAAGTCCTACTTAAGAACTTTATCCTAAAGTCCAATTTATGTAACAGCCCTTCCAAAATCATTAGCGGACTGTACAATGTACATAGCGAGTTGCCACATGAAATGGAGTAACAGTCTGTAACTTATCTTGGCCTGAACCGCAGTATATTGGAAGCAGCATGCAGTTACAGGAAATCCGGTGTGGGTGCCAACTGTGAGGGCCTCTCACATATTGCACATGTGCATCATACAGAAGCATGTGTCAAAGACATCAGCTCTCAGCCTATCATGCTACAGTTCCCACCAAAATATATCCAGTTGGTTGCTGTCCATCAGAGACACGTAGTAACGTGTTACAAGAAGGCATAGCAAACAAAGTAAAAACTGTAGCACTTCAAGGCAAAATAGGGACACAAAAAAAAGCTTTTGTTTTTGCTGATGATGTACACTGTAGAAACATACTCCAATAGCATCAATTCGGCATGCTATAGGTTCATGGTGGATAAATAATTTGTGCAAAAACATGCTACCTATTGTATTATGAAAAATTAAAAACCCATTAGTGTTCAAAACTTGCTGGTTCATGCACCTTGGAAGTGTAGTGACACCATTAAGACACTTGAGGTTCGCTCTTGTATCGATGATGTAACCAGACTAACTTGTACTCTGCTAGGGTACAAAGAGGTCTTTTTTATAGAGTGTAAATACAGAACTGTAGTGTTTGACAAACATTACTTGTAGTGAGTACTGAAGGCTAGGACTCTGCTAGCATGCTGAGAGATGTTTGTAGTGTGTAAATACAGAATTGTAGTGTTTGACAAACATTGCTTGTTGTGGGTAATGAAGGCTAGGACTCTGCTCGGGTGCTGAGAGATTTTTATAGTGTAAATACAGGGTTGTACAGTAGTGTTTGACAAACATTACTTGCTGTGAGTACTTAAGGCTAGGACTCTGCTCAGGTGCTGAGAGATATTTATAGAGTGCAAATACAGGATTGTACTGTTTGTTGTGGGGACAAACATCACTTTTTATAAGTACCGAAGGCTAGGACTCTGCTTGGGTGATGGGAAGCTTTCCTGTATAGTCTAAATACTGAATTTTTCTGTTTGAGAAACTAAATGTAGAGCTATATACTGAAGACAAGTATTAAATAAAATTCTTGACATACATAGTGACATTACTATCACAAGACCAGACTTGCTTACGTAAACCAACTGTTAATAACTGAGACCAAAAGATCTCAACCAGCACAATTCTGGGGCAGCAACAAGGACAATTATGGCCAATTTGCACCAGTCACCCCCCTCACCCCCACCCCATTGAGAAGACTATGAGAATCTAAATGTGGCAAGATCCTTGCCTCAGGACACCAAGCCATGAATTGTATCATAAAAACATAGACAATGTTGGCAGAAAAAGACCAGTGGCTTATCCAGTCTGCCCTATTATACCTTATTCTACCTTAAGACCTGCTGTCTGGATTTTTTTTTAGCCCCCCTCCACCCCTTGCCCCATACCTTACTGCTCCACCCTGAGTAAATATTAAGCTCTTAACTGTTTCCCAGCTGTGTTTGAAACATTAGTAACTTTGGTAGTCACCACGTCTGCCACTAGGCCATTCAATGGCTCAACCACTCTCTCTGTAATATAATACTTTTTCAAGTCCCTCTTGAACCCCCCTCCCAACCAGCTTCAACTGATGCTCCTGTGTTTTCAACTCGTTATTCCTGCTGAATACTTCTTTAGAGTTTATCCTGTTAATTCCTCTTAGGAACTGATGTCCCTGTGTTTTTGACTTGTTATTCCTATTGAATAGTTCTTACAGTATACCCCGTCGATTTCTTTTAGGAACTTAAAAGTCTCTATAATACTGCCCCGGCCTCCAGTGAGTGCATGTTCAGTGCCCTAAACCAATTCCCATTCGATCTGCTCAGTTGGCCCTGAACAATTTTGGTTACTCTAAACTGTACCGTCTCCAGCCAATCTTTGTCTAGCCTTGGCTGGGGATTCCAGAACTGAGCACAGTATTCCAGTTGAGTCTCCCCAGTGATCTATAGGGAGGTAGTGTTACCTCCTCCCTCCTGCTATCAAGACCCTTCCCAATACAAACAAGCATCCTGGTTGCCTTGCTTTAGGCCTTGCTACATTGGCTAGATTGTTTTTAAGGAGTCACTTATAATGACTTTCAGGTCTCTTTCCTCTGAAGTAGTGCCCACCTTAACTCCTCCCATACAATATTCTGTCATAGGATTATTGTTTCCTATGTGTATCACCTTGCACTTTTTGGCATTACATTTCAAACGTTAAACCTTGGATCACATCTCTAATATATGCAGGGCTCTTGGCAACTCCCTTATTCCCTTCAAGCTGTCCACCCTACTACAGAACATAGTGTCATCTGTAAAGAGACACATTTTACCCTGAATTCCTTCTTCCATGTTGTAGACAAACATATTGAAAAGGACTGGACTTAGGAATGACTCCTTTGGCACCCTACTTGTGACCTCCATCTCCCCCTTCTTGATTCCATTTATTACCACCACCCTGTGTTGTCTTACCCCCACCCACCACCAACTACTCACCTAACTAACTAGGTCTGTCGCTGTACCTAGCCTCTAAATTTTTCAGCGGCTTTCTGTGTGGTACCATGTTGAATGCTTTGCTGAAGTCAAAGTAGCATAAATCTAATGCTTGTCGCTTACCCATAGTTACCCAGTCAACGAATATTATCGTGTTTGTGTGACAAGACCTCCTGATCATGAACTTGTGTTGTTTACTATCCTGGAGTCCATTTCTATCTAGGTAGTCCATTATGTCTTCCTTGACTAGTGTCTCCATCATCTTACCCACAAGGAAGCAAGGCAGATAGGCCTGTAGTTATCTTTTTGCTAGTTGTCCTCTCACTTGTAGAGTGGAACTATGTCCACTATACTGCAATCTTATGGAACCACTCCTTACTGCACTGAGCTATTGAATAGCCTGCCAGAGGTTCAGCCAGATCTGATGCCAGTTCTGTGAGCACCCTTGAGTGCATCCAGTCTGGTCCTGGAGTCTTATCTATTTTTAGGGCTGCAAGAGCTTCTCTGACCCTTTTTCCTGTAAACACCACCTTCCCCATTTCTGGGATCCACTTGCAGCAGCCTTTATGCCACTTTTAGACAAATGCCCCCTATTTTCCACTGGAAATACTGAGCAGAAATAGTCATAAAGAATGACTGCCTTCTGCTTTTTCTCCTCTGCTACCCTGCTCCCCTCCAACAGCCTTACTATTCCCCTCTTGTCTTTCTTGTTTCCTTAATGTATCTGACAAATATTTTTTCCCCTCCTTTGACCCTCTCCACAGTACACAGCTCTGTGTCTGCTTTTGTGTCACTGATTGCCTTGTTGGCCTCTCACATCTTTACTTGGTATTTTCTCCATTTCTCATCCCCCTGCTCCTTTTTTTATCTGATGAATCCCCTCTGTTGTCCCTCATTACCATGCTGACCTAAAAGAACCAGACTGGTCTCTTGTAGCTGTTTCTCTTGATAACTATTCTCAAGCATGATTTAGATGCTTTGAGAATGGCCCTCCTCATTACTCCCCACATTTTCTTCACTCCTTGATTTTGTCCACTTCAGCCAACTTATTCTGGATTAATTCCCTCATCTAGTCAAAGTCTGCTGTTCTGAATCCAGAACATCAGCCTATGACGAGAGTATACTGGTACTCAGCCAGTTTGAATCATATGGTGCTATGGTCACTGGACCCCAGTGGCTTCACAACCCACACTCCACCTACCATTTCTGACTTGGTGAGCACCACACTGAAAATAGCAGCCAGCCTTATGGGTTCCCTGACCAGCTGTACAAACAAGCAGTCCTGCAACATGCCTAGCAGGGTTTAACATCTGGTGCTGTTAGCTGCTGGAATGTCCCAATCTATATTGTATCTGGCAGGATGAGCTCCCCCCACAACAAACTCCTCCTTTGCAGCCCCCTTCCCTATTTCTGCCCTTCATTATTTATCGCTCTCACCCCCTCCATCCTCATGGTCTATAGACCACCTCCATGCACAACTTCTTACCTGGTGATGTCGTGAGCTGCACCCACAGAGATTCTGTTTCTCCATTGCCTTCATTGAAGGATTTTCCTGTACTGCTTCTATGACTTCCTTAAAACCTTTCTCCTTTTTTCCCATCACCCTATTCCATATCCAGTGAGTATAGCAATTGAATATGGGTGACCGTCAAAACAGCTACTCATGTTCAGAGCTATCCATATGGGCTACCCTGCAAGGGTAGTGACCCTATGCAAAAGCGAGCAGAGGGAAGGGTGACCAGAAAGGGAGGATAGCGAGGGGAAGGGGAGGGACAGAGAAGGGGTTTTAGGGGACTGGTGTTTCTGCTGCTGCCAAGCTAGCCATGTGGTGTGGTGGTGGTGGTGTGGGTGGCTAGCTCTGGCTCAGCAGGTACTGGGGTCGGGGCTGTGGACCGAGAGGGTTGAAATTTTGCTGCTGCCTGAGGCTGTGGGATTGAATTTTTTGGGAAATGCAGACTGCACCCCCTTCCCAACATGCACCCTCCTGGAGTTGAGACTCTAAAATCAGGGGGGTGCGGGGGTTCACAGCCCCCCTCCAAAAAACACTTATTTTGTTGATGGATGTCAGGTCACTGGGAAGTGTATATTGCCGATTTGCTTTTCGGTAATATGCAGTTGCCATAATAGCAATTGCTGTTTTGCAATCGGTATTATGACATAGAACCCCCTATTCCCCCTATACATGGTGTAGCCTGGTACTGCCAGATCACAGACATTATTTCTAGTGGCCCATATTTCCATAATGGCTGTGAGATCTAACCCCGTGTCTGCACCCTTGCTTGGAGTTCACTAATTTTACTACCTAAGCTGGCATTTAGGCATACTGCCTTTCAACTCAAACGTAAACCTTTCTCCTTCTTATCAGTTCCTCTGCCTTTGTTCTCCCCCTCCATTCTTAAGTTCCTGGTTCTCATACTCCCTGCTGGCTTTGTGACCCCTCTTGGAACCTTTTCTTAACTTATTATGGACTCCTGTCTTGATGCTATCATACACAATGCACCTTGTCTCCATTTTTGGTTGATTCTTAGCTAGATTCCCCTTTGCGCTCCATTCTCTGTGGTTCTCCCAAACTTATTCTCCCCCTCTCAGTCTTAATGTCCATGACTGTAAGCATTAAATGTCTGCCCAAGTACACTGACCCTTCTCTTGTTAGGCGAAGACCATCACCCTTGATAAGCCTCCTGTCCCAGAAGCCCCTCCAGTCACCAAAATATTGGTACCTCTCCTCTGTACACCATCCCTTCAGCCACTCATTAAATTCCTTAGTCTCCTCATTCCTACCTATTCCCAATCTCCTGACCCCAAATAGGGAGGAAAGGCTAGGGAAGTTGAGTGTGCCTTCTATCTGTCCCCAACCTTGAAAAGTTATGCTTCACTTTCCGAACAGGCTTTTGCCAGATCATTAAGTGTTCCAGCACCCCAAGCTCCCCTCCTCTACCATCTGCCCCGACCTCTCCAAATTCCAGATTGCCAGTGTACCAGGAAGGCATCTGACCACCCTGACCCTTTTCTCTTCTCCCTACCAAAATCCTTACTCTCTCTACCCTATCCATAAAATTGGCAAACTTAAACGTTGTGGCATGTACGCACATCTAAGCTCCACGTCTGCCAGTAGCAGACTATCACCCTTTCTGCATTATTTAAAACCTGTAAACAGACAACATAACCAGGCACTCTCCCACCACCAGAAAAACAGGCTGACACTGCAGTATTACATGAAAAAAGGATTTAATAAATCCTTTTTACTTATAATACTGCAGTGGGTGAGTGCCTGGTTATGTTGAGGTGATTATTTAAAACCTCTGTATTTAATTGTGCAATAGAAACGTAGAATTTGATGGCAGATAAGGACCGCATGGCCCACCTAGTCTGCCCATTTCCCTACCTAACAGATGAGCTGCAGATCCTAGTTAACCAACAGCCTACTTCCTCCTACCCCCCACTAGAACTGCCTTATGTCTGTCCCATGCATTCTTGAATTCTCCCAGTTTTAGACCCCACAACCTCCTCAGGAAGGCTGTTCCATGCATCCACCACCCTCTCTGTGAAAAATACTTCCTCACATTGCCCTGAGCCATCCACCCTCTATCTTCAAATTGTGCCCCCTTGTTCTTGCACATCTCTTTTCTGAAAGATGCTACCCTCTTGAACTTTTTGATTCTCTTGAGGTATTTGAAAGTTTCTATCATGTCCCCCTTCTCCCTCCTTTCCTCGAGGCTATACATCTTAAGCTCCTTTAATCTTTCTTCATATGTCTTCTGGTGCAAAACCTGCACCATTTTGGTTGCCCTCCTCTGGACAACCTCCACCCTGTCTATGTCTTTGTGGAGATGGGGTCTCCAGAACTGTACATAGTACTCCAGATGTGATCTTACCAACTGTCTGTACAAAGGGCCAACAACTTCCTGCTTTCTACTGGTGATGCCTCTCCCTATGCATCCCAGTATCCCCCCCAGCCCTCCTTACTGCATTCTCACATTGCTGGCTCAACTTTAGGTCATCTAATATGACTGCCCCCAGGTCCCTTTCCATTTTTGTTGTTGTCAGTATCTCACCCCCCATTGTGTACTCTTCCCCTGGGTTTTTGTTTCCCAGGCGCATTACTTTGCACTTCTTTGCACTGAATCTAAGCTGCCATACATTTGACCATTCCTCCAACCTTGCCAAGTCCCTTTTCATCCTTTCCACCCCACCTTGCGTATCAACCCTGTTACAGATCTTTGTGTCATCTGCAAAGAGACATACTTTCCCTTCTAGTCCCTCTGTAGTGTCACTTATAAAGACATTAAAAAGGACCGGCCCCAGTACTGAACCTTGTGGTACCCCACTAGTAACCCTCCTTTCTTCACTGTGGACTCCATTTACTATTACCCGCTGTGTCCTGTTGTCCAGCCAGTGTTTTACCCAGGCTACCACCCTGGGACCCACTCCCAGGCTGGCAAATTTGTTTATTAATCTTTTGTGCAGGACTGTGTCAAATGCCTTGCGAAAGTCTAGGTAGGCATTGTCCACAGACCCTCCCTGGTCTACTACTTTGGTCACCCAGTCAAAGAAATCAATTAGATTTGTCTGACATGACTTTCCTGCTGTGAATCCATGCTGCCTTGGGTTCTGTGCCCCACTGGCCTCTAGGTACTCAACAGTTCTTTCCTTCAGTAGTGATTCCATCATTTTCCCTACCACTGTGGTGAAACTGACAGGTCTGTAGTTTCCTGCCTCTGTCTTGCTCCCACTTTTGTAAAGGGGAATCACATCTGCCCTCCTCCAGTCCTCAGGTACCACAGCATCCTCCAATGATTTATTAAAAAGGGTAGTCAGTGGTGTTACTAGTTCTTCCCTTAGTTCTTTTAGAATTCTGGGGTGAATCCGATCAGACCCCATTGCTTTACCCACCTTCAGTTTTAAGAGTTCTTTCAGAACCCTTTCTTCTGTGAAAGGACTAATATCAACCCCCCTATCCAGAGTGCTTCTATTGACTGGATTAGGTATCTCCCCCCCTGCTTTTCCATTGTGAATACCGAACAGAAGTATTTGTTCAGTATCCCTGCTTTTTCACTGTCGCTCTCTGCCCAACCACCTTCCTCTTTATTCAGCCTCAGTATCCCTGCCTTAGTCTTTCTTTGCTCCCTAATGTACTTATAAAAGGTTTTATCCCACTTCTTAACCGAGTTAGCTATCTTTTCCTTGGTTTGGGCCTTTGCTGTTCTGACTGCCTTCCCCGCTTCCTTCTGCTTTAACTGGTACAGTTCTCTGTCCTGGTCCTTCTGTGTTTCCTTATACTTCCTGAATGCTGTCTCTTTCTCCCTTACCTTCCCCTCTACTTCTTTAGAGAACCACAGAGGTTTCTTCTTTCATTTTGATTTGTTTATTTGCTTCACACAAAGGCTTGTTGCCTCTGTGATGGTGGTTTTAATGTTTCCCCATTGTTGCTCCACCGCACCTTCTTGCCTGTTTGCTAGTGCTTTTCTGAGGCACTCTCCCATGTTGACAAAATCAGCCCTCCTGAAGTCCAGTACTTTCACTTTTGTGTGGCTTGACTCTACAGCCAAGTTTATCGTGAACCACACTGTTTGGTGGTCGCTAGTTCCCAGATGGCTACCCACTTCAAGATCAGAGATCCTCTCTCCATCCCCATTTGAGAGTACCAGGTCTAAGACTGCTCCCTCCCAAGTGGGTTCCAAAACTAGCTGTCTGAGGCATGCCCCCTGTAGGGCATCGAGAATGGTCCTGCTCTTGGATGTGGCTGCAGCAAAGGTGCTCCAGTTAACATCTGGCATATTCAGGTCCCCTATCAGCAATACCTCCCTTTTCTCTGCCATCCCAAGGATGCCTTCTATCATTTCCTTGTCTATTTCCTCCCCCTGAGATGGGGGTCTGTTTACAATCCCTGTGCTGATTGTGGAGCCATTTCCAGTCTCCAGAGTGACCCACAGTACCTCCTCACAATATTCTGCTGAGGTTAACAACCTCTTGACATCACATCAATATCATAACAAAGTGGTAAACTGTTTGAATTCAGACAATAATAAGGACTCCCCATACATTATAGAGTAATATTGTATATGGAAGTAAAATCCTATAATACCATTGTTGTGATGTTATCTTTCTCAAAATACTGTTGTTCTGACATCACAGTGGGCCTTCCCAGATTCTGTTGTTTAATCGTATCCTGACTCCAGACCTACATGATTTACCTGATCTTTGGCTATTTCTTGATTGAATAGTCATTATTGGGGGCAGTATTTATGAAGCTTATTTTAATTGTTGAATACTGTCTGTTTATGTTTATATTGTGCCATTTGTGTATTTGTAATTTATTAATTGATTTCTATGAAATCTTATATGTTCAGCACCCAGAGCCTCCGGGATGGGTGTCTCTTAAATAAAATTTACCTTGCCTTGCCTACCAGTGATAGTGTTGTAGGGATGACTGTTAAGAATACAACTTCTGCTAGCACAAGTCAGCTTTTGCTGCAACCTCCACATACAGTGAACAACTGACAAGAGTTCTGGTCATACAAAATAGCTCAGGGCTTGGACTGATAGTAGCACAAAATTCTAATGTAAACTGGTGCAGCATGATCCAGTGTGAGAGCAGAGAACTCAGGCTATGGTAGAGACAGACAGAAACATATTGACTTTAAGCATGAGGGAGAACCAACACTTCCAAGCTCTGGGTTTTAAATACAACATGTTCCTATACGAAACAGTTAGGTGGACATGAGGCATACATTTGAATGCCGTCAGGCTATTTCTAAATCATTTTCTAAGCATTGTCTAACTAAAATTACTTGGATCCATATATTACCAGAAGTAACGGTTAGATAACTACAGTATGTCTCGTTCAACTTTTATTCCATCTGGAGGGTCTGGTGACATGTTGGAACCTCTCAAGTTTCACTCTTAGGTATTCATGTCACCAAAATCTCTCGATAATATTATAGCCTTGCAATATATAGATATCCATAAAAATTAATATTGAAAGTCATACAATTTTTCTCTGTAATACCATTGATTAAATCCATCAATAGTATTCTGAGATCCTATAATACTATTAATGGTTTTCCTAACATAGTGGCGTGAGTATGTTGCTTGCTTGTGCCATGCACACACTCTTCACAGCTATCTTCAAGTTGTCTTTTACTGTAACTGTTTTGTACATTAAAAGCTGGTCATCACCACAGCTGACTGAACCACTGATATTAAAATGTCTCAAACATGATGAAACCACCATTCAATTATGCTGTTCCCATGTTAGAATGCCTCGTGGGGCTTTATATGTAGCATACGGGGGTGGGCAGTGCAATGGGAGGTGGCCGGAGCACCCAAATGGGCTTCTTTTAATTAAATATGCTTGGATCTATATACTACAAAAAATAACAAACAAGAGACTGTGATTACTTGGCTAAAATTCCATCTTGAGGTTCTGGGGACAAGTTGGAACCTTTCAAGCTTTGCTCTTGAGGTTCACATGTCCCCAGAACCTCTTGATGGTATCAAATGGTTAAAAAAAAGAATCTTGTAGCACACTGTCCACTATTTTATTATTCTATTTGTAATAAATAGTTTCCTATCTATTATTCTATTTAAAATGTATGGGGAGGTGTGTGTTATGAGATTTGTATATGCCTAACATGTATGATGCCCACATAAACCACAAGAGTAAAGCTTAAGTGGTTATGCGAGCACCAAACATGATGGGTGTTTAAAAAAAAAAGAATGATCCCCATATGATATTTTTCTAATTACAGTACTAGTTTTGAGAAAACCAGGCAGATAGGGAAACTGCTGTATTGCAACTTTTTAAACAATCAACATTCTGAAAATTGTGTAATGCACAGTTGTGACATCACAACTGTGCACTGAGGGATTTACAGAGCACTGGTTATAGTCTGATATTGGACTGACCCAGCAACTGTACCAAGAAGTCTCGATTTTGTCACAGACTCCTCTAGTGTGCTTGTGTGCATCACAGTTATCTGACTGGGTGATTACATAGGACAAGTGAATGTCTTCCAACCCCCTGATTTCTCTGTGATGCATAGCTGATACTAGAGTGCAAGGGAGCTCCATCCGCTTTGGATTCAAGCTTGGCTACTCTGCATTCCCTATTGCATAGACCATGTCCTTTGACTGCAGATCTGTCAAGTGTGGCACAGGGATCCTCCTTATTTATCATCATTGTTGATGGGAGGGGGATTTCATGCAGGGGTTTCCAAGATACTTTGCTGAGGTAACACTGAAATCTCCAAGATAATCAGTTCTTGGAAATTTAAGCACCTGGGCTTTTCGCATGTTGGGCTTTTTTCATGACTGCTCCTTCAGCATATGCTTAGGATGGACTTTGTGCAGGTTATTACCTCCACAACACACACAACAGAAAACACATGAGAGGGGTCACATTCATAACTTGGTCATTTTGGCAGGGCAGGGTATCTTTGATGTCAAGGTTTATCTGATAACTTGGTCAGAACATCATGTGATGTTGTTCAGGTTCGGGGTCCCGTGAGGAAAAAAATCCAGTATAGGCATAAGCACAGCCTTGAACTAGTTAACTCAATTAAATACTTTAGAATAGTTAACAGGTTAGCTGCCTGTTTGGCAGGAGTTGTAGGGGTAGTCAGGAGCTATAGTATGGCCTTACTGACTGCAGTTCATTCTATAGCACCTGTCCATTGCTGCCCTGTGATTCTCTGCTATAGCGTGCCATGGTTTAATTATGCACTCCAGTGGATGACATCATAGGGACAGAGATTAGATCATTTCTTGAGCTGATCCTGAACTGTGATTGACCATCTGGTTCTGTGTTACCATTACTTTGATTCAATGTGTGGGAATAAATTTTGCTTGTGCAAACTTATGATTGTGATGTTAATTTGGCTTTACTCATTTATTTATTGATTTATGTCTTTGGTGACTAGGTAGGTGCACTGATAAGAGGACAATTTTCAGTCACTACCCAGGCCACAAGGTGGCAAAAAATAGGTACAGGTACAAACAGTCAATTACAGGATACAATACATGCATGCCCAACAGCTGGCAGTGAGGGTGGAAAGAGAGAACAGCAGTAATGCAATGACAATGTGCAGACAGGGTAGACAGTTAATGCTATATCAGTATGTTCATAAGCATTGCCATAATTCAAATGGTGCAAGACACAGGCAGTAATGGTATACAGGTACATGGTCCAATTCAAGTACAAGTTAGAAAAAAACAGTTGCTGTAATAAAAATTCAAATAGAAAAACAATTGCAGTTCATAATATCAAAAGGGCAAGACAGGAGGAAAGGAGCAAGGGTAGGCTCATGGGTGGGAGCAAGAAGGACAGAGGTGGGGAAATGGGCAGGCTAGTGGGGGCAGGGGGGGTATAAGTGCTGTAGGGCATCACGTGAAAGTCTGAGTGCTTTTAGAGCATAGTAGAGTTGTATACCCTAGTGTTGCTGTATGAAACAATGACATTTCCACCCTTGTGCCGAGAGGCCAGGACTGGGGGGAAATGAGAGCCCAGCATAAAGGGTGAGAAGAGTGCTGAGAAGGAGGAGGTGGGGAGGATGGAGGGTGTCTGAACAAACTAAGAGCTTGTGTGTGTTTAAAGGCATCCTCACATACTGTAGTGCTACTGGGCTGAGCTATTCCCTCTCTTTGAACCATGGGCTAAAGCCCTCCCATTCAATGTGTGTGAATAACTTGTGCTTGCATGAATTTATGATTTTACTTTCGCTTTACTCATTCCCACTCTCATGTCTAGATGCCAGGACTGTAGAGAAATGAGGGCCCAAATGAAAGTAGCATGAAAACCTCCTCAAACTCAGAGAGTGTGAACGGCAGCACGCAGGAGAGGAAAATCCCCTGTGAGGGAAACCTCTAAGGAACCATGGCTTCCAGACTGCCCTTCTTCTGGGCAAACTAAGAGGAAATAATCTTAGAGCTACGGAATATGGACTCAGAGTTTGGAGGAAAACAAAAATTGGGATGGTTAGGGGTCACTGATATCTTCATATCATGAAAATGTCTTCAAGGCAGACAATTCATTGGAGAGTTTCAAGGAGAAGGGATGGGCAGGCATGGTACAGTTCAATGATGTAGGACAGGTCCAGGATGGGGTTAAATCATGGAAGACTGAGAATCCGGAAAAATTAGTGCAATGAATCGAGGCCTCCACATGAGCCAAGCTGGAAATGAGTGAGACCTCCACATAGGTCCAACGTAGGAAGGCATGAGATGGACAGTGAGTCAGAAGATAAGCAGAGAACAAAGCACAGCCACAAACCATGCAGCGGCTCAGTCTGAACAAACCAAACACTTGTGTGTGTTTGGAGGCATGCTCATATAGTGTTAGTGGGTGGAGTTATTCCCCCCCTCATTGAACCACGGGCTAAAGTCCTCCTATTACCAGAGGGCAGTCACTCTAAGAAAAGATGAATATGTGTCTGGGTTGATAGCTACAGGGAAGAACCAACCTACTCAACACTTCCGTGCCATGGATAGCTTTCTACAATGGAGTTGTCCATGGTACAGAAGAAATTTGGTTGGACCTTCCTTAACAGAATGTTGACTGTCTGAGCAGAATCACTTCATATGGTCACAAAATGACTGGCAGTGACCAAGGCTTGAGTGCCATGATCATTTTGTTCCTCTTAGGATGCGTTTAGGCAAATAACTTGTGATCAGATGTCCCAGAAGTAAGCAAACTATGGCTCACTTGTATTTTGGACCCAGATCCTATACAGCTTGTTTTCAGGTGCCAGGAATTCCTGGCTTTGATTTTTGTGGGAATTGGCAGACACTTCTCTGAGGAGTGTTGTTTTCCTACATCCTTAAACAAGGCAATGCTGAGGCCCCACCTCAAAACAAAAAGTATCTTTCCTCTTAAATTACAGGCCTATCTCAAACCTTCCCATTTTGGGAAAGGTTATTAAAAAAGCATGCTTGGAATAACATAACATCTCTGTGCCATTCCCATCTAGATTTAGACACCAGCATGCCACCAAAGCCACCCTAGCCAAGGTGCTAAATGACCTCCTCTTAGGGAGGAACTAGAGGTGAGAAATCTGCCACTGTTGTCCTTGATCTTACTTCAGAATTTAACATGGTGGGCCGTTAGGTGTTTATAGATCATATGAGGAACTATAGAGGGCTTGCCAGGCCAGTGCTGTCCTGGTTTACAACCTTCCTGTCAGGTAGAGAGCTGTAGGTTGTAATGGATAATTTCTCTTCTGAAACTGCCACGCTCATCATCAGGGTACTCCAAGGCATGATCCTCTCCCTTTTATTGTTTCCTGTGTATGTGTTGCCCTTGGGAGAAGCAATTAGACAACACAGTATGGACTGAAAATGGTTGTTGGAGTGAGGGAACCAGAAAGGTCCAGTGACCATAACACTTAAACAAGAATTTCTGTGCAAAATAGAAGGTACAGTGGCTAGGGGGATCTATGCAAAAATGCAAAAAGTGCATAGTGTTTAAAATTATTACAGTGGATAAAATAAACAGCAATGGATACATTGCAACATTTGAAATACCAGTAAGTTGGTATGACGAATTGTGCAAAAAGCTACACTAAGGAAGTATAGATGCACAAAGGGGACAAGTTGGGGGGGTGGAAAGAATAGGGCTACAGGGAGAAGCAAACTGTGCCCTGAAGAACCACTGGAATGAAAGGTACGAGGGGTATTAGCATGTGTGAAAGGCTTTTCTAGAGGCATTTGAGGTGGACAGAAAAGGCAGATTGGTCTATGGAGGCTTACAGTGAGGGAGGGAGGGTAGAGAATTATCAAACATTAAAGGAACAGAGAGAACAGGAAGAAGGGATTGAAAAAGCAAGGAGAGTGGGATGGCATGGGGAGGGAAGGAGGAGTTTTAAAATTTTCAGAGTGAAGCAAGGAGAAAACCATCAAGATTTAAGGGATGGGAAGGAAGCAGTAATGGGTAAGAGGCACAGTGCTATTGGTGAAGCAGCAGAAGGAATACAAAAGAGAGGATCCAGTCTAGCTAGGGTGGTCTTTGTTATCATCCAGACTATGGCCCATGTAGAATCATCCTTTATTTATTTATTTATTTTAAATCAGATTTACAACCTTTGAGTCAGGGACTCATTTACAAAGGCACCTCGTCGCAGGGAGGGTAGACATGATTGCAGTGTGAGATACCATATACTGTTGCCGCAGTGACTCCCAGATCACGAAGACCACCACAGCAACAGGGATTGGGCAAAATCCACCTGTCACTATGGTGGTCTGTTTGGTGATTGGGACTGCCTCGCAGGGTGTTAGCCCCCCTGGTCCAACTGCGTCTCTGAGTTAGAATCCTAGAGACTGGTGGGTGTGGGGGGTGGAGCCCCGCGATGAATACATGGAGGCATTCCTGACACTGCAATGCCGACAGTCGGCACAGCAGTTGTCACTGTCGGGGATGTCTCCATGCCGACTGTCACTGCGGCATGGGTAAACCGTGAGCTACAACAGTGGTAACATACAGGTGCAATACAGATAACAAAAGAACACAATGTAACAGTGGTTTATGGAATAAAGTTACATGCAGTAAATAGCAATCATATAAAGTATAACAATAGTAGAGGTCACAACCCTGGTCATACTGAGCAAATATCTATGTAGAAGGGTAGTGGGGGGGGGGACAGGGTAAGGAAAAAAAAAGGGGAGGGGAAGCAGTCCAATGGACATTGTCAAGGCTATGGGCCAGAAACGGGGATTGACCCCAACATTAGGTTGATTAAGGGCAACTACAGCTTTGGGCACTAAAGAGGTGGTTATGGAGAGCAACTTTAAAGGGACCAATTTTGGTAGACTTAGTGACAGAGGGAGGGAAGGAGTTGAAACATGTGGGGGTGCTGTAGTGTAAAGAACTTTGGGTAGGGAGATCTTGGTACAAGGCACCAGAAAGGTGGCCTTAACTGAGTTACAGGTGGCAACAGATGGGAATGCACGCCGCAGGGATGTGTTGACCCCTGGGGGGAGAGTCCTAGCAGGGACTTTTTGGCAAGTAAGTAGGTTTGATAGTGCAGGCGCTCCTCCAAGGTGAGCAGGTTGGCAGTGGAATAGAACAGGCAAGTATGGGTGTAGAGGGATGCACAGGTCAGGAGCCTGTAGGCCCTGTTTATCGAGGTCTGGATTCTGGTGAGGGCAGTATTGTTGGCTGCGGTGTAGATAGGTAGGCCACAGTCCACTAGGGACAGGACAGAGTAGTTGATGGCCAGTCGGAGGGCGGTTTGTGGGAAGCAAACTCTGTGGCGATAGAGAAGACCAATCCGAGAGTTTATGGCTGAGGACAGGGTATTGATGTGGGTGTGGAATGTAAGAGCTGAGTCAAAGGTGATGCCCAGGTACTTGTATGATGACACCTGCTCGAGAGGGTGAGCATTACTGGGGAGAATGCAGAGGGGGGCATTTTTGGCCTTATTCTGGTGATGTAAAAAAAGCATAGATTTAGTTTTTTGAGCTTAATGACCAGTCGGTGGTCAAGGAACCACTTTTCGGCTTGATTGAATGTGTGCTGCAAGGATTCCTGTAGAGATGCGGGGTCAGGGTGGGAGGCAAGGAGAACCACATCATCAGCATAGCGCAGCATATTCCCAAGCAGGAGCTGGGGAGAGTGTTGAGAAATAGGCTGAACAGAACGGGGCCCAGGATGGAACCCTTGGGGACCCCCGAACAAATGGGAAGGGTATTGACAGGGTGCCGTTTACCTTCACGAGCTGTGAACTGGTAGAGAGGCAATTGGTGAACCAAGCCAGTGGGCCAGGGGAGAATCCAAGTTGGTGGAGGGAGTTAAGTAGGAGGGGGTGGCAGACAGTGTCAAAGGCCTTGGAGAGGTCAATGAACACTGCACCCACAACATAACCAGAGTCGAGAGCAGAGTGGAGGTGCTGGGAGAACTCCAGGAGGGCTGTAGTGGTGCTGTGTCCAGGGCAGAATCCATGTTGTTCCGGACAGTGCAAGTCGTATTTGGCCAGATACTCCGAGAGCTGAAAGGCCACTATTTTTTCAGTGCTTTTGAGAGAGGGAGGAGAATGGAGATGGACCTGAAATTATTAGCGGAGGTTCTATCACCACTCTTATGGATAGGGGTGATTTCTGCAATTTTCCAGGCACTGGCAAGTTGACCAAGACATAGTGATCGGTTTAAAAGGTTGGTCAGAGGGGCTAGTACAGTATCTAGGACTAATCAGAAAATCCTAGAGTTCAGGAGATCATAGCTGGGGTTGTTGCTAGCTAAGGCTTTCTGCAGATGAGGCCTGGCTTCAAGGTGTGATATGGTATGCAGGTAGAAGGGGGGGTGATCTGAGGTGGTGGGGTGGAGGCAGGGATAGGGTCGAAAAAGTAGTTGGGGAGGACAGAGTTTAGATCTGAGAAAGCCATAGTGAGGCACTCAGCTATGCGGGGAGGATCAGTAGTGACAGTGCAGTCTATGGAGAGTAGTGATGGTGGGGAGGAGCTGGTCTTTCCATTGAGCTTTTCCATATTGTCCCAGAAGGCACGGGACAAGTCCCAAGAGGATTCAAGGGTGGCTTGATAATATTCAGCCTTAGCCTGCCTTATAGACCAGGTGCACTTGTTATGTGCTGCATTATAGGCTTGTCTGTCAGCCAGTTTGCCTGTCTCGACAGCAATATGCCAGAGATTATCTCTTTGTTTCAGTGTTTGGATGAGGGATGGGGAGGTCCATGGGGCATTGTGTTTTTTGGTACAGATTCTGGTTAGGGGGCGAAAAGGTCACAGGCCTTGCTGAAAGCACTGGAGAAATAGGTTAGGGCAGAGTCAATATCCATTGCGAGTAGGACTGGGGACCAGTCAAGCTGGGCTAGGTGCATTTTTAGCTTTCTGAGACCCCTGGGGCAAAAGCGCCGGTGCGAGGCAACCTGGGACACTAGTTTTGGTGTGGGGGATGACCAGTGTCGGAGGACAGGAAAGTGATCACTAAGAGAGTCTGGTAGTACATTAATATCCCTGATTTTATGGGGGCAGTTTGACAGAATTACATCTAGGAGGGTGCTGGAGCCGCCTGACTGGTTAAATCTAGTGGGTGAGGTAACTAGTTGGGCCATATCTAGGGCAGCAAAGGAGCCCCTGATATGGGGAGCAGTGGTACTTGGCCAATTGACATTACAGTCACCTAGGATGAGCTGCTCCGCCTTGTGTGGGAGTGTGGTGAGGTAATCAATGAGGGACTGGACAGCTTGTCCCTGGTCCCTCGGGGGTATGTAAGAGACTGTGAGAAAAAGAGGGCCCTGGCTGGGTCAGGGGTAACCTTAAGGGTGAGGGCTTGGGCACTAAAACTGAGCTTGGGGGCAGGGAAAGCATGGTCTAATAGTGTGTCACACATAAAGACTGTATACTCACCGCCACATTTGCTTATATGGTCTTCCCTGAACAGAGTATAGCCAGGGAGGGAGATGACTGAGTCTGGAGTTTTTCTCGAGAGCCAGATCTCGACTAACCCTATAATTTCAGGAAGGTGTTGTACAGCCCAGCATTGGAGAGAGGCGAATTTTTTTAGGAGGCTGCAAATATTCATGGATGCAATGCTGAGGCCAGTACCAGAGTGGGGTGTGGGGTGGCTAGTTGACAGTGGCCTGCAGCTGGGGTGTATGTTCCAGGAGAGCAGAAGGAGTAGAACAATTAATCTGATGAGCAGTCTGTAGCGACCAGGACCCTTAGCCAGGTACCGATGCAAGGTCCTAGTAGTGGGGGTACAAAGGATGGGTAGGGAGCAGAGGGTAGGTATGGCAAAGAAGGGGTTGGCCCAGGGTGTCTCAGGGAGAGGGGGTATTGGTGAGGTGGTGCTGTGGAGAAATAGGGGTGTCCAGGATGGGGGGGCAGTTGGCTGCTGTGGGGTGATAGAGGGAGGTGGAGCTCAGGGTGGAGGGTAGGGGGCAGGATGGGATGTGGGCAGAGCAAGAAAGGTAACCATGAGTAGGCTGAGTGTGATAGCCATGGTGCCCATTGCTATTTCTTATTGGGGGAGGGTAAGGGGAATAACTGACCTTTAGTGAGGGTGACTGCCGCTCTGGAGTAGTTTTTTTTTTTTTTGTTAAGAACGTTTTTCTAACTGAACTAAGGAAGTAGGCTAGAGAACAGTTCTGCACAAAAAAAAATTAAAATTATTTATTTATTTATTTGCTTTTGTTAACCGGGTAAGCACACTAGACAGCCAAGTACCTATTTTCAGGTGCGACCCAGGAGAGTTTCATGTAAAAACTTCATACATAAACAATTAAGGAAGCATAAGGAATACATAGGAAAATAACAGGCAATTCAGTGCTGGCTCTAGAGCGAGGTAGGCATACATTGACAGTTGAGGAACAGAGAAGAGTACATAAGAAATACACAGGCAGTTTCAATGCTAGCTCTAGAGCAAGGCTGGCACAAAATTCATGCATGGACAGTTGAGGAGACAAGAAAAAGAACTAAAACAACAAGCATTTCAAGGCTGGCTCTAGGACAAGGTTGGCATGGTGCATTAAAGTAGGATGGGACAAATGGGATATAATTAGTAGGCGAACAGCGGGAACAAAGATAATGGTAAGTGCCTGCAGGGGGGAAGGGGAGTGCCCTAGGCAGGTGTTGGTTCTACAAGAGACTGGACAGAATTTTGTAACCATTTTTAAGAATTGTTCTCTGAGCTTCTGGGGGCCATTAAGGGTATTTCCACAATGCAGGAGTGTGTACTAAATGGTAAAACCAAATTACAGCATCAATCTGGAAGCGGTAGTACAGTTCAGTTCACCCCAACTTTCAGGTGTGGACAATCAAAACTAGTTAACTGTAGTTTAGAAAAACATCAATGAGAACAACCCACAGAAATGACCTTTGTTTAATGCCTCAACTGAACCCTTACAGAAATATAAATGTGCTATGTACATGCAGAATGCATGCCCCATGCCTAATTGTGCAGTGTTTGTGTGTGCTTCACATACACAAAGTGAACCCATGTAAACCAGGTCTAAAAAGTACATCAGGTTTGCCTGCTGCAAGCTTGACATGTGTACAGCAGGTAAGCTGGTGCAAACATTTTCCACAAATCACATCAGTTTCGAGAGCTGCATGTTTGACATGAGTGCAGCAGTTAAGCTGGTGTGAACATCATTTAAAAATCACATCAGGTTCACATATTACACACTTCCCATGTGTGCAGCAACTAAACTGGTGCAAATCTCATCTAAGAAACACATCGGTTTCTAATTCTCATACTTCTGCTAGCAATTACAGACATCAAAATGCCCTTTTCGGTGATTTCCCATTAAAATTAGGTAAACTCATTAATTCTGATCCTTTTGCAAGTTGTTTAATGGCTATTGACCTTTGTCATTAAATTGCCATTAATTTGTAAAGTATTGTTTGCTTACTGCATTAAAAGGTTACCTAAACAATATTCTGACAACAAACTATTCAAAACTCTGACTCCGTAGGTGACTAAAGGAAAGGCTGCTGTATTCATTAATGCTAAAACTGCATTTATTTAATTTATCTAAATGTGGTTCCAGAGCATTTGAATATTGTAAAATCAGCCTTCTAATTTCAAAAAAACTGTCTTACCTGCTTTCTAAAATGGCCCCCTAATGTGTTATGTGATTACATCATTAGAGCCAAAGTCAAGAGAGATATATGGCTCTCTATAGTGCTAACTAGTTTTTTCCCCTTTGTAAAGAAGTATTTCACCCAAATGGTCAAAACCATGTGCATTATTTTGTATAATACACATGTTAGGTTATGGTTTTGTTCATTTTGTTTATTTTAACATGCTGAAATTGTGTTTTAATCCAACAGACTTTCTCTGTGGCAAACCACAGTGCAGTACAAATCTTGAATAACCTGGTGGTCTAGTGGTTATGGCAGATACAAGATGCTACAATGGAGGTGCTGGGGTGGTGTGCATGCTCAATAAGCACTTTTTAACATTTTTATTAAACCTTTATATTTTTTCTAGTACATTTTTGACAGACTCTACAAATGTAATCCATAGTTTGAATGTAAACATTTGTACAATCAATAAATCAGACTTCTTCAACAAAGTGAAATGCAGCAGCAAGCAAGTGCATTACTATGTTGGTGTGGGGGGGTTGCAGCCACACCCTTCACCACCCCCTAGGGCTACCACTTTTTTGTAGCAAAGTTCTTGTGCAGTCCAATGTTAGAGTTCATACTTTCTCGAAACTCGAATATATGCTTGTCTTGTCTTCTTTTTCCATGGGAAATAATAATAATAATAAGATCAGCATTTATATAGAGAATTATGGATGGGTTTCCGTCGGTAACAGTGCTGTTAGTGCATCGAGCGGTTTCTAAGCTGACCGATGTAACCTCGAGAGCGAAGCTCGAGAGGTTCTGTCACCTTAGGAAGTACAAGATGCGCTAATCAGCACCATTACCGATGGAAACCCATCCATAGTTTTTTATAGTGTATATTGGAATACTTGTTAAAAAACATGCATTTAATTTTATGCACCTTTCTCTCTGCAGCTTATGCTGGGACCTCTGCCAACTGGCAGTGCTGTTTGATTTTTGTGAGTTCAAGGTGGCATGGTGCGCGCGAGTCTTGCCGTTTGATGTTGTTATGCTGCAGTGAGTACATAGCTACTGCAGCATAACAGCATGCATGACATCTATAGTGAAGCATAACAAGGTTTCAAAATGTGCTCTTTTTTAGCGGTAACAGCATTCCAATATACACTAGATAGTGGTTTTCACACATTGTATCCCAAAGTGCTTTACAAGCAATACTATACTGGTAGTGAAGTGACTGAGCATGTAGTGGTAGCCATTTCATACATTAATATCCACACACAGCCTTGGACAATTACATGAACTGGTTTTATGGGAAGGGAAATGTTGGCCAGGGCAACGGGGTCAGGTAGTGATCAAGGGGCTGGCAGCCCCACATCTTATTTCTCACAGTAATCTGCTCATATTTCTCTCCTTCTGTCTTCCTCCTTCCCTGAATATAGCAATACCTTGCAAGAATGGCCTTCTCAGTCCCCCTCTGGTATTCATCCTTCACTATTCCTCCTCACACTGAAAACTGGTGAGCTCATCACCCTTCTGCATTATGAATGCAAGTAGTTCAGTACCTGTTTTATTTTGACATATCAAATATAAACATATATTTCCAGGAAGTCAGGCTGATAGCAGCAGGGAACAAGGGGGATGATGGGCTTTCCTATCCTTAAAAGAAGTAGGCTACCTTTGATTAGGCACTGCTAAATGGTGGGTGTGCACATCATTATGCACATCATTTAACAGTGCCTAAGCATAGATAGCTTAGATCTTATATGGGTAGAAAAGCCTATTTTTCCACTTGTGCAATGCAGCTATCAGCCTGGTTTACCAGAAGATCATTTTTTATTATTAATATGTAAAAATAACACGGGAGACTGTACTAACCACGTTCATTATGCGGAAGGGTAATGAACTCACCAGTGTCTGGTATGGAGAGAAGGTGAGAAGAATGAATGCCAGAGTGGGACTGAAGAGGCCATTCCAGCAGGGTACAGCTATATTCAGGTTAGTTGAAGACATGAAGGAGGACGTTGAGCAGATCACTGTGAGCTCTGAAATGTGGCTGCCAACATCGTGATCACTACCTGACTGTGAATGAGAGTAGCCAGTGATGACAAATACTCAGAGTTGCAGGGCTATACCCAAACTGTTATTTGAATTCAGTGTAAGGAGATTACCCTCAGGTGGTGGGGGTGTTGACGTTTGTTAGGACAGTAATGAGGGAGTTGTGTTTAGCTCATTCAGATTTGAAAAGGTGGTAGCCAGCCAACTTGCATTGTGGAGTAGAGCACAGAAAAGTACTGGAGAAGAATTGCTGGGAACTGCCCTGTGGGGTTCTGCAGATCACAGGTAATGGAGTAGACTGACACTGGGAGTCGGGTGGATTTGCTCAAGGTATTAGTATGCCTCTCCTGCTAATAATATTGTTATCCATTGTAAGTGCTGCCCTTATGAGGGCATGAACAGCAGCTTTTCTGGTGGGTCATGATGCTTATTGCTTGGCCCTCCAGGAAGACCTAGTTGTTGGTTAATGAGGTGGGAAAAAAACACAACAGGGGACTGTACATACTACCTTCACTGCGCAGAAGGGTGATGATCCACTCAATGTTTACTGCGGGAGCAGAAGTCAAACATTGAGAATGTGGACTGGAGAGTGATTTGGGAGGTATTTTTTATCAGTGTCAGCTGATGATGTGTATCAGTATTAGTGTGCACAACTCTGAGATAGAAGATTACAATCTGAGGAGTGATAATTCTCTTCATGAGACCATAAGCACATATGTGGCACCAGGCAGTCCTAAGGACAGGGTATGGATAGTAGTGTGTTCAGCAGAAGGCAGGCTAGTTGCAATGGGTTCACATGGAAAAAGAAAACCTTATTTGTGGATTAACAAGAGAGCATGAGCTTTGAAACTGAACCAAACTGTTACTTTGCTGTGTGATGCTGAGCGAGTCATTAAACTTCCTTGTGCTTTCAGGCCACACCCGTAAACAAGCTTTCTGCTTAGTGTCTCTCTCCTGGTTAACAAAAAACAAAATTCAGTGCATCACATAACCACTGGATCATTAGTTATTTGAAGTGTTGTACTGTAATGCAGTTTGCCAAGGAAAAAGCTGGATTGCAAAACATGTTCTGCAAGTTAAAGTAAACAAAATTAACAAAATCATAGCCTAACGTGTACTGATCAAAATAATCCACAAGTTAATACATGGTGTTGATCATTCTGGTACAACAATTCAAAACAAAGAGGGAAAGAAGAACTAGTTAGCACTGTATAAATATGTGTGTATCTCTGTCTTTGGCTCTGATGATGTCATCTTCACTCATCACTTAACACACTTGGCAGACATCTAAGGCCCCGTCCACACTACACCACTCTGGCCCAGTAACGGATGCAATCTGTTATGGCTGGGGAGCGGTGCAGTGTGGCCACACCTCGGTGGTGTCCGTTAATGGACCGGCACTGCCGGTCCACACATCGGGAGCCAGGCAACTGCTACGGTGGCACCTGATCCCACAATGCAGCTCACGCTGCGCTTCCGTCCCTGCAGGGGACCATTACCGCCGGTCCACACTACCGCCAGTAACTTTACAACGGCGGGACCGGTTTCATAACCATTGTAGAAACCACCTCATATGTGGTTTCAACAACGGTTACGAAAACGCCTCCTGTAACTTTACAGGTGTAAACGCAAACCATTGTGGTAATGGTTTGGGCACTCTGTAACATTACAGAGGCGTAGTGTGGACAGGGCCTTGGGGAGAAACAAAGCCTGTTTTTTGGAAGTGAAAGGCTGATGTTTACATTTTTCAAAAGCTATGAAACTGCATTTATGTTATTTACATAAATGCAGTTTTAGCATAAATGTAAACAGCAGCCTTACTTTACCTCGCAATGAAGCCAGATTTTGAAGTTTGCAGTTTTAAAAACTGCTTGTTTAGGTTCCCTCTAAGTGCTTATGATATAGTAAGCCAACACTCCCCCAGATGTTCAAAGAGGGATCTTTGTGTTGTGAAGGCTTACCTTTTTGTTTTCGGCCATGCAAATCCCCTTATGCATATTTAGTGCTAAAAATGTGTTTCTCCTTGACTGTTATGGCTCAACTACTTTCCCTTTGTCATTCTGTATGAAGCAGATACACTATGGCTATGCTCAACACTCTTTATGCTGAGTAGGGTCTTGGAAGCATGCCCAATACCTCACAGTTTGTCACTGAAATGAGGGACATGGACACTCAAAATGAAGTACAATGAGGGACACTAACCCACATGATGATCAGGACACATCCTGAAACTTGGAGATACAGTACCTCAGAACGCAGTGGAAACCATTCGATTTAATGGTACTGATCTTATCCCCGGAGAATTAATTTCTATTATAAAGCAGGAGTGCCATTTAAGTAGAGCAGAGGGGCATAGTCCCCCCCCCTTGGCATTTTTGCCTAGGTTGTCATGGTGTGGCAGTAATGGCATTAAATTTGGATTTAATCTTTTGCACAATAAGTGTCCCTCTGGCCTGTGTTGTGCTCACACTGCAGGTGCACTCCTGACTCAACTGTGTCTGTACTGTGTTGTCCACTCTTTCCATCTATTAGTGGTGGTGCCATCACACATGACATGGGGGAGCTCCAGCCAAGTAAGAGCATGAGTCATGTGAGTGGGACACTGTCTTTCCTGCCACAGAGTAGACAGGCTGCACACTACAGCTTGGAGGAGTCGGTGACCACTGAACTCTCAATAGCAGTGTTGTGGTGACATATTTTTGTTGGTCTACTCTTAGTGAGTTTCCATCTCCCATGGTGACTGAAGGGGTTGGGGGTGAGCTAGAAACTAACTCGAGACTAGGCTAACTACTTACTCTACTAGGCTCACCTCACAAAAAAAAACAAAAAACAGCGTGGACCCCCCATGGCAGCAAGCTAGGCCTAGCAGCAGCAGTGACAGCGGTGTCAGTGGCCTTCACAGGCCTTGATCAGTGCAGTGCGGCAGCAGTCATGGCAGCAGCCAAGCAAGAAGCAAGGAATGCAGGTTGGGTGGGTTCGGTTGATGAGGTGACTCGATCGCAGACCACATTGGGGACCTGGGATGATTGTTTCTAGCATTCAGCTTCTAGCAGAAGCACAGGGGAAGAGCGGACTGAAAACTGGGCTGGTGGCACACTGGGCTAGGCCTCTGGTTCTGGCCAATGGCCGGTTAAGTAAAAGTAAATATTTTTTTTACAGTGGGATTGGAGAAGGAGGAAGGACTGAAATATGTATGTGTTTTTCATATTTCTGTGCCTTTGGGGGGGCTTCACAATCCATATGAGATAGGTATTGAATGGAATGGAATGGGGATGGAAATTTGAACAATGTTTATTTTTTGGGAGGGGTTCAGAACTTCAGCCAGGAAAAAAATTGATAAGTAACTGGGTGAGTTTAAGCCCAAATCTGTTGCACTGCTCCGGGGTATAGACAAATGAATTTTATACATTTGAATTTTTCATGATTTGCATATCACTTTTCAGTCACAGCAAATAAGTTTTACATTTTAGAGATGTTTCAGACATTACAAAGCTTGCCACCTAGGGGATAACTAACACCTGGCCTCCACTGGTTGTTGGTCCCCTTCCCCGCTAATATCTGAAATAGTGCCCCTGCCATAAAGTCTAAATTTACAAGACATCCTCTGTGTGAGAAGCATGTATTCTATGGATCTATAATGCTGAGTCAACAACTATTTTGTTGACTGGCATCACAGCGGCAGGCTCCATGTCGGCCACAATTTGCAGTTGGCAGGGAGTCACTCACATCTGACAGTGTTTTTTCTTTGGGTTGCTTTACCTCCTGAACCCTCTGTACTACTGGAGTCCAACTCTGAGTCGGAGTTGGTTCAGGGAGGGGGTGCAGGACATGGGAATGTGTTGCTGGATCCCAAGCAGACTTCTACAGCAACATGTCGATGTTGTTGGCATTGACGTATGTCGCTGTAGAAGTGTCGCTGTGTGGGAGATGTATCATTTTTTATGAGGGATAGATGATGGGCAGAGCTGTTTTCAGGGGTAAAATGAGGGCTGTCTCTTGCATTCAGGGATGGTTGAGAGGTATGGTATGCACAGACTATTGGAGCCCTACTATAGTCAGGCTTATGCCCCACCATTGAAGCTGACCTCCACATTCCCACACTGAGGCACATTATGACATATGGCAAGGGAGAGTGCAGGGGCGTGCCCCACTGAAATGTATGAGGTATTTTTTTATTACTATTTTATACATTATTAATAGAGAGTTGGAGATTAATGAAGGCCACTGCTCAACTAACAAGGGCATTGTTCGTAGAATAGTGGCCTTCATTATTCTCTAACTCCCCGTCATAATGTATAAAATAGCAATAAAAAATAACTTCATCCATTTCAAGGTGGTATGCCCCAGCACACTGACCTATGGACATCATCTCTTAAAGACTCCTTCCTCTGGCTCCCTAGTACTCAGTTAAGAGACTCTTGACTTATATATATCCTTGGTGGGTTGTCTGTAGCAGCATGGCCACACCGGCTACAGTGTGTGCATGGTGGGGGGGGGACTAGCTGTGAAAGTGGGTGCTGAGTTATTGCTGCTTTTGTGTTTTCCCCTTAAAGTCTGTTTGTGTGGAAGCATTCTAAACGATGGAGAGAAAACAGTAGGAGTACAGGCCAGACAGAAGTAATTAAGTAGCTTTGTGGGTAAGTGTGTGTTTTTGGGGTTGGAAGAACAACATGTGTTTCTATTGGCATGTGTGATACAGTTCAGCTGTGCAGCTAAGATTAGGGGAGACAAGAAAACGAAAAAGTATATCAGTGGCTATCAGCATGCTGCATGCGTGCAGATGTATGCAGATTTGTATTGAAGTGCAAGTGAGTCAAATGTGTGCAGGCAGTATATCTTAGTGGTTAAAGGCACTGAACTGCAAACCAGGAGACCTGAAGACCTGGGTTTAAATCTCATCAACCCCCACTTGTATACTGTGTGACCCTAAGCAAGTCACTTAACTTTTGTTTGTGCAGTTATCAGTGACCACTTGCTTTTTGCATGCATTCCACATGCGTACAGTCTGTTCCAAAAAAAGCATGCTTTCCACACTTGCTTGCTGCACGCATGCCATATGCATGCAATCATTTCCAGTTTAATATTTAAATCATGCTTGCAGCACGCTTATTACCTGGGTAGTTTTATGTGTGCAGCATGAAAACATTTCATAGAATTATTTCTGTAAGGGAAGGACAAAACTTCCAAAATGAAAATCCCACCCTCCAATACTGCATGCAGGGATCACCGTATAAACGTACAAACATACTGGAATAAAATGGAAGATGGCTTTAGTCCATCGAAACCGTCTCCTTCCTATTCTATAGTAATGCCTGTTTAAGGTTACCTCTCTCATTTATAAAATGGGTAGCTAAAATAGAGATACATAATTAGCCAAGGCTCAGCTAATGACTGTGAAATTATATTGCTTGTTGTGCAGTTACCGATTTTGCTTTCTTTTTGCATGCTTTATTTGTTAAAAAATCAATTTTAAAAGTGCCATAACACACTCCGGGGTTTGCATTAAGCTATAATCAGTGTATGTGGGACTTGCCAGTTACATTAAGCTATAATCATTGCATGCCCCTGTGTGTTTCTGGTGGCCTTGTGCCTCGTTACATACCAAAGGCATGCACTGATGTAGCTTAATGCACACCCTGTTTTGTGTTACTATTTACATAACTGTCTAACCCCCACTTGAACTTTTCAAGTTTCATTGCGTTAACTACACAATTCAGCAGAGCATTTCATATCCCCACCACTCTGTAAAAAACAACACTACCTGCAACCTCCCTACCCACCCTAGATTTTTGATATGTCACCTTATTGCTAACTCCCTTCTCTTTAAATGTATACCTAGTTTTGTACACCACTCCTGATTCTTTATGAACTCTTGCAGTGCTATCACATCCCTTCTCATCCTCCCCTGCTTCAGGCTAAACAGACTCAACATATTTAACCTATTTTCATAGATCATATTCCCCTCTTTTGACATAATTTGATTGCTCTCCTTTGGAGCCTCTCTAACCTGTCCATATATTTTCTTTGGTACAGAGCCCTGAACTGACAACAGTATTCCAGATATGGTCTCGCAAATGTCCTATACGGTGGCATCATACTGTCCCTTGATCTACTAGTAAAATCTCTGCTAATACAGGTCAGGATCTGTGATGCCTGTTTGGATGCCACTTCACAGTGTTACTCATATTTTAGATCTTTTGTTATAATTACTCCCAAGGTTTGCTCCCCATCTGCAGTACCTGTTAGGTAACAGTTCCATTTAAGTATATCCTGCTTTTTTGCCCACATGGTTAGTCTGTCTAGGTTCTTTTGTAATCCTTCTATCTTTTCCTGCCAGTCCACAACCCCTCCCAATTTAGTGTCTAGGAGGGATAGGGAAACTGGGTGGAGTCGAGGAACAGTGGGCAAAAATAAAGGAGGGCATTGAGAAAGCAACAAACCTCTGTGTTAAGCAGGTTATTAAGGGCAAATGAAAAAAAAGACTGCTATGGTTCTCTAATATAGAAACATAGAAGTTGACGGCAGATAAGGACCACAAGGCCCATCCAATCTGCCCATTTTTTCTACCTTATGAATGTGCCATATGCCTTTACTCTGTCAATGGCCTATCTATTCATACTCATCTGTATTGCTCTTTTATGCCTATCCCATGCCTGTTTGAAGCCCTGCACTGTATTCATATCCACCACTTCCTAAGGTGAGCCGTTCCAAGCATCCACCACCCTGTGAAAAAGAACTTCCTCACATTACCCCTTAATCGGCCTCCTGCTAATCTCATACTGTATCCTCTTGATCTGCTGTTTTTCTTATATTGAAACATGTTATACTGTTTCACCTTGTTAATGTCTTTCAGATGTTTGAATGTTTAGATCATATCACCTCTCTCCCTTCTTTGCTCTAGGGTATACATATTGAGCTCCGCTAATCTGTCCTCATATGTTTTCTGATGCAGTCCCGTGCCATTTTGGTTGCCCTTCTCTGGACTGCCTCCATTTTGTTAATGTCCTTGTGCAGGTGTGGCCTCCAGTACTGCATGCAGTACTCTAGATGGGGCCTAACCAGTGTCTGGTAAAGAGGGATTATTACCTCCCTCTTATGACTTGTGATACCACTACTAATACACTCCAACATCCCTCTAGCCTTACCTACTGCTTTAGTGATCTGCTTGGATGATTTCAGGTCATCTGTGATGATGATGCCCAAGTCTTTTTCTTCCCTTGTGATTGCCAGCAACTCCCCTCTCAGCCTATAGGTGGTTTCAGGGTTTCTCTTCCCTATGTGCATGATCTTGCACTTCTTTGTGCTAAGCACCAGTTGCCACTCTTCTGACCATTTTGCCAGTTTATTCAGATATCTTCTCATTATGTTCACCCCATCTGGATCATCTACTCTGTTGCAGATCTTGGTGTCATCTGCAAATAGACAAACCTTACCCTCCAATCCATTGGTAATGTCACTGATGAATATATTGAAGAGGACTGGCCCCAGGACCAATCCCTGAGGTACCCCACTTGTGACTTGCATCTCTTCTGACTATATACTGTTTATCACCACTCTCTGTGTTCTGCCCACCAACCAGTTTGCCACCCAATTGACCAACTTCTGATCCACCCTGAGCCAACCCAGCTTATTAATCAATCTTCTATGTGGAACAGTATTGAAAACTTTGCTGAAGTCAAGGTAGGTGACATTAACTGCACTCCCTTGGTCCACCACTCTGGTTACCCAGTCAAAGAACTCTATTAGATTAGTTTGACAGGACCTTCCTGTTGTAAACCCATGCTGTCTTGGATCCTGTGCTCCTATGGATTCCAGGTGTTGCATTATCCTTTCCTTAAGGAGTGCCTCCATAATCTTGCCCACTACTGAGGTAAGACTGACTGGTGTGTTGTGCCCTGCCCCCTTTGAAGACTCATGAGAGTCAAGGTGCTAGGGGTTACTTGTTACCTGTGTGATATCGTGAAATGTACTGTGCATGAGAGAAAGACACGACAAGTAAAAGCTGACATTTTTTTGGAAATTCGGTGTGTGGACATTGCTTTCTTCATCTCATGCAGGTAGAGATTGTTCCTTATGTGGGCATTTCTGTTTGAAATATTTTGTTCTTATTTGAAGGCTTGCAACCTTTACAAGTGCAGCACATCCAGCATTTGCAGCTCGAGGTGGACACTTTGGATTTATCCACTACTGAGGTAAGACTGACTGGTCTGTAGTTCCCTGCCTCCTCCCTGCTACCACTCTTGTGGACTGGGATCACATGAGCCCTCCTCCAGTCTTCTGGAACCTCTCCAGTGCTCAGAGACTCACTAAACAGTTCTGATAATGGCTCTGCTAGTGCCACCCTTCGCTCTTTAGTACCCTGGGATATATGCCATCAGGTCCGATTGCCTTGTTCACCCTGAGCTTAGCGAGCTTTTGTAGGACCCTTTCTTTTGTGAAGGGACTAGTGCACACTCCCCCCCGTGTCCATGCTGCTGAGCTGTGGGCCCTGCCCTACCTTTTCCTCAGTAAATACTGAGCAGACATATCTATTTAGAATAGATGTTTTTCCTTGGTCCTCCTCCACACACTTCCCCTTATCCCCCTTGATCTTAGCAATACCCACCTGGGTTTTCGCCTTTCACTAATGTATCTATAGAAAGTCTTGTCCCCTTCTTTTACTGCTCATGCTAGTATTTCCTCAGTTTGGGCATTTGCCTGCCTTACTGCCTTCCCTGCTTCCCTTAGGAAGTTTGGCATGCTTCCCTATCTTTGTCCCACTGCATTCCCTTATATTTCCTGAAGGCTGGACTTTTGGCTATGACCTTTTCTGCTACTGTTTTAGAGAACCAAAGTGGTTTCCTCCTCCATTTGCTCTTGCCTGTCTCTCTAACACAATGGGATGTTGCTTCAAGTATTGCATCCTTAATGCATGCCCATTTTGCCTGTACCCCCTCACCTGTATTTCTTCTTGCCAGGGCTATCTTAACTCTGTTGGCCATCTTATCAAAGTCAGCTTCTCTGAAGTCCCTTATTTTTGCCTTGGAATAGGATGATTTAGTTCTACTGGCCAAATTGAACCATACCATGTGATGGTCACTGGCCCCCAGGTGACCTTCTACCTGGAGAGCTGTGACCCTTTCCCTCTTAATCAGTACTAGATATAGGATAGCCCTGTCTCTTGTGGGTTGTTGTACCAGTTGTTTGAGTAACTCCCTCTGCAGGGTATCTACCATTTGTCTAGTTCTGGCAGATGTTCCTGCTGGTATTGACCAATCTGAATCTGGCATGTTGAAGTCTCCCATTATCAGAACCTCCCCTTTAGCTGTCATGTTTTGTATATCTTCTAACAGTAATGTGTCTTTATCCTCCCCTGGTCTGGAGGCCTGTAGACAACCCCAGTTCATATGGCTGTCCCATTTCCTGTTTCCAGGGTGACCCACAGTTCTTCTGACTCCTTATGTGTATTCTGAATTTCTGTAGCTTTGATATTTTCATTGTCATAAAGGGCCACTCCACCCCCCCACCTTTTTGCACCTCGGTCTCTTCTGAACAGTACATAGCTGGGTACTGAAGTCTGCCAAGTGTGGTTACTGGTGAACCATGTCTTGCTAATGGCTACTATGTCAAGTTTAGCCTCTGTCATTGTTGCCTACAGGTCTGAGATCTTGTTTCCCAGACTGTGGGCATTTGTGCACATGATTTTCCATTGTCCAGATTTCGGTGTGTTAACTGTTGGGCAAGGTCCAGAGTTTCCTCTGCATGCCATATGGGGAGCCAGACATTTTTCCTTACCTGGTGATGCAAATGAACTACAAACTTGCTGAACTCCTGTTTGATCACTAGCTGAGGGGGCAGGGGTGTTCTTCCCATTCAATGTATCGGGTGCTGCACCCCTCTTCCCATTTGCTAGTTTAAATGTTCTGCAAAGATGTCAAACTTCTGTGCCAATGCACTGACTCCTTTCTTAGTCAGATGCAGTCAATTGCATTTATTTTTTGTGGTTTATAAGTTTTATTGATTTTATTTATTAAGACGATACAAACATTAAAACAGTTGGATACATTGCAAAGGTCTTACAGACTGTTACATATGTCTGTAGAAGCAGAGAATGGAACATGCTGGCCAAATAGTAATGAACTGAATATACTAGCCAGGTGTACAACACCTATCCAGCTGGAAATTAACTTTGAAAGTATTAGGAGTTGGTGCATTGCATAATGGCTAACTCATACAAACATATCTTACCTGGCCCCATTCTGCTAATTTCTGCAGTATTTGACAAAGCATCAGAAATTATGAGAGGTCCAGGGCCACTGACCTCTACTTTACACCTACAAAATACAAGAGATCACACACACAAAGCAAACAGATCTTCATTGTCCGAGATGATACTATCCTTTACTGATATTATACCATGCCATCCATAGAGCAGGGCCCCCTATAACTCTGTAACAATCTCTCCAGCTCTTTCCCCTAAATGCACCATGAGAGGAGACCATTATAGTAGCATGGTTGTGCCTATTCAGCCGATTCCTCCCTAGGTTTCAAAAACAGAAGGAAGGGAGTTCAGAGGGCAGTATATTTAAGGAGGGTATTGGTCACAGTATGTGATATTCTGGCCCAGTTGACAACTTGAGCCATGGAGGTAAGTACCTCCCCCAGGGAGAGGATTATCTGGGACCACCATTTACGCAGTAGGAGTCTTTTAACCTGCATACTGAGTGTCAGAAGTAGTTTCAACTCGAGAGACGAAGGTGAGGCAGTCTATTGAATTTAAAGAACTTTCGCTCCCAAAACTGTTGCCAGTTACCTACAAATCTATGTCCTTTTTCCTGGCACCAGCCCTTGAGCCACATGTTTAGCTCCCCTATCTCCCCTTCTCTGACCTTCCGTCCATCTGCCCCCCCAGACCAGCAGGATCTCAGAGAAGGAGATGCCAGGCAAAATGGATGACAGTTTGTCTCCCTGCCTGGTCAGGTGCTCCTTAGTCTCCACAATGGATTGGCTAGTGAGATTGTTAGTCTGTATGTGTTCCAGGACATCATTGTTTTCTCCTGCTTCCTGCACAATTTTAGCAATGCGGTCAGTGTCTCTCCACACTGATGTACATGGGAGACATCTGACCTTTATCCCTTGGCTGGAGGTAGGTGTCAACTCCCCAGATCATGGAGTCTCCTATGATCAGAAGTGTTTTGGATTTCACTTTTGCTTTTTTTGTTTTGGTCCCTGTTTTGGGTGAGTTTTGTTGCACTAGCTCCTGTGCTGCAGTGTCCTCTGCCCCTTTGTTTGATTTCAGAGATACAGGCAGATACCTGTTTGTAGTTTTTATATGATTTGTGGAGGTGATACGTTGGAGAGCATTGAGTAATGGGGCACCTGATTTGCCCCTCTTAACCACCTGCCAGCCTCCCTGACCAACTACTCTCTCTGCAGTTGAGGTGTTTTAGTTCGATGTTGGGGAAATGGTGGGCAGTTCTTATAATATATTTCCTCCTGAATATGCAATTTAAGGCATGCAGTCTCTGCCCGTGCTGCCTGGAGCCAAGCCCTAAAGAGGTAGCAGAGAAAGTAAGGGTATAAAAAATAGCATTTAGAAGGCACAAAATGACATAGTAGGAGGAGGATAGGGAGAGATATCAGGAGAAACAAAGGGCATCAGGGAAGGCAGTTAGGAGCACAAAGGCACAAATGGAGGAGAATACTGTCAAGTCAGCAAAAAAGGGGGATAAAACATTCTTTAGGTTATAAGCAAAAAGGGAAAGATCAAAGGAGGGATAGTAAAGCTAAAAGGAGAAGGAGGGATTTGTGTTGAAGAGGACCAAAAAAGCAGACATATTGAACAAATACTATTGTTCAGAATTTACAGAGAAAGAGGTAGGTGATGGGCCACAGATAAGGGACAAAGGCATTAAAGGAAGGGAGGCAGATACTAGTCCTTTTACAGAGGAGATAGTCCTCAAGGAATGAGCAGAACTAAAAATGGACAAGGCAATGGGACCTGACGAGGTACACCCTAGGATACAAATGGAGCTCAAGGAGGTGCTGGCTGCACCTCTGACGGCCCTGTTCAACCTATCACTAGATACGGGGGAAGTTTCTGGGGACTGGAGGAGGGCAGATTTGGTCCCACTTTACAGAAGTGGTAATAGGGAGGAGGCAGGAAATTATAGACTTGTTGGTCTGACTTCGGTAGTGGGTAAAGTAATGGAATGACTACTGAAGGAAAAGATTGGGGAATCTCTTATGACCAGTGGATTACAGGATCTGAGGCAGCATGGTTTACAGGGGGAGATCTTGCCAGACAAATCTGATCAAGTTCTTTGGGTGGCCAGGGAAGTGGATCAGTATGGAGCGGTGGATGTGGACTACCTGGATTTCGGTAAGGCCTTCACCATCCTTCTACATAGAAGACTGGTGAGCAAGCTAGGCAACCTTGAAGTGGGTCCAAAAGTAGTAAAATGGATAAGATGTTGGCTAAACAACAGGAGGCGGGGTGGTGGTAAAGTAGGTCCATTCTCGAGAAGGCAAGGTGAATAGAGGGGTGCCACAGGGGTCAGTGCTAGGCCTGGTCCTCTTTGGTGTCTTTATTAGGGACATTGCAGAATGGCTAGAAAGGAAAGTATGCCTGTTCACAGATTACACAAAAATCTGCAACAGAATGGACACACCAGGGGGTTGAAGGAATGAGGGACATTCTGAAAAAGCTGGAAGAATGGCCAAAGGAATGGCAGCTGGGTTTCAATGCAAAAAAGTGCAAACTCATGCACTTGGGGCACAGGAACTCAGGGGCAGCCTACCAACTGGGTGGGGACATATTAGCAACCACAAAACAGGAAAGGGACCAAGGGGTAATAATTTCTGATGACCTGAAGGTAGCCAAGCAGTGTAATAAGGCATTGGAAAGGCTAGCAAGATGCTCAGGTGCATAGGGAGGGGCAGCACTAACAGAAAGAGGGAGGTAGTATTACCCCTCTACAGATCACTGGTAAGACCCCACCTTGAGTACTGTGTCCAGTTTTGGAGGCCCAACCTCTGGAAGGACGTAGTTAGGGTGTAGGTGATACAAAGGAGGGATACCAAAATGGTGCAGGGCCTGCATCAAAAACCCTATGAGGAAGGACTCAAGGAACTAAATTTGTACTCTGTAGAGGAAAGGAGAGAAAGGGGGATATGACAGAAACGTTCAGCTACCTCACAGGTATTAACAAGATACAGGATGGCAACATTTTCCATAGAAAAATATGCTCAAGGACAAGGGGTCATGTTATGAAGCTGGAGGTGGGGATGCTCAGAGAAGATGTGAGGAAATATTTCTTCATGGACAGGGTGGTGGATGCCTAGAACAGCCTCACAGTAGAGGTGGTGGGTACTAAAATGGTAACAGGATTCAGTCATGCATGGGATAGACATAAGGGGACCTTAGAAGTAAGGCAAGGGGATAGAAGACCTGACACAGAGTAGGGTCTGGGGTGGCACAGTAGGTAGGGAATATAGGGCACACTACTGTAAGTGGGCCAAAAGGTCCTTATCTGTGACAACGTCTACAATTCTATGTCTCTATGAGTCTGTTGGACTGCCTAGTAGTGGTCATAATAGTAGTGCTGAGTTGAGCTCTGTCTCCCAGAGACACCAAAATATAGCAACCACAGTGCAGAATTACACCCCAAATCACTGACTTCATTTGGGCAGCACCTATGAATTCTACCATACCAGCCATGTTGCCATGATGAGTCCAGTTGTTTGATAGGCCAACACCAGTAAAGGTCCAGCCTGCTCTGCATAGCATGTTTGTGTGTCATGCCAAATACACACTCAGTCATATCATTGCACATTAACTGAATACAGCAACCACTGAAATTCTGGCAATCAATCTACTGCCATTCTTTCTTGTGGAAAATGTGGGATTTAGAAGCTTGATGGTGTATTCCTGTCCTAAATGGCACAGTCCATCAAGAACTTATTTCTCTACACATGCCATTCCTGAACTTATTAGGACAGTGTCATGTATGGTAATCCATTCTTTGCTGCATTCAGCATTACCATATATACATCTCAGCATGGATAAGTGGACCAGTGGCCAAACAGGTAGTTCCTGTCTGTGTATTGCAGCACATTGGGCAGTGGTACTTGGGGTAGTATTGGACTCTCTCTGGGACAGAAAACTGTAGTGAGCACATCTGTGGTGGTAGCAACTCTCTGGGTATTCACAGCATGCCTCACTGGCAATGATGCTGCCCTATCTGCATGCACATATCTGGGTTAAGTGAGGAGGTTGCTAGACTCCAGGCTGATCTGGCTGCAATTCAGATGACCTCTTCCCCCCACCCAGCGGCCACCAAGACTGACACCACTGCCTCAAAGGATGCCAGGGAGAAGGAGGAGGAGGAGGAATGTCTGGACTGTGGTGGGCTCAGGAAGGGTGAGGAATAGTGGGTCAAAGGCACATTTCTCAGCTAGTACCTCTAAGCTATTCCTACACTGCTGTGGTGAAGTGGGACTGCCAGGAAGAAGCACCCATGGTAGAGGCCAGGAGGATGTGGGGATCCTCCATAGTAGAGACCCCAAGGAGGATGGAAGTGGACCCCAGAGGAGGAAGATGAGGAAGCAACTTCTGGTGGGGGACCCAGTTGTGAGGGGATAGATTTGGGAATAGGAAAGGGAGAGGGAGGTTAAGTGCCTATGTGGATCCATGGCCCAGAGGAATGGAAAGCAGACCCAGATGATCACTACAGCAGCAGGACAGGAGGCTGAGCTGGATGTCATTGTCCACTTGGGGTCTAATGACCTGGCTACAACTGGGGCTAGTATAGTGCAAGGAGAATTTAGGGAGCTGGGGAGGGCACACTCAATGGCTTTTGCTGAGGTGCTGCCTATGACAGAGTGGAGGAGAGAGATCTCCACACCAGGAGCTTCAACTCATGGCTGAGGAAATGGTGAAGACAGGAGGGGATTGGCTACATTTGGGACCTGGGACCCATGTGGGAGGATAAAAGCATATACAGGGATCATTGCCTGCATCCATTCGGGAAGGAAACCACCGTCCTTGGTGGATGGTTTAAATGTTACTTTGCTAAACATTTAAGCAAGTCGTGGGGGAGGTGGAAGAGCTCAGGGAGGCAGATACTGCTCCCCCATAAGCTGAAGGACAGAGTAGGGAGAATCTGAGAGAAGTGGAATCCCCTGGGATGCAAACAAATACAGGAAGCAGGATGGAAGGAATGAAGGGTGATGGGATCAGGTGCATTAAAAAGAGAGAGAGGAATGAGGAAAAGCAAAAAGGGAAAAAGGTGGCAACAGATGGAGTGGTAACAAAACCTGGAAAGCTATGTTTGCGATTGCTAGAAATCTAGGAAATAAGAATGCAGGCCTAGAGGCCACAATGGCAGAGGCTGACCAACAGTATTTTGGCCATTAATAAGTCATGGTGCACTGAAAACCATGACTGGGACACGTCCATACCAGGCTATACTCTGATCAGGATGGACATGATAGGAAGGAAAGGAGGGGATGTGGCACGTTATGTGAGGGAGGGCATTAAAGCAAGACAGGTGGGGCAGAGGTGATGTGGGTCACCCTAGAAATGGGGATTGCAGCCTCTATTCACACCGGCATGATCTACAGACCTCCAGCACAGGGGGAGGAGTTATATAAGATACTGACTGAAACTACTTGAATTATGGCAGCAGAAGTGAGATACTGTTTGTGGGAGACTTCGATCTGCCAGATGTAGATTGAAGCCTCCCAGCTGCTATTTCAGCTAGAAAAAGGGAAATCTTGGACTCCTGTGGGGGCATTCCTCAGTCATCTAGTCAATGAACCCACTCATGTTTGGCCAGTACTGGACCTGGTACTCATCAACTCGGACAGTATTGCAAACGTCAAGGTTGGGAGGATTAGCGATCACCATACAGTGTGGTTCAATATAAGATGGCTGAGGAATTAAGCCACACAAAGGAAAAGATCCTGGACTCCAGGAGGGAAGATTTTGAAAAGATGGGTGATTGCCTCAGGGATGACTGGGGGGGATCAACTGGATAGGGTGGAGGAACAATGGGGTAAACTAAAAAGGGCTATAATGAAGGCAACAAACCTCTGTGTCAAGCAAGAGAGCAAACAAAAGAGGAACAAGAGACTCCTATGCTTCTCAAAAGAGAAGGCAGAAAAGATAAAAACTAAGAGAGTAGCATTCAGAAGGTAGAGGGAGACACAGTGGGAGGACAACAGGGAGGTGTATCTGGAAAACAGAGGGAAGCAGAGAGCACAAAGGCACAAACTGAAGAGAGAATAGCCAAGGCAGTAACAAAAGGGGCAAGACATTTTTTATTCATGCAAACAAAAAAAAGAAGAGCAGGGGTAGGACTATAAGGTTAATATGAAGGGCAAGTGGGACTGTGCAGAGGGGGAACAAAAAAAACAGACATCCAGAACAAATGCTTTTGTTCAATGTTCACAAAGGAAAGAGATGGGGAGGGGCCATAAAAATGTTACAGGAGCATTGTAGGGAAGGAGATGGTCAGGTGGACACTAATCTGTTTTCAGAGGAGACAGTCCTGAAGGGATTCACAAATCTAAAAGTGGACAAAGTAATGGGGCCAAACAAGATTCACCCAAAGGTATTAAAGGAGTTCAGGGCAGTACTGGATGAACCTCTGAAAGCCCTATTTAACATCTCATTGGAAACTGGAGTGGTCCTGGAGGACTGGAGGAGGACAGATGTAGTCTAGTCCTACATCACAGAAGTGGTAGCAGGGAAGAGGTTAGCTATTATAGATCAGTCAGCCTGACTATGATGGTGGGAAAGGTAATGGAATCACTGTTGAAAGAAATGATCATGGCATATCTTCAGTCCAATTGTGGAGGAGTTAGGCTACACCCTCAGCTGTGATTGACGGACCACTTTTCTATCTCCTTATTTCCTAGCTACCAAAACTGTTGCAGAACAGTTAACGCTTTTCTCTGCTTTTCTTATCTCCCCTACCCTAGGTTGTCCACCTAGCGTAGCGCTTTACTATCCCTACTAAACTTCTTACTAGTTTTCTCTTTTCATTCTTTTTGCATTTCCATCCTTTCAGTCCCTGGAAGGATGCCAAACACTCTGAGAGGTGTTGTGTAAATTGCATAAGTGCATTTTGTGTACAAAAAGCATGAAGGCTATTTTAAATAGGAATACATACAGTTAATAAAGTATTTTTTAAATAAAAAGGACTCAGAAGCCATATAAAACAATACTAATTTCATGATTAATACAGTTATAAGAAATCCTTGTGGTATTTTCATAAATTCGCACTATAAACCTGTTACTGTATAAGGTGGTATGCTTTATAAAAGTGTTTAGTCACTGTGAATCAGAGATATAGAGAGTCAATATCTGTGGAGATATACACTGTACCTTTAACTGAACCAGAAAGTCCCCTGACACAAAAAAAACAACAACATTGGTTTTGAAACAACATGTCCAGACATGTAAGTAGAACTGGCTCAGTCAGGTAACCCCACCAAAAGATATAAAACCTCTTCACTGAGTTTACTTCAGTTCAGTCCAGTCCAGTAGATTTCAGTCTTGATAGTGAAGGAGAGAGATGCTACTGTACACAAGCTGTTGAATGCAGATGAATAGGGTCTTAGGAGCATTAAGATCCAGGACTGTATTATGTGAGAAACTACTGATAATAAGTAGTGATTTTCTTTGCAATTTTGTTGTTTTCATTTACTGTATTTCTAACTTTTGAAAAATAAATATCACACCATGGTATGTTTAAAACCTGTAAAGTAGCCTCATCTGAAGTTTATTCCTACATGCTGTGACAAACTTAGTGTCAGAAGTTGGATAGTACTGGTTGTCCAGAGAAACAAGGGGGAGACCAGTACCAAGATATCAGCCCTGGTATCCAGACATAGGGACGAAGAGCAGGATGGCATACCTACAGGATCCCATGGAGGAAAAGGTTCTGGAGGAGAAGGGGCTTCCCAGTGTGCATACCAGAGCCCAGGTGTGGAGGACCGGAAGAGAATTACTAACCGAATTGGAGTTCAATGAAATGCGGAGGTGGACCAGTGCTGGAGAGAGGCAGAGCACTGCCACCAGGTGCTGATGGTGGGTTCCCAACTGGAAGATTTCATGGTGGAGGCAGAGGACCAGGATCCATAGGTTACAGAGGAGAAGGACCCCCTGATGGCACCTTTGTTGTCAGTCACTTTTCAGATCCGGTTTTGCCCATTTTCCCAGGATGTTACTTGGTGAAGGACGGTGACCAGGAAGATGAGACCTCAGGTGAGACTGTTGCTAGGGATACTGTATTGGCTATGGAAACCTCCAAGCAAGAAAGAAGAAGTCATTGAGGCTGAAGGGACCTTTTCTTGTTCAGTTACAAGTGAAACTATTGACAGTATTTACAGTATTGACTGGGGCAGATTGGTCTTGGGGATCTAGGTGATATGGGATGAAATGTATGAAACATGTAGTGTTTAAAATGAATATAGCTTTTAAGGCTGGTGCCGCGTACAGTCAGTTGAGGGTACCTGAATGGTGTAAGGGTTGAAAGGAAACCCTAAGTATGTTACAAATAAGGGTTTAAAGGAAACCCCAAAGGTTTTGAAGTTAGGAACTGGCTGGTTGATGTTCAGCATGGGAAGGTTCCTTGTCTACCAGAAAATATATAAAAGGGAAATGTCTAAATGAAATGTATGAAATGATTACAAGAAATGTATAACATAAAAGAAATGTCTACACTGTATAATATAAAATGAGGAACCCAGGGTCATGGAGGATCAAGGTATGGTGTGGAACCTATGATTGGGCCCCTGCATGGAAACAATGTGTTAGAATGGGGTTAGAGCTGGGTACAACTTGCCCGGAGAAAGTTGTGGTATAGGCCTGTATGGCCACCCAGATAGCTAGATGGAGGAAGCTAGAAGTCAGCATAAAACTGCTGTGTATTACTTCCTCTTTTTTAACATACTGATGAAGGTACGATAGTGGGTGCACAGGGTTCTGAAACAATGTCAAGTGATGGGTTCTGAAATTATGCCAAGTGATGGGTGCTGAAATGATTCTAATTGATGGGTGCCTGATGTTACATATGAAATGTCTGAGTTGTAGTAACCAGAGTGAAATAGTTAGGAGGTAGACAGTCACTACAGACTGAAGTTCTCAGAGCACAGGTGGGTACTGTGCTGAACTGTATAACAGCCCCAGGGTAATGTGAAAGTATTGTCATACTGCAGTAACTTGGTATGGTGGACAATACTAAAAATAGCTAAATTAAGGAACCCTGGGGTGAAGCTCTCACACTGGGTGAGAGGAAGTTTCAATCAACCCCCATTTTACTATTTTGGTAGAATATATATGACTGGGGGGGAGGTTCTTGAAAAAATTGTATAGTTTTGAGAACTGTTTTTTTCTTAAGGAGGGAGGTGTGTGGTGGAGTTAGGCTATACCCTCAGCTGACTGATGGACCACTTTTCTATCTCCTTATTTCGAGCTACCAAAACTTCTGTTGCACAATCGTTAATGTTTTTCTCTTTGCTTTTTTCTCTCCCCCCCAACGTAGCCCTTCATTACCCCAACTAAACTTCTTACTAGTTTTCACTTTGCATTCTTTTTACATTTCCATCCATTCAGTCCCTGGAAGGATGCCAAACACCTGGAGAGGTGCTGTGTAAAGTACATAAGTGCATTTTGTGTACAAAAAGCATGAAGGCTATTTAAATAAAAAAAACATACAGTTACTAAAACCTTTTGTATTTTTTTTTTATTTAGTTGTTTAACCAGGTATAGCACACTAAGCTGAAAGCTTTTTTACAGGAGCGACCTGGGAGCACAAGGAGGTTAAGTGACTTGCTCGGGGTCACACAGTGTGCAAGTGGAAGCTGTGGGATTCAAACCCAGGTCTGGTCTGCTGGATGTCACCAAATTTGCAGCTCAGAGCTTTAGACCACTGCGCTATACTAAATAAAAAGGCTTCAGAAGCAAAATAAAACAAAAATAATTTCATGATTAAGAAAGTTATAAGAAATAGTTAAGGTATTTTCATAAATTCATACTATAAACCTGTTACTGTATAAGGTGGTATGCTTTATAAAAGTGTTTAGTCACTGTTGATCAGAGATATAGAGAGTAAATATCTGTGGAAATATACTCTGTACCTTTAACTGAACCAGGAAGTCCTCTGAAACAAAAAAAACATTGGTTTTGAAACAGCATGTCTAGACATGTAAATAGGAAGGGCTCAGTCAGGCGACCCACCAAAAGATATAAAATCTCTTCACTGAGTTCACTTCAGTTTAGGGCTGTCAGGTGGCCTACCAAAAGATATAAAACCTCTACACTGAGTTCACTTCAGTTCAAGTCCAATAGAGTTCAGTCCAGCAGAATTCAGTCTTGAGAGTGAAGGAGAGAGGTGCTACTGTAGACAAGCTGTTGAATGCAGATAAAAAGGGCCTTAGGAGCTCTGAGATCCAGGACTATATTATGTGAGAAACTACTGATGTTAAGTAGTGATTTTCTTTGCAATTTTTTTGTTTTCATTTATTATTTTTCTAACTTTTGAAAAATAAATATCACACCACGGTGTGTTTTAAACCTGTAAATTTGCCTTGTGTGATGTTTATTCCCATACGCTGTAACACCAATGGATTACAAGACCTAAGGCAGCATGGATTCATGCGGGGGAGGTCATGTCAAACAAATCTGATTGAGTTTTTTGACCGGGTGACCAAGGAACTAGATCAGGGTTTAGTAGTGGATGTAACCTAACTAAATTTCAGTAAAGTATTCGACACTGTTCCACAGAGGAGACTAGTAAAAAAGTTGGGTAGCTTAGGAGTAGATCCAAAGGTGGCAACCTGTGTTAAGAAATTGAATAAGGAATAGGCAGCAGAGTGTGGTGGTAAATGGAGTTCATTCAGAGGAAAGGAGGGTGATCAGGAGGGTGCCTCTGGGATTAGTACTGGGGCAGGTCCTCTTTACTGTCATTATTAGTGACATTGCAGAAGAGCTGGAAGGGAAGGTCTGTCTCTTTGGGGATGACACCAAACTCTGTAATAGGGTAGACACTCAGGGGGGTTCAAAGTACAAGCAGATACTTGACAAAACTTGAGAAGTGGTCAAGGGTATGGCGGCTGGGTTTCAATGCAAAAAGAGTAAAATAGTGCACTTCAGGTACAGAAACCCAGGTACAGAGTACAAAATTGGGGGTGGTGGTACTGTTGACAACCAAGCAGGAAAGAGACCATGGGGTGATCATATTGAATGATCTAAAGGTGGCCAGGCAGTGGGACAAGGTAGTTGGAAGGCCAAGTAGGATGCTGGGGTACATAGGGAAGGGTATCATCAGAAGGAAATAGGAGGTGGTGTTACCTCTGTACAGATCGCTGATAAGACCCAACTAGAGGACTGTGTCTGGTTCTTGAGACCACATCTCAGAAATTACATAGACAGAGTGGAAGTGGACCAGAGGAGGGCAACTAGAGTGGTGCAGGGTGTGCATCAGAAGCCCTACAAGAAGAGATCAAAGGACCTAAATATGTACACCCTGGAAAAGAGGGGAGAGAGAGAGAGAGAGGGAAAATATGATAGAGACCTTTAAATACCTCACAGGGTAAAAAAGGTGCATGAGGGAAGTATTTTGCAGAAAATGGTGCTCAAGGACAGTGGAGCATGACAGATTCCAGAGAGAGATGTGAGGAAGCACTTCTTCACAGAGCATGGTGGATTCCTGGCACAGTCTTCCAGCACAGGTAGTGGGGGCAAAAAGAGTTGTGGGGTTCAAGAATGCACGGGATAGATATAAAGGAATCTTTGGGAAAGGGAAAGGGGAGAAGGGGAGTTAGTCAAAAATCATGGCACTCACCACTCTAGTAATAATGTCCAAACTTGAAATCTCTTTCATTCTTTTATTCAGCGGGCAGATCAAACAAAATAGAACAGCATAGCTCAACTCAGCCAGTAGGGCATAGCCTTTTTTTATAGCAGTTTCACCAAGTGTCTTTAATTTACCATATTGACATATCAAAGTAACCAAATCTGTATCCAAACAAAGGTGTTATTTAAAACAGAACCAGAAAACCTTCCCCATGTCCCAATAAAACTCATTATTTATTTATTTAGTTAAACATCAGTTTAGAAACCTTTGAGCCAGAGGCTCATTTACAATTAATGCATATACATAAAAACATATTACAGCACATACAGTATAACACACGTGTTAATGCTTAACTTCTTTTAGACAGCCCGAGTTACAATATTTTATTAGTAAAATTGCTAACATAATGAATGACTATCTGACTGGAAGGACTGGAGATCAAAAGCAAAACATGGCAACAGACATCACCACTAGACTTACTTTCAATATCATTACAATTTATGCTTGATAATAACTTTAGTCTCTTTTTAGGGTGTCTCAAAGTATGATGAGAACTGGGGAAGCTTAACGGGTTGGGCTGCAGGGATAGGAAAGAGGGGGGTTGTGTTGGGAATAAAACGAAACAAAACAGGGACCAAAAAACACAACTAAGGATCTAAGGAGACCCTAAATAGGCAGGGTAAAATATTCCAGAACAGAGAATATCTCTAAGACAGGGGTAAAGGAGTTGGAAATCGAGTAGGATGTGCGGTAATACTATAGGCAGGTAAAAAAATTGTCAGACTAAGTGAGCCAAGTGGTCCTTATCTGTCAACAAATTCTATGTTTCTGTTTCTATGTAACCAGATCATTCAAGAGTCAGAAAATGCTAAAATTGCTCCCAGCTCTGACTGATGAGTGTCTGCACCCCCATTCATTGAAAACAGGTTTCATAATATGTTTCAACTCGCGGGATATGAGCAGCTATTGCGCTTAGCAGCAGTTAGAGACACCAGTTGAAGAAGTCTGGGGTTCTTTCTGTCCCCTCATAGCTGAGAGGAGGAGGGAGTGCCGTGTAGATGAAGCTTATCATGACACTATCCACCAATGCTAATGAACCCTTTGAGCAGTATGTCTTCAGAGTGATTTCTCTTGTCATGTCTCAGGGAACATTTTGGTCCTCTCTAGACTAAGCCCCACCTATTCTGGCAGGTCAGTTAATGTGATCTCTCTGAACATCAATATTCTTTCTTTCTTCTTTTTTCTTATGGTTAATCTTCAGGTTATATCTCTGTGGCTAACAGCTATTTGGAACAGGTTTCCTCTGTATTTCGAATATGATCCTTGTTTTTGTTGTAGTGTTATACCTTGTTACAGGCTTTGCTGCATTCTTTGTTGGGGCATGTGTTTCATAAAGGTAACCTGTTTAAACTTCATTGCTGTTTATCTTAGTGGCATGTGTGCTCACTTTTTTGGCATTTTAGATTGCAACAAGATTTCTTCTATATTGTATGTGCATAATCTCCAAATGTTGTTTTAGCCTGTAATCCAAGGAGCATTCGTACTAGCTCTGGCCAGGTTGGGAAATTATTATAATGTGTATCTTCATATGTTGTACTTTGTTCTGTATATACAATACAAGAAAAAAAGTAGGTTTCATTGTGAGTGATAATGGCTAGAATGTAATGAAATGCATCCATGATGGGGGGTTTCTCAGGGTACCAAGTCTGCCACACTGTCTTAATCACATTGTGCAGGAGTTCCTAGCATATCCTGATATCAAGTCCACGTTGACTGTGGCTCATTGCATCTGGCCACTTTGCTCATTCCTTAAAAGCCTTTTACCATCTTTGGCACCTTCAGATCCAGAACAAACTGCCTCAGGATCAGATGAAGATGGGAGTTGCCACCAGATGGAACTCGACACTGTACATGATGCATTACTTGTATAAGCAGTACAAAGCCATCTCAGAATTTTTTCTGCTGCATAGAAGCCATGACAGTGCCAGAGTATCCTCATCTCTTTTTTTATTTTCCCAATTGTTTAACCAGATGAGACACACTAAGCTGAAAGTTTGTTTACAGGTGCAACCAGGGAGCACAGGGAAGTTAAGTGCCTTGCTCAGAGTCACACAGTATGCAAGTAGGGGCTGTGGGACTCAAACCCAGGTCTCCAGATCTACAGCTCAGAGCCTTAAACCACTGTGCTATCCTGCCTCCCTCTGACAACAGAGCAGTGGTAACTAATGGATGACCTTATTGTGATTCTAAGGCCATTTCAGCATGCAACACAGGCAGTGAGTGGGGACACTACCTGTATCAGGCAAGCCATTCCATTTCTACAGGTGCTGAGGCAGATGCTGTTAAATGCACAGCAGGTGCTGGAGGCAGGTAGTGATACAGAAAGCTGTGCTTTAGTGAAACACACGCTCCATGTCTTGGACAATATACCCATATGTGTTCTGTAGTCTACAGATTTTGGGATTGCCTCCAAGCTGGACCTACTGTTTAAATGGGGTGTGTCATCAATACTTGAATGTGCTCTTGATCAGATCCAAAATGTAACTGATCAGCTAACATGATGGGTACATGGGACACAGCCATAGTTATGTTAGACACAACATGAAAGCAATCAGAGACCAGGTGTTGCTATCACCTCACATGGTAAACAGACTGATTAAACACGCAAGGTAACAGAAAAAATAACCACAGTTCCACTTTGGGATGTTTTGTCCCAGGTTGGAGTTGAAGACGAAGGAAAATGAGAACGCTGATGAGGCAGAAGAATTGAGGGCAGCACAACAGATGGTATATACATATTTGGTGGACACCAGGCACCTTACCATCACAGAAAAACCCTTGCTGTACTGGAGTCCGAAGGCCACTGATTGGGCAGCACTGACCTCCGTAGCAGTCAAATACCTGAGCTGTCCACCCTAAAGTGTCAGTGTAGAGAGGGTATTCAGTTCTGCAGGGGCCATTGTCAGGACAGGCATGCAAATCTTTCCCCTACAAATGTTGGCATGCTGACATTTACTAAAATGAATGTGTGGCACATTCCATGCAACACAATCATGTGTGCATTCCTACCCCATGAAGATGGTGGTGGTGGTGAAGATGAACCTAAGATGCAGAAAGAATTCCTATGTAGGGATAATGCCAGTCTGGAAGACTGTGATGGCTGCTTCCTTAATGAGGATAACTGAAGCATAAAAATAAATGTATTCTGTCCATCATTTCCTCCTCATCAGTTGAAATATTTTATTATTCAATTTTTGTTTTCCTGTCATTACATTTTTCTCCAAGTTGTGCTGCTGTTCCATCCATCCATCTGTCTGTCCATCCATCCATCCACCCATCCACCCACCCATCCATGTGATTACCTCTCTCCACCCTCTCCTATATGATGAATACAGACAGCCTAGAAAATCAGTGAACACTACATCATTAAATACCATGTTTGCCAACAATAACACTGGCCAATCCCACCTCCACCCCATGTATCCGGACTGAAAATCCAGACTCTCAAGCAGTGTAAATGCAATTGCCAGCCACGTAGATCATGCATCATTCAGCAATCAGGACATCATCTCCTCTTTCTACTCCTCTGGTCTGCTTCTGCCCTCCATATCAACCAACAGCATGGGCCACTGCCACCTCCACTGCATGCATCCAGATTGAGAAAAATGGACTCTTAAGCCAACATACAGCAAATGCCATTGCCATGCAAACCTCCAGCTAGCCAGCCAGGCAACTCTCAAGCTGAGCTTCCAGCCTGTCAGCCCATCAAGGCAGGAAGACCTGAGGTGTAGCAAGGCCATGATACTGGACATGAGTTTATTCATATGCATATATCCCCCAGATATGCATATGTATAAGTGCATGCTCAGTATCACAGCAGGCTTTCCAACTGTGATTTTTGTACTTTAGAGCCCTCATTTGTGATTAAGTGCCACTTTCCTGAATTCAGCTTTTTTTACTCTGTCATATATTTTTAGCCAAACTCATGTACAGGAGGCATGCACAAGCCACCAGCATTTTGGCATCATTTGGAAATGTGATCATGCTTCTACGCAGTGCACTAAACTAGAGCAGACTGAGCAGGTTTCAACTTCCAGTGAAATTATTTAAAAAAAGCAATTGGAATCAAACTACTGTGGCAGCTGCATTAGCTAATTCTTTTTTCCCCAATTAAATTTTTCAGATATTTTTTCTGATACTCCCTCTCCCCCCACCCAGCCACGTCGTACACGTGAGTACGCTCATGGAGGCACACATACATGCCAGGATCTGGTGGCCCCTTCCACCCCTCCCCTGACTTTTTTCACCGCCCAGTATCACATATGCGCCCACCAGACCTCCACCCAGTGGGAGCAGGACCACGGACAGGTGGGCATCCACCCCTTTTTGGAGGGGAGAGCCATGGCTCATTCCTGTTCTAGCCCCCCCCCCCCGAGCTGGCACCCTGGCGACCCAAGCTCATTCCCAAACCCGGGTCGCCGAAATAGCAATATGTAAGGTGCCAGTGCCTCAGCCCTCTGTGCTACCAGGCCAAGGATTTATTTTATTTTTTGGTAACCAGGCCCACATGCCTGTTTTCAGGGGTGATCTGGAAGCACTGGGTTGATTATCTGACTTAGTCAGATTCACACAGTGCAAGTGGAGGTTGTGGGAATCAAACCCAGATCTGCTGGATGTAGCAAGCTCATTAACACCTGCTCATTACTCTAACCCCTAGGCTATACTGTCAGCCCTACAGTGCATCAGCTAATTCTACACAATGTGTGCAGTCAGAAAGTGTGTTTTCTACACCAAGGAAAATGTGAGGCCAGGGGGCTGACAGTGTCTCTTTAAGTTTTTCTTTTCACAGCTACACAGTGACACAGTGGCCAAGTCAGGTTAATAATTTCTCATTTTCCTTCATAGGTGACAGGCATAGTAGGACTGGGCAACGACAACTGATATACAGCCTGTGTGGCAAACCACACTGTGACTAATTGAGTAATCTAAATAATTTTGTCTTGTATTAACAGGTCTTCTGTCCTGCTGTCTCCATCAAGCAAGACTTATTCTTCTGTACCTCTTTGTCAGGGGCATCTTCAGATTATATCAAAGCATGACCATCCCCATAGATGGTAACTATCCCTTCCAAGTTATTTTCCTTTTAATTTGTTTTTTTGTTTCCTTTCACAAGTGCAACACAAAAGTGAGTGTACTAGAGTATATGTAATGTTTATCTTGTATTCACAAGTCTCTTTTCATTCTGTCATGAATGCCTCCTCCACCAGCAAACAAGACAAACTTTGTGTAAAAATCTTTATGTATATTGTGCTTTTTTACCTTTTTCCCCAAAGTACATTACAAGAACTGTGTTGGAGGGACTGACACACAGTGCAGTACAGTGTAGCAGCATGCAGCAGCCTGGTGTATTTCTTCTGCTGTTGAGAAAAATTGAGGGAGCACATAATTTATGTATGTTGTGCATTTCCCACAATTTCTCCAAAAATGCATTACAAGAATTGTGTCAGGAAGACAAACATACACTGCTGCAACTTATAGCATCATGTGGCAGCCTGATGCATTTTCTCTGGTAGTTGAGAAGAATTTTAGAAGCACAGAATTTACATATGTTGTGCTTTTTGCGCCACTTTCTCTACAGTGTATTACAAGAATGGTGACAGGAAGACTGACACACAGCGTGGCACCATGTAGCAGTATGCAGCAGCGTGATGTATTTATTCTGGTAGTTGAGAAACATTCTGGGAGCACACAATTTATGTATATTGTGTTTTTCACACCATTTTCCCTAATGTGCTTTATAAGAACAGTATTGATGGGACTGACACACAGCATAACACCATCTAGCAGCATGCAGCAGCCTGATGTATTTTTTCTTGTTGTTAAAAAATTCTTGGAGAAAAGATGTTCAGTATATTATTCTTTTCACACAATTTCCATTAAGGTTAATTACAAGAACTGTGTTTGTGTGACTGACTCACATCATTGCACTATGCAGCAGCTTGGTGTAGTTATTCTAGTGGTTAAAGAAAATTCTGGGAGCAGGCAGTTAAGGTATTATGTGCTTTTTGCACTTTTTCCCTTAAAGTGCATAAGAACTGTATTGGTGGGACTGATATATAGTGCAGCACCACGTAAGGCATGCAGCAGCCTGACATATTTATCCTAGTAGTTGAGAAAATTCTGGGAGCATTCAATTTATGCATTTTGTGCTTTTCACACCTTTTGCCTTAAAGTTTATTACAAGAAATGTGGTGGGGGACTAACAAACAGCACAGTAGCATGTAGCCCCTGATGAAGCCATGGTAGAAGGGAGAAATGCTGGGGTTATTGGTAACTGTCCCATGGGGTAAGCATTTCTGGAAATAGTACTCGGAATAAAGAAACTTCATGTCTCTTTGGCACAAGCTACTTGACGCCACCATTGTCTGCACAAAGGTGGTGTAAAAATGAACTGCACTTCATGTAGGACCCAGAAATCTGTCTGAGGATGAATTTCATGTTTTACAATAAATACTAGAGATGCATGGAACAGTTTACTGGCTGAGATAGTTTTGGAGAGAACAGTGGAAGGGTTCAAAGAAGCTTTGGGATAGACATAAGAGAATCTTAGGGGAAGGAATGAAGGGCGGGAGGAAAAACAGGAGCTCAAGTAGAGTCTGGGGGTTACTGTAGGTAGAGTTGAATGAACAGACTAGGTGTACCAATAGGTCCTCATCTGCTGATAAATTCTTGCTTCCTAAGCTTCAGAAGTCTCTGTGCCTTTCTTTTACAACATGTTGACCAGCACATAGTGCCAGAATGCTGTAATATTGGGAATGCTTCCTCCTGTGTGACTGCATCTTTCATTTTGGGGGTGATGACTTATGATTTTAAACAGGATAGCCTTGTTCACACAGCACCTTCCCTGCACCATGAGTGCCCTCATGGTACAACATTTGTTCTCTGACCATGTAGCAGTAGCAGCAGTAGTGCATTACCACTATTTAATAATTTCTTGTTCGCGAGAAAATTTCTAGAAGTGAGAAATTTATATGTTTTTGCTTGAGCAATTTGTTGACTCGCCTAATGTGCTTGGCAAATACTGTACTAGAGGTGTGTCTTGAACAGTGAAGCATTATCTATCACTGTATAATTATTTCTTGTTCAGGAGAAAATTTAGGGATGCAAGAACAGTGAAAAAAAGTGACTGGATCGGGGGAGGGAATAAGTCCAACAGAGAAATGGGGCAAATGATATAGCACAGTGTCAACTGTTGGACTGAAATAAAATATTTGGAGATCAGACAATTTCTGATAGTGTTCTTTGTTAAATGCCCTATATATATGTAAACAACAGTGCTTTACAACAAAAACAGTAGTGAAAGAGAAGAGAATGATATGGTGCATAAATGACACCATTAAACAAAGTACACATTCAAAATAGAATTTTATTTGTTCTTTTGTTTTAAGAAGGAGAGAGAGCAGGGGCATGGTTTGGATGCCTTCGAGGATGGCCACCTAGTTTCTTGGCTGTCAGCTACTTCTTATTAAATCTGTAGTAAACCACCTTCACAGTCACCCCTCTTAGTATTTTTCAGTACAATCTGTGTGTGCTACAAGTCACTCCACATTTTGATAATGGCAGCTGCTCCCTAACGTGCAGTATTCTTGTGTTTTCTGTAAAATTCTCCTTGGGTCTAGCCAACCTGCATGCTGACTCCACCTAAAATAGCATCAGGCTCTGATCTCTTCAAACTTTGACCTAGCTTGGGTGCAAAACATGTGTGGCCAACTTCTGTCTGAGATGGCTGAACTTAGAACTGCCTGTACACAAACTCAAAAAGACATCTCAGTCCTCTCTGACCAAGTCTCTACCAATGAAGCAGGATTCTAACAAACCGATGACAGATTTACCTCAGTGGATGGTCATCTCTATGAATGAGCCACCTTATTCAACATCTCTGGGACAAGATTGAAGACCTGGAGAACAGGAGCCAATGAAACAATCTGCATTTCATTGGTTTCCCTGAGGGCTGTGAAGGGACAGACTGCAATGCATTTCTCCAAAGGGCCATTCCAGTTATACTCAAATATCAACGATCAGAGGCCTATGAGATTGAATGGTCACTCCACTCCATGGTGTTCAAGCCCTGGTCTGGGGAGCTCCCTCGTTTTATTTTGGCCCGCTTTCTTCACTTCAATTACAGTGTTATAATCTGATGCCTGGTGAGAGAACGAGGCCCCACAATGTGGCAGGGGCATCACATACAAATTTGCCAGAGCTTCTCCGAAGAGCTGCCTAGAAGTGTAGAGCTTACACTACTGTTTAAAAAAATGGCTACATAATCTGGGACTTAGCTATAGCCTGTGTTAATGCTCACTGGCCCCTCAATCCATGGTGCTCTGCACTACAAAGTGGCCCTCCATCCACATTGCTGGACATCTCAGAACCCCAACCATAGCCAGATCCCCCACTGTACCTACTTCTGCTACAGATGAACAATGGGAGGTCATCAGCCATGGCTGGAGCCACAAATTAAAGCCTAAAGACCAAAGGAAAGCCTGGAACAAGAGGATAGGTGCCTAGGCTACCCAAACTGCTCAGGTTAGCAGCTGCAGTCATAGTAAGGACTCCAGACTCTCCTCAGAAGACTTGCCTTTTCTTTCTGAAGCCAACTGATTTGCTACTCTTTGATGCCAATCTCCATCACAGCAGGCAGAATTTCTTCCTCTTTGATAGTAGTAAATAAGTTTCTTGTTCAACTTTAGATATGGTAGTCTTTTCAACATCACTTCTGACTGCTACGAGGGACTGAGGGAGGTGAGGAAGACCCTTCCACAATGGGTCCCACCTCCTGCTACGGACTGTGAGGGATTCTGGGTTCTGAGGCGCCAGCTGGTTGCTGCGGTCAGGTGGACCTCCCCTCACTGCATTGGGACTGGAATCTTTCTCTTGATTTTAGAAAAAAAAAAAATGAACAGTGACTTTGGGGCTAGCTTAACAGCTGGAATAGCATCGGAACATGGGGCTGCTCACTGCAGGGAAATTTTGAACACTCTGGCATTCCAGTGGCGCAGAGGAGGAGCTTTCTGATCCCTGCCCGCTGTGATGCTCGCCGAGCTAGGTCAAATGGCTGCCCACTAAGCCCTGTGGCTCACTCCTGACTGCTATGAGGGATCAAGGGAGGTGAGGGAGACCCTTCCACAGTGGGTCCCCCCCCTCCTGCTATGGACTGCAAGGGATTCTGGGGTTTGAGGCACCGGCTGGTTGCTGCGATTGGGCAGACCTCCCCTGGCCACATTGGAACTGGAATCTTTCTCTTGATTTTAGCAAAAGAGAAAAAAAAATGAACAGTGACTTTGGGGCTTGCTTAACAGCTGCTATCGCATCGGGACGTGGGGCTGCTCGCTGCGGGGAAATTTTCTCCTCCCTCCCACCCCATTCCTTCCTCCCCTTAAATGCCCACTAGCTCCTCCCACTAGACAAGGTATTCTCCTCCCTGTTGGCCCAGTGCGAAACTTGCTGGCACACTAATAGTACCCTAACAAATGTGCATGTGTAGCCCATACCCTGTCTTTACTAGAGACAGCTAGTAATTAAATACTGTCTTTACTAGAGATAGCTTTACTTGAGATAGCTAGTAACTAATTACTGTCTGATAAACCAGTGCTTGATTACCAATTTCTTGAACTAGGAACAGCTTGCTATTGGGGTACCATAATTATAGTCAATAAATTTCGCATTGGTTTGCACTGCAATTCCTGAAGCCTGAAGCAACAACCTACTTTTGTATAGCTTGGAGCTAGGTCAATCTGTTAGGGTTCCCTGTCCCAGAGTATTGTAACTTCCTACCTATTAAAATAACCCTCCTGAGACACCTGTGCCTGCACTGCAGTCCTGAGTAAACTGCCCAAGGGTGCATACCACATCACCCCCATGCCCTGTGAATCCCACAGGACTAATTCACCTTGGGCCTGTACCCTCTCCCCACCCCAAGGTCAGACAGAATGCTGCCTCTGAGTGGCTGCCACATGCTTCACAGTCTGGCTGGGGTCCCAGACCAAAATCATGGTCCGCTGGTTGCCAGTCCCTCTCTGAAGCCTCCCCCCAACCTGGATATCTGCCAAAGGCTTGAGATTGGTGCACCTAAACATACACAGCTTGCTACCCAACCTTTCTGAGCTAACAGCATGGGTGGTACACTATAACCCTGACATTATGGGGGTCACAGAGACCTGGCTGAAGCCACATACTCCAGACTCTGTATGTGCCCTCCCGGGCTACAACTTTATTAGGCAAGACAGGGCAGAGAACAAGCGAGGGGGTGGGGTACTTCTATACTATAAGATGCACTTAAACGTATCTGTCATAGGACACACGCCACCCCATCCCATTCTTATGAGTTCCTGCATGCCATCCTCCTGGTAGACAACACTAAAAAGGTACACCTGATCTGTGCCTACAACCCCCCTAAGGGTGAAGTGCTAGGGCTCTCCTCCCTCCTCGACAGCCTTAGCCCCATGGTTGGCTCGAATGAGCTACTAGTACTAGGTGACTTCAACCTCAACTGAGTAGGCCACAATGTCCATCAATACAAGCCCCTGTTGGATGATCTCACCCTCAGCCAATTCATCTCTAAACCCAAAAGGCTCTCCTCACGTGGAGGCAAGGGTTGCCTCATTGACAGGGTGCTGAGCAACAGACCGGAGAAAATTGTCTCCTGTGGTATTCTCCATGATGCTATATCAGATCACTCTCCCACCTACTGTATATGGGGCATCTCCCCTCCCAAAATCCCCTGCAAGGTGATCCAAATGAGGGACTACTCCAAACTCAACGTTGGAGACCACCTTGCTGACCTGCAACATGCTGACTGGTCTCAGGTCACTGCCACAAATGACCCCTCAAGGGCCCTTGACAATTTCCTGACTGTCTTTACTCCACTGCAAAACAAACATGCTCCTCTCACAAAAAGGAGGGTGAGGGGTACTGTCTCAAAGTGGCTCCATGGAGGCCTTTTTTTCTCTTATGAAACATAGGGATAAATGCTGGGCGAGGTACAAGAACTCCCTCTGCAGTACAGACCTCCTTGAGTATAGACAGCTGAGGAACTTGTGCAAAAGAGCCACCTGCTCTGCAAAAAGTGAGTTCTGTCAATCTGCCCTACTCTCCACAGCCAGAAACCCAAGGAGATCTGGCAGGACATTAAGAACACGGTTGGGGGTCCGTCAGAGCTCAGGTCACTGATGTGCACATTGGCGGGGTAAACTGCAACAACCCCCTCATGATTGCCAACGCCTTTAACTCCCTGTTCTCTAACCTGCCAGCTCTCCCCAACCAGCCACATGACCCCAAGGATCAGGCCCCCCACCCAGTGTGAAAACCCCCCCAATCACCCTTTTACCTCAGGTCGTCTCTGTCATGGAGACCCAGAAGCTCCTTGCTGGCCTCTCCCCCCCACACTGGTGCTGGGCACGACTGCCTTGAGCCCAAACTACTTAAGCTAGGGGCATCTTTTCTAGCCCAACCCATTGCCCACGTCTTCAATGCATCACTAACCTCGGACATAGTCCAGTAACATCTGGAAGATGGCCAAAATCATCCCTGTTCCCAAACAAGGCAACCCAAAAGATCCAAAGAACTACTACTTTCTTATAGCGATCCTGTCAGTGATCAGCAAACTTCTTGAAAAGGTAGTCACCTCACAGCTCACCCACTACCTACAGACCCACAACCTACTCTCTCCTGCACAGCACAGGTTCAGAAATGGGCACAGCACCTCCACTGCCCTAGCAGTTGTTACCTCCGTGATCGGGTCTGCTGATCACCAAGGCAAACTGACCAGGGCCGTCTTCGTGGATCTCTTGAAAGCTTTCAACTGGGTTGACCACGCACTACTGTGCTCCTTTCTTCTGTTTCTTGGCTTCTCCTCCCTTTCCCTTGCCTGGATCAATAATTACCTCTCAGGCAGGCAGCAGTACACCAAGTTCAACAAGGCCCTGTCTGAGCCCACTCAGGTAAACTGCGGTGTCCCCTAGGGCTCTGTTCTGGGGTTCTCTCCTGTTCTCCTTCTTCGTAAATGAGCTACCCTCAGCCCTGGCACATGGGCGCTCAACTCTGTACACAGATGACATAGTCATCATGACCAGCTCCAGGGACATCTCTGCCATCAACGACAAAGCTTAACTCTGACTTCAACCAAATCCAAACCTGGCTAAAGGACCACAAGCTTATGATTAACCTGCAGAAGACGCAGGTCATGCTCTTTGGCCCAACAGCCAAGACAAAAGCTGTCCCAGACCAGCTAAAGATCTCAGGTGCCAATGGGTCCATACTACAAGTTGTAGATTCTGTCAAGTACCTGGGGGTGACACTTGACCCACACCTGGATCTGAATCTGCATATACGTAATACATGTAAGGCCTCAAACTGCAAGTTGGGCCTTGCATACAGTGCGAAAAGCTGTCTCACCCCAACTGCCCATCTCACCTTAGCCAGGGGGTCCTCCTACCCACGCTCTGCTATGGACTTGTCACCTTCACCCACATTGCAAAAACTAGTCTCGCAAAATGGGATACAGCATACAACAGCGTATGTTGCTTTGCACTCTCAGCTCCCTGCCTCACCCACCGCTGTGAGCTCTACTCCTGGCTTGAGTGGCTCCCACCGGAAAAGCACCGATCCTTTGTCATGGACAACTTCATAGACAATGTTGTCAGATCTGCCACCCCCTCAGTCCTCGCCAAATCCCTCATTCTGGCTACCCCCTCCTACCATTTGAGATCCAGTGACTCTCATGCCCTCCTGGTTGCTAAGACTCACACCCAAATGGGCAACCAGGCCTTAGCTGCATACATGCCCAGGTTATGGAACTCCCTTCCATCAAGCTGTCGCTCCTCCCCCTCCCACCCCTGCTTTAAAGCCTCCCTCTGGGGCTTTCTCAAAGCGGCCTCCACCTGTCTCTACACTAGACATACCCACTCGACCTATGCCGCTCTAACTGGCTGAGTCATTACCTAACTTATCTGTCAAAGGCAGTTGCCCTCTGTACCTTATCCACTACCGAGCTCGCAGTTTGCTAGTAGGATTAGACCACTTAGGCCCAACTGCTCAAACAGTGCATGCATAGTTACTGTTCTGCTTCCATATTTTGTTCTGGGCCTCCTCTATCCCAATTTGATTCTTCTTTGTCTACCTGCAATCTTTACAGTGTTGCTGCCCGGCATGATGATCACTGCCTTTCATGAGTGTACCATACTGTTATTCTACCTGCTGCCTGCATTGTAAACCCCTGTTGTTTCTTGTATTGACCTTGTTGCTTGATGCTCTTAAATGCAACATTTACTTATTTTGCCTGAAGTTCATGAATGTACCTTGTAACCTCCTGGATCGCACCTGTAAATAGGCACTTGGTTGTCTAGTGTGCTTACCCGGTTAACAAAATCAAATAAATAAATATATTACAAACAGAACATTTTCAAAACAATCACAATTAAAATAGTGAGAGAACAAATTCCAGATAATTTCATAACTGTACAATTTCAGTAAATATTTCAGAGCACCCGGACACCTCAACTTGATGATTAAGAGAATCAATAATAAAGCCCCTTGCTTTACACAATAAGCCAAAGGAGTATACAATCTTGCTATGAGAATTGATATTACATACAGAGAAATTCTACTTGACTCATAGATCCTTTGCAAGACAATGAAATGGAATGTACATATTCCCAAGGACAGTCACTGACCAGTACTAAACTATAATCATGACTCAGGTTAGAACAATTCCCTTTCTGTTACTTATGACATACCGCTCTACCCTTTTTTCCTAATTTTATTAACTGTCATAAAATAATTTGCCAGTCTTTTTATAGTCAGGTCATCTTCACTATGCAGCAAGATACTTGTAAGTGATATTTTGTCCTGGTTCTCTTTCATAAGAATCATAGGAATTATAGGAAAGGTTTGCATGCAAAGTAGACTTACAGTCCATTATATGCACATCATTTCTCAATGGTTATATCCATGTGTGTTACTTGCCCTTAAATGTATGTTCAGTTGGGCTCATTGTTTGGCAATGAGGTAAGGAGGCAGTATAGTGCTGTTGTTTAGGGCACTGAGCTACAAACCTACAAACCTGGGTTTGAATCCCACAGCCCCCACTTGCATACTGTGTGACCCTGAGCAAGTCACTTAACTTCCCTGTGCTCCCAGGTCACACATGAAAACAAGCTTTCGATTAGTGTGCCTTTCCTGGTTAAACAATTTCCCCTTCCCTGGCAAGATATTATTTCCTCCAGGAGCGAGTTCCACATGGTGACCACTCTCTGTGTAAACCAGTCTGCCCTTTTGGTAGTTTTAAAGTTGTTACCCTTTCGCTGCTTAGTGTAACTTTTGCCCCACACCCACTGTCTTTTGTTTCCAAACCTAGACAATACCATAGATTCTTATAAAGAAAGACATTGAAAGCAAACCACATATCCCCCTCTCAGCCTCCTGTACTCCAGGCTGTACATCTCCAACTCCCTCAGTCTGTCACCATAGCTTTTTCCCTTTATACCACCAACCATTCTAGTTGCCCTCCTCTGGACACTATCAAATAATCTACTATGTCCCTTCTTTATCTGGGGAGCCCACTGCTGGCCACCGTATTCAAGATGGGGCCTCACCAGGGCCATATACAAGGATTATGACTCCTCTGTTTCTACTGACTATATTCCTGCCTATGCACCCAGGGATGTTATATCCTTTACTGGTTGCCAATCTGCTCTATTTTTCAAACTTTAGCTTGCTAGTCACTAATATTCCTAAGTCTTTTTTATCTCTTGACTTCTTGAGCTTTACTCCATATAGTTTGTAGATATATTTTTTATTTCTAGCATTTAAATGCATAATGGTGCATTTATTGGTGTTAAACAACAGTTTAGACCTACTAGCCTAATCTTCAAAAATTTGGAGGTTCTTTCTTCAGGTGCTTACTCCTTTGTCAGTGTTCATTACCATACCTGTTTTGATATCAGTCCGCAGATTTACACCTCTGTACCGCCTCTTGTGGCTGCATAATTGCTACATATGCATTAAAAAGGACAGGTCTCAACACAAAGCCCTGAGGGACCCAACTCATCACCTCACCTTCTCTGCAGGAATATCCCTTTATGCATACAATCGGTTTCCTTTCAGTTAGCCAGTATTGGATCCACCTAGTCAGCCTTTTGTTAAAATTAATTTTTATTCAGTTCTGATATCTGCTCTTGATGTGGCATTGTATTAAAGGCCTTATGCCTTACTATAATCCAGAAAAATGATATCAGCAGGTTGGCTTTTATCTAATGCCTTATTTACAGGTTCAAAAAACCTAACAAGATTTATTTGGCATGATCTTCCTCCCTGAAATATATGTTGTGTTTGATCCAACAGTTTGTCTTCTCTTATATGGTTTTCCACTTCTTCCTTAAAATGAACTTCTGAAATCTTCCCAAGAGTTAAAGTGAGACTAATGGGTTGTTGGTTATAATAATCTGCTCTTGATCCCTTTTGAAGATAAGCACTATTAAAGTCTGCCTCCAACATTTCACCATCTTCTCACCATTTAAGGATTTTTCAAAACGATTTTTAATGAGCCCTAACAGTTTATTAGCCAGCTCTTTAAGCAGTCTGGGGTGGATTTCATCTGGTACCTCAGCCTTGTTTGTTTTTAATCCCATAAGGAGGCTAAGCAATCTATTCTCATCAATGGTGACTTTGTCTGCTTTCTGATAACTCTCAACTACTTCCATATGGCCATCCCACTTATGAAATATGGAACAGAAATTGTTGTTAAAACTATTTACCATATCCTCCTCCCTTTCATGTACTGTCAGTGGTCCCTTGCCTTTATTTTGGATCCATATTACTATTGATGCAATTATAGAATAGTTTGTGATTATCCTTTGCAGCAATAACTATTTTAAACTCTAAAGCCACTTTGCTCTTTTTAATTTCTTTTTTTACAAATCTTTTGATGCATGTTGTATTTTTCACATTCAGCTGATGCACCACTGCGTTTTTCCTTACTGTACACATTTTTCTTCATCCTCTGGTGTTTTCTAATTTTCTTTGACAACCATGGGGGCTTTCCTGATGTTACTGCACTTAACCATTTCTGGTATAAATGTTTTAATCAGAGTTTTGATCTTATTATTATTGACCACCCTTTTTTCCCCCACTCCCAGCCTTTTAATCTTTTCCTCCCATTTCCATTTTAGAAACTATTTTCTTATTTCTATAAAATTAGCCCTAGAGTAACATTTGATCTTCGTTTGGTCCCTTTCAGATTTTTCTTGATGGCTTATCCTAAACTTAACCATGTTATGATCACTTCCTGAGATTGGGTCCTCCACTCTGCAGCCTGACACTCCAACTTCCATGTTACTGTGTTCCAAATCCAGTATTTTTTATTCCCTCATATAGCACAGTCCATACTGCTCTAGGCTGAGTTTGTTGATAATGCTTATAAGTTCCCTCTCCTGATTAGTTATAGCTGTAAGAGATTCCCAGTTTATCACTGGAAGATTAAAGTCCCCAAATAAGTATGTTCAGTTGTCAGTGTTGAATTAAGTAATGGTTCGATGCAACTTTTCAACCATTTCAATTAATAATGATGGAAGTTTATAAGTTAGTCCCAAGTACCACTTTTTAACATTTTTTGGTGTAATGGCTAATCATACCATTTCTAATTCATCATCATAATCCATTTTAACTTCTATGGCCTCTATACCTTGCTTAATATAGAGTGCAACACCTCCTCCCCTCCTATTTCTCTGAACAAGTTATGGCCCTTAATCATTTTCCCTCAGTCCTGCTCCACATCCCACCATGTTTCTGTAATTGCACAGATGTCCACATTCTCAGATAACAGTTTTGCTTCCAGTTCTTCTTTTTTATTACTCAGACTTCTTGAATTTACAAGGATGCTGTCCCAGCTTATGTTATTTTCCTTTTATTTGCTTGACTATGATTGGTTTTGTTTTGGATGCTTTACTGTTCTTTATGTTTGTATCTCTTCCCTCCTCCCCCAGTTCAGCTGGTTTAAAAGTTGACTGATGCTCTGACAAAACCTATTGCCCAATGTTCTTGCACAATACGGGCTAAGGTGTAACCCATCCTTTACAAAAAGTCTATAGTCATTTGCAGATCATTCCCAATTCCTCTAAAGAGGAAACCCTCTTGTTTTCTCCATCTATGCAGTCACCCATTTATGTATTTTATATCTGTTTCTTGTAACTCCTGCCCTAGGGATGGGTAAAAATTCTGATATCATTACCTTACAACTCTTTTGTTTTAAGATAACCCCCATATCACAATTTTTCTCCATGCTGTTCATGTTTGTTCTTCTGACATCATTGGTCCCAACATGCAATGCGACCACGTTTCCTTATTTCCTCTTAATTTTTGCTCTATGTTCCTTTTGATGTCTCAAATCCTATCCCCTGGTAGACAATTGATGCAACTTGCTCTTTCCTGCCCCTACATATTTATGTATCTGTAAAGCCTATTACTGAATCACATATGACACATATTTCTAGTGTTCCTCTTGTATTCAACTGGGGTGTCATTTCCCTTCCCCTGGTTATGGTATCAGCTTCTTGTGGTGCTTCCATAGGATATTGGCTAGTATAATTGTTTGGGCTTTTAACCACATGCAGTTCCTTTCCTGTTCCCTCGCCTATGAGTGTACTTTCACTGCTATGAGGCCCAACATAATCCTAAACTATAGTTCTGGCCATATCCCCATTCCTCTGCTTAGAATTCCCTTCCCCCAACTTACTTTCCTGCCCCATCCTATCCTCCTTCAAAAAAGAGCTAACCTCTTTCCTACTAACTCCCCTCCTCTGCAATTGCTTTAAATAACCCTTATAACATCATTAATGCCTAGTCTATGTTACTCTGATAGATGTATCTTGTAATCCACCTGCTCTCTGTTCCTGCTTTATTATATATATATATATATATATATATATATATATAGTATAATGTTAGTTATTCTGTTTATTTATATATGCTTTATGCCTGATCTGTTTTAAGTTGCTTACCTGGCTTTCCACTGTAATGATTTTTGCAGCATTGTTAAATCTCTCTGTATCCTGTATATTATTATTGTATTTATCTACTGTACTGTGTTCATCATTGTCACCTGGATCATCACTGAAAAAGGGACTGCATGGTCTCAGTGCACTTACCTGGTTACCAAAATTCTAATAAATTAATAAATTACCCATTATACTCATTTCACTATTGTTAGATTCCATTTCAGCAGATTTCAATTAGAACTCACCCCTGAGAGATTTGAATCTATTTGAAGAGGCAGGAGTCGCAAGTGTTCCTGTATCACTTACTTCATTTGTTGCCGCCTGTTTCATGTCATTATTAACAACATTTACCAGGGGCTGCTATCTATTTTCTAAAAACAGATTAGGCCCATTGGATACTCTGCCCCCTTTTTCCTATCCTCTTACCCTCCACCCTTGTCGAAGAGGGAATTTCATTCTCCTCAGTATCACTGCTTTCATTGTTCCTGTTTCTCTCCCTCTTTCCACCTATGTTTATAGCTGATTTGTTTACCTCAGAAGGCTGTCCCTCATCTTAAATAGCATTGTTATTTCCAGCTAAATCCTGTAAAACACTGTCCAGAAATGCCTCCAGATTTTCGTTGTGCCTAAGCATGTTTATTTCTTCCTCAAGTGCTTGGTTATAAATACATTTTCACATACAAAGTCAGTTTCACATTCAGCCTCCATACTGGTAAACATTTTACATTTGCCAGAACTTAACATTACCTTAATAATCTCTATTTCAAAAGAAATTAATTAGTGGTTAGTGTACGTCATGTGTGTTTAACGTGACAGAGGCAGAGAACAAAAGTGTAAAATAAAGCCACCAATAAAGAAATTGGAACATGTTCCGTTACAGACACTCTCCTCCCAAAAAAATGTTTTCAAGCTTTTCTTAACTTTAATCACACAACTTTTACTTACTAAACTCTGTTCTTGAATAAAAAGCAATAGTTCCTGGCAGCTACCCTGCTATCCCTGGCTAACATGGCAGTACATTCTTTATATAGGTTACAATGACCTCAAGTGCCCCTTTTAGCTCTGCTGACATCATTGCCAGTAACATGATCCTAAAAACCACAAATTAAAGAATTTTAACTGGTTCCCTCAGCCCTTGCACCTAGTACTGATAAAAACACCCCCTATAACCAATATGCAAAACCAATTTAAAAATAATAAAAACAAAGGAACTGTGCACCTGATAAGGAAGTTGTAGTTCTGTATGCACTCCAGACTACACTTCCCAGCAAGCCCAGTGTCTTGTCTGTCAGTGTATACTCAACACCAGCACCCGCTCTGGAGAGTGTGTTAATAAAACATGTATCTGTTTTTTGTAGGTATCATAGAGACCCCTATAGTAAAGAGGACTCTCGGGTGTAGTTCCTCACTACTGATGAGAAACTACATTACCCAAGCACCATCAATATGCAGTCAGTTGGTCTATAATAAAAATGACCTAACACCTAACTTAAATACTTGAAATAAAATAGTAGCACATATAATGCCCAGCTACTTACTTCTCTAACCTAAGTATAGACACAGCTTTAGCAAATAATTGTTGGCCAATGAAGTTGTAATGCTGTGTTTCAGGGTTGGAATTCAGCAGTTTTAATTAAATCCCTCTGAATACACATAGCCAGTAAGTGTATTCCTGCCAACACTGGACCTACTGACAATCTCCTGGGCAAAGATCACTGCATCCATTTCTCTCCCCATGAATAATTCCTCATAAACAGAGGAATTAAATCAATCTCCTTATAGGTCAGCTCCAAAGTGTGCTGCTGCTGTGGGCTCCACCAGCTGAGATTCCTGCCACCAGCACTGACTGTTTTTCTTCGTGCACCAGGTGGACTTTGAGCATTTTATTTATTTATTTAGTTTTTGTTGACCGGGTAAGTGCACTAGACAAATCCTGCCTATTTTAAGGCACGACCTGGGGGAAGGGGATACAGATGAATGCCAACTGACCTAGAACCAGATTAAGCTGTTGGAGGTATTTGTAGTGAATGAGGGAAATTTAGCCAAGACACCGGGGAAATTCCCATACTCTTTTTGATAAGTACCATGGGATCTTTAACATCCACCTGAACTACCACCAATCCAGGCAGATGGGACCTCGGTTTAATGTCTCATCTGAAAGACGGCACCTCAGAAGTGCAGCACCCCTCTCATGCTGCACTACAGTGTCAGTACTGGGATATTAACCCATGTGCCAGATGTGGGAACTGAACCTAGCCCTCTGATCTCCCTGCCTCAGAGGGGAGTGTGCTACCTACTGAGCCACTGACACTGCTATATGACTCCAAGACTGGTTGAAGTTTTGTGAGAGATTCTTTTAATCCATCTCTCCCTTCCTCATCTGGACTGTGCAATGTCTAAGTGAAGCCATGAGTAAACCTTATTCCAAATGACATTTTACCCATTTGTACTTCTACTGGATTTCATTTCCCAATTTCTTTTCTAGCTACTGAAATGTTATTAATTTATGTTATGTTGTTTGGGCTCTGAGATTGCTCTTTCTCTATGAAGTACTCAGTGGGAGCTAGGAGGGGTGTAAGGCAAAGTTATCCAGACTCCCAGATTAGCGCATGCAGTTCCTTTTCTCAAAAAGGAAAACAGATTAAAAAAACGCTCTGCTTGTTTAATGTTATCACCAGCTCTCTGTGATCTGCTCTAGTATATCCATAACATGGTGAGGCTGGCAAGGGACAATTACCAGCACACGCTCCCCATGTAATGGTCAGACTGCTGCTGCTTGCCAGTTTGAGGAGCAACCCTTTCCAGCTGTGCGACTTATTCCCCTAGTTAGTAGCTACTACGGCATCTTATAGTATCACTTTATTGATGATGTCATCTACGTATGGGGAGGCCTGAAGGAACAAATCCCTGAATTTGTTGAATAGTTAAATAATTCTTTGGGTTTATGTTTGACTTATTCTATCAATGAGAGTGTTATGCCATTTTTAGATATAGAGTTCCAAGGCAGAGATAGGGAGGAAATAACCAAAATTCATAAGAAAAAGACTGCATGTAATTCTTATTTACATTATGAAAGTAATCACCCAGTGAATTTAAAGAAATCTATACCTTATGGTCAAATGCTGAGAACAAAACAACATTGCATGAAAGAACATGATTTTAAATTTGAATCAGAAAAAATGACTCAAGCATTTATTAACAGAAGGTATAATATTAAACATTTAACAGATGTAAAGCAAAAAGTTGCAGCAAAAGACAGAAATGATCTATTAAAGGAAAAAATAACAAGCATTTGTCAATGCTGAATGTTGATTGCGTTGGTGTGTTGAGCTCGCTCACTGCCCCTCTGTCACTCGCTCAATCTATTTCTCCTGGTGCTGCAGGCTGCTCTTTTGTACTGGGCTCCTGCCTGTGTTGGCACCTTGTTCTGCCCACTAAAAAATCCGCAGCTGTCCCCACAGAGCTCCGTTGAGGTGGCTCACTCTCCCTCTCTCACTCGCTCATTGTGTTTCTCCTAGCGCTGCAGGTTGCCCTTTTGTACTGGTCTCCTGCCTGCATTGGCACCTTTTTCCGCCCACAAAGAAATCCACAGCTGTTCTGACAGAGCTCTGTTGAGGTCGTTCACTCCCCCTTTGTCACTCACTCATTCTGTTTCTCCTTGTGCTGCAGGCTGCCCTTTTGTACTGGGCTCCTTCCTCTGCTGGCGCCTTTTTCTGCCCACAAAGAAATCTGCAGCAGTCCTGACAAAGCTCCGTTGAGCTCACTCACTCCCCCTTCCTCACTCACTCGTTCTGTCTCCTGCCGCTGCAGGCTGCCCTTTTGTACTGGGCTCTTGCCTGCACTGGTGACTTGTTCTGGCCAGAAAGAAATCTGAAGCAGTCTCAACACAGCTCCATTGAGCTCGCTCACTCCCCCCTCTCTCACTCACTCATTCCATTTCTGCCAGCACTGCAGGCTGCCCTTTTCTATTGGGCTCCTGCCTGCATTGCTGCCTTCTTCTGCCCACAAAGAAATTTGCAGCAGTTACAATAGAGCTCCATTGAGCTCGCTCACTCTCCCTCTCTCACTCACTCAATCTGCTTTTTCCGCTACTGCAGGCTGCCCTTTTGAACTGGGCACCTGCGTGCAGTGCTGTCTATTTCTGCCCACAAACAAATCTGCAGGAGTCCCAACAGAGCTCCATTGAGCTCACTCACTCCCCCGCCCTCACTCGCTTGTTCTGTGTCTCCTGCCGCTGCAGGCTGCCCTTTTGTACAGGGCTCCTGCCTACATTGGCGGCTTGTTCTGGCCAGAAAGAAATCTAAAGCAGTCTCAACACAGCTCCATTGAGCTCGCTCACTCTCCCTCTCTCACTCACTCATTCCGTTTCTGCCGGCACTGCAAGCTGGCCTTTTGTACTGGACACCTGCCTGTATTGCCACATTTTCTGACCGTAAAGAAATCCGCAGCAGTCACAATAGAGCTCCATTGAGCTTGCTCACTACCGATCTGTCACTCACTCATTCTGTTTCTCTTGGCGCTGCAGGCTGCACTTGTGTACAGGACTCCTGGCTGAGTTGGCACCTTTGTCTGTCCACAAAGAAATCTGTAGCTGTCACGACAGAGCTCCGTTGAGGTCACCCAGTCTCCCTCTGTCACGTGCTCATTCTGTTTGTCCTGGTGCTGCAAGCGACCCTTTTGTACAGGGTTCCTGCCTGCATTGGTGCCATTTTCTGCCCACAAAGAAATCCGCAGCAGTCCTGATAGAGCTCCGTTGAGCTCACTCAGTCCCCCTGTCTCACTCACTCATACTGTTTCTCCCACCGCTGCAGGCTAGCCTTTTCTACTGGGCCCCTGCCTGCATGGATGCCTTTTTCTGCCCACAAAGAAATCCGCAGCAGTCCTGGCAGCGCTCTGGTGAGTTTGCTCACTCCCCCTCCCTCACTCTCTCTCTCTCTCTTGTTCTGTTTCTCCCAGTGCTGCAGGCTGCCCTTTAGAACCGGGCTCTTGCATTGGGGCCTTTTTCTGCTCACAAACAAATCTGCAGCAGTCCTGACACAGCTCAGTTGAGCTTGGTCACTCCCCCCCCACTCATTCAATCTTAATCTGTCCCAAACAGTGATTTCTCACAGTGACCGTGCTATTCTCTGGCAGGAGTGCAAAAACATATTTTAGCCAGGATGTGAAAAATGACAGCTGTACTGTTCATAAGGAGGTGTGAAAAAAATGCCACTGTTGAAAATGTGGCATGAAAATATTACAAATTTGCGAATTTACAAGGGTCCGTGGAAACAGTTCAACGCACGCTTGTAACACAGTCATGTTATGGAGTTACGTCACCAAATTTTCAACATAGGGATTTTAGGGCCTCTGCTCATGAGCACTGCCACTGTCATTTTCTTAATCTGTTTGGAACACTGATTTCCCATAGTGACCACGTTATTCTGTGCCGCAATTGTGAAACCACATTTCAGACAGGATGTGAAAAATGACAGCTGTACTGCTCATAAGGAGATGTTACAAAAATGCCACTGTTGAAAATCTGGCATGACAAAATTACAAATCTACGAAGTTACAAGGGTGTGTGGAAAGTGTGCAATGCACACTTGTAACACAGTCATTTGATGGGCTATCATCACCAAATTTTCAACATAGGCATTTTAGGACATCTGCTCATGAACAGTATCACTGTCATTTTCTTAATCTGTCCCAAACAGTGATCTCCCACAGCGACCGCTCTATTCTGCACCGGAAGTGCAAAAGCACATTTCCACCAGGGTGTGAACAATGACAGCTGTACTGTTCACAAGGAGGTGTGAAAAAATGCCAATGTTGAAAATCTGGCGTGAAAATATTGCAAATTCACAAAGTTACTAATGTGCGTAGCAACTGCACAGCGCACACTCATTAAACAGTAATTTTTTGGATATTTTTCCACCAAATTTGCAACATACTGTAGGCTTTTTGAGAGCCCACCTCATGAACACTAGCACTATCATTTCGTTAACTGGCCCTGAAAGGCAATTCTGTGCAGTGACCGTGAAATCACCTTTCAGGACTGATTAACACCATGACAGTTCAAGAATTCATGTGGAGGGGTCCCAAAACCCCCATGTTAAAAATTTGGTGCCAAAATTCAAAAAAATTACTGAAATATGCATTAAAGTTGAAAAAAAAAACATTTATTCCATTATACAGCTTACTGGCATTTCCTCAGTTCGCGATCGGCTTTGAAGAGTGCAGATGTGTTCCCGGTCCACGAAGAACATTGTGCCGGACTGGAGGTAAGTATGGGGTGAGGGGTGGGGAGGCAGGGGCACAGTGGTGGGCGGATTGCGGAGGGGGGCAGGAGACCATGAGGGCAGTTTCTTTTACAGGGTTAAAAACCCACTGCAAGACAGTTTTTATTTCACTGGGGCATGTGGCACACTGAGGTGGGCTCCCAGCATACCCGACTCTGTAGGGGCAGCAGTAGCCGATGGGATTAGATTTGCCCCGTCGGCATCAACAAAAGTGGGGTTCAGATTATGCTGAAGGGATTGGCCACCCCTGCCAGCAGACAATAAAAGTGGGTGGGTGGTTACAGAATGTCGATGGGGAGTGGGCTCCCTGTTTGCAAATCAACATTGTCACTGAAGCCAACAGGGATTGGGGCCCCTGTCAGCAAAAAACATGGTGGAGGGTTACATTATTTGTGAACATGGCAGCAAGGCCGCCATGTTCACAAACAATATCAGTGTTTCTAGATCCCACCCCTGCAATGATGGGTGTCCTCATTGCAGCGGATGGCTGGCGCTGCAATGACAAGGCCCTGAATTGCAGCGGCTAATTTCTCACAAGTTGGTGGAACGCTGGCTGAACTAGTGTCAGCAGCAGCATGCCACGGCATTGGGGGAAGTGGGACAAGCCTTTGCAGGCTGTGGGGGCATTGGCCACAACAGTGCCGCGCCTTCACAACCTGCTTCTGAGAAAGCTGTCCCAATATGTTTCTTGTGCTGTGCGCAATCAACATAAAAATGCTCCACCCTGACTACTATTCCCTTCTTGCCCTACAAGCTACCCCCCAGCCCAATTCCCATCTCTCCCTGGCTACATTTGCTTGCCACCACACTACCCTCTCTATTACCTCCCCTGATTCCATCTTCCCCCAACCTGTGCTCCACCTTACTACCCCCTAAGCCACCCAAATCTACTTACCACTCTCATCTCCCTTGCCATTATCTTTGGGCTTATATGTTTTCTTGATCCCCTACCTCCCTACCTACCCCACTTTTCTCCAAACCAACCAGTACTGTGTACCTGTTCGATGAGAGCTCCCCTCGTTTCACAGCATACCTCTGTTCCCACACCCCATTCTTCTCCCCTTCCTCCTTGTGCAGATTCCTTTACCCACCTACCTTTTCTCCTTACCTCCTGCCAAACCGCTGTTCTGATTCCACAGGATCCTTGAGGAGAAGATTTCCCTGAACACTTTAGCAACCTTCCTGTTTCCATCCTATACCTACCATCCATTTGGCCCGGAGCAGTCCTTACCTGTTCTTTCAGCCACTGTTCTTCCCCCCAGCCTCTCCCCCAACACTTTCCAACTCCCATCATAGCCACCTTATCTCTTTCCTAAGTTGCCCAAGGTTTCTACACACTGGACAGCACCCTGCTCTCCACATTGTTCACAGAAAGTCTGCCAACCCACATCTATTGCAGCAACCATCCTCCCTTCTCCACCCTGTGTCTTGTATCTTCCCTCCCCCTCCTCCTCCTCCTCCTCCTCCTCCATGCCTCCCAGCTGTCCTAATATTTGCACCAGCTCTTAGGTTCCCACATCCTCCCTGGTTAGCCTATGCCCACCTCACTATGTTACTGTGTTGTTCCCTGTTCTTATTTCACCAATAGGCTGACCCTAGATAGGGTTTTGCTGCAATCTCCTTTTCCTGTTGGCTCCTAGCTCTGTGCTAGATAGACAACTTCCCTTCCCTTGTTAGGTACTTGACTACTGTGCCCTGAATAGCATGGCCTGTGACCTGTGGTTGTCCTTGCTGACATCTTGGTGGCACCCCCAGATGCCACTTAGTCACAGATGCCACATTCCTGCTTCATGGCATTCATGCTTTGGGGTCACTTACGCGAGGGGTCACTAGGGTTTGTGGGTAATTTAAAGGGACTACGGCTACCCTATTGACATGCTGCAGCCACGTGATCAGCTTCCCCCACCAATAATGCTGGCTCCTCTGACTTGAACCCTCTCCCACCGTTTACACACTACCTTCCTCCTACTGGACCTTCAATCCCCCATTAACAAATCATAGCAGCATAACAATTTATAGTAAATCACTCCACAGTCTGCCTCTGTAACAAGAAAAAAAGGCTTTCACTTATCTGGTGTCCTGCCTGCCTGCTCCTTGGCTACACTTCTCTGGAATCGGGCACTTTGTATAGAAGTGAACCTTAAAAACTACAGAGTCTACAGCTGCCCTAGTGGCATGCTGCAGCCACATGGTCTGCTTTCCCCACCAAATGCTCTGGTTCCTCTGGCTTGAACCCCCTCTCTCTCTACCACACTCTGCACACTACCACCCTCCTCCCAGACTCTGAATCCCCCATGAACAAATCACTGCAGCCAGGGCTGCAGCTATGAATCCTGGGGCCCCGGACAAGTCACTTGGAATGGGCCCCCGTTTCCCAAACCAGCTAATGACAGAGGTAATGCCAGCTCCTCAGGAGGGCCCCTCCAGAGCTCGGGGCCCCGGACAACTTCCCCACTTACCCCCCCATTACTGCGGCCCTGACTGCAGCATATAAATTTATAGTAAATCATTCCACAGTCTGCCTCTGTAACAAGAAAAAAAAAAGTATTTCACTTATCTGGCATCCTGCCTGCCTGCTCTGTGGCCGTGCTCCATTGGAATGGGCACTTTGCACAGAAGCAGACCTTAAAAACTACATGGACTACAGCCACCCTATTAGCTTGCTGCAATCACATGGTCCACTTCCCTCACCAATGGCGCCAGTTCCTCTGTCTTGAACCATCCCTTTCCAGCCCTCTGCACTCTACCTCCCTCCTCCCAGACCCTGAATCCCCCACCAACATATCACTGCAGCATATAAATTTATAGTAAACCACTCCGCAGTCCACCTCAGTAACAAGAAAGAAAAGGTTTTCACTTAACTGGCATCCTGTCTGCCTGCTTCACGGCCATGCTCCTCTGGAATGGAATAAAGAACAGGGAAAAATATGGTGGATTTAGTTGGTGGGGATGTCTTAATGTTATGTACTTCTCCCTCCACTTAAACTCCTGCAATCTATTGTGCTAATAGTCTAACTTTTCCTTCCCCTTTGTTTTCCAGCTCAGCTAATTTTCCCATGGCCACCTTCACTTGCCCACTGGACGGACCTAGGGACAAGGTCACAATTGCTTCAGCACGGCACCTTCACCTTTCCTCAGAAGTCTTTGCCAGCTTGCTAGTCATGCTTCCTCCTGCCTTGGCTGACAAAGGGTAAGTGTTAATCTTTTGCTTGCTGTCTCCATACCCACTCTCCCAGCATCTAGAAGCTGCCTTTGAAGCTTACTCTTGTGATATCCCCCACCTCCAGTGGCTCAGGCAGGCCTCAGACCAGCCTTTAGTGTCACCAGGGTGTAGCCTGCCACTCGTTCATGTCTCCTAGGTCTGCTACTTCTAATAGCTTACCTCGGAAGGTGACTGTGGAAGAAGTTTCCCCCATCTCTTTTGAGGTATGCAGAGACTTAGTGTATTTAGCCTAGCCTCAGGTTTTCTGTCTCCTCCACTTGCAGGACCTTTGAGTCCTCCTTGGGTCTGGAGAAGATAATCTTAGATTTCTGGGAGAATACTGGTACCAACTCAAACCACATGTTTCTTTGTATATTGTACATTGTTTTCTGTGTAGATTTTATCCCCATATTGTACATAGGTTCTTTGTTGTTAAGGTTCCTGTTTTTTTACCTTGCTTGTGCAAGAAACGTTTTGCTACATGGCACTGTGGGTCACCTTGGAGAGTGGAAAGGGCACCACAATCCGCACAGGGGTTGTGTACAGACCCCCATGTCAGGGGGAGAGAATGGACAAGGATATGATAGAAGGCATTCTTGGAATGGCAGAGAAAGGGGAGATACTGTTGATGGGAGACCTGAATATGCCAGATGTTAACTGGAGCACATTTGCTGCATCACATCCAAGAGCAGGGCCATTCTTGCTGCCCTACAGGTGGCAGGCCTCAGACAGCTAGTTTCGGAACCCACTCGTGAGGGAGCAATCTTAGACCTCATACTCTCAAACAGGGGCAGTGAGAGGATCTCAGATCTAGAAGTGGGTTGCCATCTGGGAACAAGTGACCATCAAACAGTGTGGTTCACATTAAACTCAGCTACAGAGTCAAGCCATACAAAAGTGAGGGTACTGGACTTCAGGAGGGCTGACTTTGGCAAGATGGGAGAGTGCCTCAGAAAAGCACTAGCAAACAGGCTAGAAGGAGGTGTGGAGCAACAATGGGGAATCATCAAAACTGCCATCACAGAGGCAACAAGCCTTTGTGTGAAGCAAATAAACAAATCAAAATGAAAGAAAAACCACTATGGTTCTCAAAAGAGGTGGCTGTGGAAGTCTGGAAGAAAAAGTTAGCATTCCGGAAGTATAAGGAAACACAGAAAGAGCAGGACAGAGAGCTGTACCAGTTAAGGCAGAAGGAAGTAGGGAGGGAAGTCAGAATAGCAAAGGCCCAAACTGAGGAAAAGATAGCCAACTCAGTTAAGAAGGGGGCAAAACCTTTTATAGGTACATCAGCGAGCGTAGAAAGACAAAGGGAGGGATAGTGAGGCTGAATAGAATGAACGGTGGGTGGGCAGAGGGGGACAGTGAAAAAGCAGGGATACTGAACGAATATTTCTGCTCAGTATTCACAAAAGAGGAGGGGGAAGTGCCTAATCCAATTAACAGAAGCACTCTTGATAGGGGGTCGATCCCAGTCCTTTCACAGAAGAAAGGGTTCTGCAAGAACTCCTAAAACTGAAGGTGGACAAAGCAATGGGGCCTGATGGAATTCACCCAGAATTCTAAAAGAATTAAGGGGAACTAGTGAAACCACTGGCTACTCTTTTTAATAAATCACGGAGGATGGTGTGGTACCCGAGGACTGGAGGAAGGCGGATGTAATTCCCCTTCACAAAGTGGGACCAAGACAGAGGCAGGACTACAGACCTGTCAGTTTGACCTCTGTGGTAGGAAAGTGATGGAGTCACTTCTGAAGGAAAGAATAGTTAGTACCTAGAGGCCAGTGGGGCACAGGACCCAAGGCAGCATGGGTTCACAGTGAAGGTCATGTCAGATGAATCTAATACATTTCTTTGACTGGGTGACCAAAGTAGTAGACCAGGAGGGCTATGGACATGGCCTACCTAGACTTTAGCAAGGCATTTGACACAGTCCACAAAAGATTAATAGTCAAATTGACCAGCCTGGGAGTGGGTCCCAGGGTGGTAGCCTGGGTAAAACATTGGCTGGACAACAGGACACAGAAGGTAATTGTAAATGGAGTCCACTCTGAAGAAAGAGGGGTTACTAGTGGGGTACCGCAGGGTTCAGCATTGGGTCCAGTCCTTTTTAATGTCTTCATAAGTGACATTGCAGAGGGACTGGAAGGAAAAGTATGCCTCTTTGCAGATGACACAAAGATCTGCAACAGGGTTGATACACAAGGAGGCGTGGAAAGGATGAGAAGGGACTTGGCAAGGTTGGAGGTATGGCAGCTTGGATTCAATGCAAAGAAGTGCAAAATAATGCACCTGGGAAACAAGAACCCAGGGGATGAATACACAATGGAAGGGGAGGTAGTAACAACAACAAAAAAGGAAAGGGACCTTGGGGTAATCATATCAGATGACCTTAAGGTTAGCAAGCAATGTGAGAAGGCAGTAGGGAGGGCTGGGGGTATACTGGGATGCATAGGGAAAGGCATCAGCAGCAGAAAACAGGAAGTTGTTATCCCTCTGTACAGACAGTTGGTGAGACCCCATCTGGAGTACTGTGTCCAGTTCTGGAGACCCCATCTCTGCAAGGACATAGACAGGATAGAGGCAGTCCAGAGGAGGGTAACTAAAATGGTGCAGGGTCTGCAAGAGAAGAGTATGAGGAGAGACTAAAGGATCTTAATATCTACACCCTTGAGGAAAGAAGGGAGAGGGGGGACATGATAGAAACTTTTAAGTACCTCAATGGAATCAACGAAGTCCAAGAGGGTAGCATCTTTCAGAAAAAGAGACGTGGAAGAACAAGGGGACACAATTTAAAGATAGAGGGGGGGCGGTACAGGGGCAATGTGAGGAAGTATTATTTCACAGAGAGGGTAGTGGATGCATGGAACAGCCCTTCTGTGGAAGTTGTGGGGTCTAAAACTGTGGAAGAATTCAAGAATGCATGGGACAGACAAAAGGCAATTCTTCTGGGGGGTAGGAAGAAATAGGCTGTTGGTTAACTAGGATCTGCGGCCTATCCTGTAGGTAGGGAAATGGGCAGACTAGATGGACCAAGCAGTCCTTATCTGCCATTAAAGTGTATGCTTCTATGTACAGAGAACGACATTTCAGAGGTGTGTCACTGATTAGCTCAATACAGGTCAAGCTGCATTGGGCCTGTCTTTGACAGACCAATGATCATCCAAGCTAACTATGGCAGTGGTTCTCAGTTTAGGAGCGGAAACTTTGTGTAGTTGAAATGAATGAAGTCCTCCAATGAGAGAGCATTTTGTCCATTTCATTTGCTTCTCAGCAGCATGGCCTGCCTGAAGTTTTTCCCCCTGGGACTGCTTGCCTGCTTTCCTACCAGTTAGCCACCTTATCTTAAAATATATTTTATTTAGTTTCATTTATGCCCCTCTGGACATCTGCTGTCTGCCACTGCCGATTTTGTGGGCTCTTACAGCCCGAATTGTGCTCCTTCTTGCTTCTCTTTTTGTTCCCCCCCATTTCACTTTATACACAGCCCATCATGGCTTGCTACTAGCCGTAGTGCGGCTCTTTATTTATTTTTCTCCCTTTGAGGCGCACTTCCCTTCCTTGCACCCCCTGCTTGCCTTGCAGGCATTTCATATTTTAAATTTAGCCCCCTCGGCCATTTGTTTAAACGGCGATGTGGCTTTCAATATGCAGGTTCCATCACTCTTACTGCTGTTGCCACCTCTCTGCTCTCTTGAACCCCCACAAGACTTTTATATTAGCCATGGTGGGAGTTCATTATTAGTAGTGGCTCTGGCCACCCTCTCGCGCGTGCTCTCTCTCTCTCTGTCTAAGCAACCCCCCTCCAACTGCTTGCTGCTCTCTGACCCCTTTGCTGTCTCCTTAAACTTTGGTGGCATAAACAATAGCAAATTGTGCCACTAGATCTGTGATACAGGAAGGTGGGTGGAAGTACTTCATCCCATGCCTCCTCCACCTCCCGCTGACTTCTTTTGCTTGCTCTCCCACACATGCAGAGTAGGCCACAGCCTAAGATCCATGCAGTCTGTGTGTTTTAAGCATCCACCATCACTCTCCTTGCAGTATGATCGCGCTTTTGTGCTAGCTGAACTGCGGCTCCAACTCGTCCTCCTTCTGCCACTGCCACAAATAATGCCCACACACAATTTAAGGGCTCAGTGAGCCCCCACTAGACCCCCCAGGGAGGGTATTAATTTATTTAAAAGATGCTAGCCACATCCACATAGGAAGCTAGCCCACTAGACCACCAGGGCATAGTTTTACATTGTGGATCCCCCAGAGCATTTCCTGGGCCCACTAACACCAATGCCTTCTTTATTTATACACAAGGGCTACTATTTATTTAGTTTCATTGATGCCCCTGTAGCAGCGGTGCAGCTCTTTATTTATTTTTCTCTCCTCGGGGAGCACTTCCTTTCCTTGCCCTCTACTTCCCTTGCAGGCATTTAATATTTTAAATTTAGCCCCCTCGGCCATTCATTTAAGCCATGGTGTGGCTTTCAGTAAGCAGGTTCCATTGCTCTTACTACTGCTGCCTCTTCTCTGCTCTCTTGAATCTCCCCCAAAGGCTTTTATATTAACTGTGGTGCAGCTTCACTATTAGTGGTGGCTCTGGCTGCCCTCTCTCTCTCTCTCTCTCTCTCTCTCGCTAGACAACCCCCCCGCTCTTCCAATGCCGCCAAAGCAGCTGCACTCCTCTCCCCACTCTCACTAATGCTGAAGTACAGCTTCACTTTACAGCAGCTCTTTGCTGCTCTCTGACCTCTTTGCTGTCTCCTTAATCTCCGTGTGGCAAAAACAATAGCAAGTTGTGTCACTGGAGCAGCAATACTGGAAGGTGAGAGGATCAAAACCCATACTTCTTCCACCTCCTACTGACTTCTTTTGCTTGCTCCTCTCCCACACTGTGGAGTAGGCCGCAGCCTAAGATCCATGGCTAGGAGTTTTGAGCACCTGCAGGCAATCTGCTTGCAGCACAATCATGCTTGTGGGCTGGCTGCACTGCAGCCCCAACTTGTCCTCCTTCGGCCACTACCACAAATAATGCTCACACACAATCTAAGGGCTCAGCGAGCCCCACTAGACCCCCAGGGAGGGTATTCATTTATTTAAAAGACCCTAGCCACATCCTCATAGGGATCTAGCCCACTAGACCACCAGGGCATAATTTTACATTATGCGCCCCCCAGGGCATTTCCTAGCCCCACTACTACCAATGCCTTCTTTATTTATACACAAGGGCTACTAGCCCCCCACTAGTCATTACTAGCCACTTGGGCTAATAAATAAATTACTGGCCACCAATATGGGCAAAGGGGGGCTTAGCTGAGTCCCTTTCCCCCAAGCCAACTCCCTTCTTCAGCTTCTGCTCTGTTTTTGTAATTGTTTTCCTTTTAACGAACCTATTTTTTATTTTGTTTTATAGGTCTGACCAGATGAGGGCTTCTGCCTTATTAGATAAGTATACTTTTCTGTCTGCCCTGTCCTTCCAATCTTTTGACCCCAAGAGCTGTGGATCCTTTGAAATCCCTTTTCTATCTTTTTTACAGGTGTGCTGGATGACATTTCCTCTGAGACCACTACCTTGTCTCCCTAGCAATCAGGTAAGTCCCTCTGTTTTATTTATATTTTGGTAGGTTGACTGTAATAGGGCATCCACGCACATTACATGGAGCTAGCTTGTTCCCTCTCCTGTCTGCCAGTCACTTTCTGCCTTCCATCCCCATTTCAGGCCTTTCCGTCTCCCTACTGGTTTCCGTGCCTCTTCACTTGTAGTGCCTTTGTACCTTACGAGGGTTCTCTCAGTGTGTCTGAGGCGTATTCTCATTGAACTGGACTGTCTGTGCTACATGCCTCTGGAGGCTGTCCTGTAGTGGGAAGCAAAGTCATTTGGTGAGCTAGTGGACATGCTTTGGAACAGGGAAGGGGCAAGTTTACATTCCACCATTGTCGTATACTCCCTGCATGAACCTGAATAAGTGCAACAATGTCAAAAATATGGACTGTACTGAAAATGTGATAAAGCTTTGCATCTCAGCTGAGCTCCTTGGTGAAAATATATTGTAAAAATTTATGAAAACAGGACAACATCGAAAAAAACATATTGCATCTCAGCAGGGCTGGTCTAACTTGGTTAATCCCCCATTCATATGCATAACTAGTAGTTCACCTCCTTCCCTGATCCTAACATAATATTATCTCTGCCCAACACCTCTATCCCTCTCCCCATCTCATGTTTCATGGTGGTGTCCCTGAAACTCCTACCCCACCCCACTCCTCCCAATGCCAGAACAGTGCCAACAAATACTTTCCAGTCACCGCTATGTTCCAGCTGCCATCTGATGCACTTAAGTCCTGTGCTGAAGTATAGTACAAACAAATAAAATTATATACTGTATTTTGTACAGGAACTTTAATCAAGGTTCAGTGTGGGGGAATTGCCGTGTTTGCCTCTCCCCGCCACCTTCTGTCCCATTCCCTCTACTGGAAGTTCCCTTCCCTGTACCACGTCATGCTCGCCGCTCCTGCTTATTCTGTTGCTTCTTTTGGGGCACTTCATCTTTCAAGGCTGCCATTCCATTTCCCTGCCAGTGCTTCAGCATTGTTTTTCCCATTCTGCTGTGCTGTGCTTGCCCCTGCTCAGGGCCCCCCCTTCGAGCTCCATTTTCCTCCAGTTCCTCCTTTACTGCTAGTGGTGCTAGCTTGTTCCCTGTTCTGCCTGCCCATCACTGCTTGCCTTCTGTCCCCATTCCTTGCTGTTCTGTCTCCCTACTGGCTTCTGTGCCTCTTCAATTGTAGTACCTTTGTAACTTATGAGGGTTCTCTTGGTGTGTCCGAGGTGTATTCCCGTTGAATTGGACCACCTGTGCTACTTGCCTCCAGAGGCTGTCCTGCAGTGGGAAGCAGAGTCCTCTGGTGGGCTAGCCAACAGGTTTGGGAACCAGGAGACCCAAGTTTACATTCCACCATTGTCGTGTACTCCCCCTGTGAACCTGAGAAAGTCATGTAACCTGTCCTTGCTTTGACGGGTACATCCAGCAGTAGAACTAGGTACAAGCAGGACCTCAGTGATAAAAACAGATTGCAACTTAGCTGTGCTATTCTGGGCAGATACCTAACTAAAAAGAAAAAATAGGCGGACAACTCTTTCCTGTGTGACATTTTCAACCTTGCCTTCTCTCAGATTTGGTTTTTAGCCCTGCATTGCTATGGGCAGTTAGTAGCTCTTTTTCATTTTTAATTTTTCACCAGGAAGTGGTCCAGGCACAGCCCTTTTTCAGCCACGTATGACATATAAAACATCACTTACAAGGAACATCAACAAACAGTACACTTAATACAATTAAGTACCTTTAGACAAATTTTCAGTAGACAAGTGTTTGTGCAACATATGTTTAAAGTGCAAAATGCTATTTGCATTGCGTGTCAAGCTTCCATATTCATTCAACAGAGTAGGTGCATACCATGTGAAAGCCTTCCTACTCATTTGGAGTTTGAAGGCAGGGATCTGATATGGTGTTAGGCCACTAGTCCTGGTACTCTTCTCACTTATCTTCTGAATCAAGGAGTTAAATAAAACCCGCGGTTCTGCTAAACTAGCAACTCTGTTCAAAGTAGCTACAAGACTCTTTAACCACCTAGCCGGAGATAGCACACCCAGTTAAATGTACAGGTGACAATGATGAGTTTTTAGTGGGGCCCTTAGTGCAAATCTGCATATATTGTGATATAAAGTTTTATATTTGGACTCAAAGACATCATTACATTATTTTTATCAATGTTCCCATACTCAAGAATGGGCATGAGAACTTGCTTGGACATAATTACTCTGGCCTGATCAGTCAGAGAGTTCACATTTCTATACAGAAAGCCCAGTTTTTGGTTTAGTTTCTTCCCCAGTCTGTCCATGTGGGGTATCATGCTCAAGCAGGGGTCTAAGTATATGCCCAATATTTGAATGTGGTTACTGTTGGCAAAAACAATCCATTCTGACCCATAATTTGAAGTTGACCCTGTTTCAGCAACTTTTGTTGTGTTCCGAATAACATCACATTTGTTTTTCTTTCCTCTAAAAGCATTCAATTTTCTTTTATCCAATTTGATAAAGCACTATACTTATTTTGTAGGGATATTTGTACTTCTTTGCTGTTTGGTCCAGAATCCCATACAATTATATCATCTGCATACAAAATGCTGTTTTCTATAGTAAACAAAGAAGGCATATTATTCATAAAGATTGAAAATAACTGTAGGCCTAGCATTGATCCTTGAGGGACCCCTGCTTGAACATTTTCCACAAGTGACAGACAGCCATTAATTTTAACCCTTTGTTTATGGCCAATCAGATAACTCATAAACCACTCGAACTGGGTCCCCGTGACTACCATTGCCCCCAGTTTTTCCAGCAAGAGTCCATGGTCCATTGTGTCAAAGGCACCAGCCAGGTCCACGAAGACTGCACCCATGGTCTTCCCTTTTTCGGAGGCCATGAGAACAGCATCCACAAACCCAGCCAGCACAGTCAAGGTGGACTGACCACTATGAAAAAGCCATGTTGCTGGTCCCCAAGTAGTTACAAAATTCCATGTGGGTCAGCAATTGACAAAGAGCACACTTCTCCAAGATATTGCTTACTGTTGCTAATAATAATATAGGCCTATAATTTGAAATTACTAATTTACCCCCCCCCTTAAAAACTGGTATAACACCAACCTCGTTCCAGATTTTTGGGACAATTCCATTTGCCAGTAAATAATTAAACAGCATTGTCATTGGGCCCTTAATATGATTTGCTGATATCCTTAATAGTTGAGTGGGTATCTCATCCAGTCCACCACTTCCCCCCTCCAGACTCTGCAACAGTTTTAAAACCTAATTTTCATCTACTCTGTCGAAGACAAAGGGGGTACCTCTTTTACATTTGTTGCCATTTTCTGTTTAACTTGTCCTACTTCTGCCTGCCCTGTGTCCAACTTACTTGCACGTATTGTTTTTTGAGATAAAAAAATGTATTAAAATGGTCAGCTATGGCCTCACTATTCTGAATTAATTCTTCTCCCACTTTTGTACCTTGGCCCTTGGCTACTACTATCTTCTTTGGGATTGTAGAACTGGCTGAAGGACTGCCAGAACTTCTTAGGATCTGTTATATTCTTTAACTGCATCTGTTGATAATAACTCGACTTAGCCTCAATTATCTCCTTTTTTACTTTATTTTTCATTATTTTGTATTGTTGTAATGTCTCCCATTTTTATTCTTTAAGTACTGTCTCCTTATTTTCTCCCGATGTTTTATTTGGTCCCTCAATTTCTTATCTAACCAAGGGGAGAGCTTCCCTTTCACCCTCGATTTTGTAACAGGAGTATGTTTTCTAAATAACTTCCTCAAATAGCAGTTAAACTGTTCCACCTCTAAATTCAAGTCTTCAGAATTCATAACTTCCCCCGGTCTGTTTGCTCCAATTCCTTCTTGCAAGCCTCTTCATCTAGTCTAGTTATACACCTTTTATTTATAAATCTAGGGGCCAAGGTTTGCTTTTTCATTTTGCATAGACAAAACACTGGACAGTGATCCAACATAGGATCAGAGCACACACTTGTTTTTAAGATATTTCTTGCCCTATTTGTCATTAACCAATCTATTATAGTATGGTTGCTCATTTTGGAATTATAGTGGGTGGGAACCTATATCATTTGTACAAAATGGGTGGCTTCCATATTGGCCTTTAATTTCCCAGTTGCCCTCTCTGACTTCCAACCTCATTTACAATCACCTATCATGATATGTTCCCATCTATTCTTATGTATACTTGTCCATAAGTCAGAAACTGAGTAATCGGCCAAAGTATATTTAGGGGGGACAATAAAAACAAGTAAGGTGGAGTTGTTTTTCAACTGGTTGTTCCCAGCTTAATCCGAATACTTATATAATCAATACTGTTGTCACTCGGGCCTTTTTCCACTTACTCTGCCAGTATTCTATCCTTAATAAAGAACATTACTCCTCCACCTTTTTTCTCCCCCCCCCCCATCTTGTCTTAAAATATAGTACCCATTTATTTTTATTAGATTTGATGGAACAGATTGCTTCAGCCAAGTTTCACATATCCCCACAACATTGCAATTCCCAACCTCCACCCATACTCTTAGCTCATCCATGTGTGCCTGTAAACTCCTAATAATTTGATTAGCTATCTTCAGACCCTTTTCCCCTGTTGGCCCACTATTGTTCACATAACAGATAGGGCCAGGACTAATTTCTACATCCCCAGCAAAGATCAATAAGATTAACAAGAAGTAGTTAATAAATTTACTTCATTTTACCCTGAGGGTCACTCCTGCTCTCAGGCCTAAATTCAGCTTCCCCTTGAGTACTAATGGCAAGAAGATGTAAGGTATGTAGGTAGCATCAGTTAGAGTATTTCTTTGTTGTACTTGTATTAAACTGTCCCTATATTCATAGTCACCTGGGCAAAACTCCCCCTTCTGGATTAGTATACTTTCCCGGACGACATTTACCCTTCCCTATTCCTTCTGTGGTTATTTACTTTACTCTGACATACCTGTGTGGCAACATTTGGTTATACTCTGCTGTAATGCTTTCTGATTCTCCCTGAGCTGATCTCCTGATTGATTTGTTCTGGACCCTCCTCTCACTTTTACCTGCTTCTAACGCCCGTGGTCCATTTTGGCTTCATTGCCCTTTTTCTGTACTCTGGCATTGTCCCCGTTTGCTGCCTAACCTGCAACTTGAAGCTGGTGTTGCTTGGCTTCAGCTGACTTTCAGTCCATCTCCATCCTCCCATCCGTGGATTACGAACTGAATTTTACTGTTGACAATTTGTCTGTGCCTTGCTTCCTGACTGACCTGCTATTGTTCAGAGTCCTCACCTGGGCTGCTTTTATCAGATGGGTGTTGCATCACATTGTCCTAGTCTGTTCCAGCTCCGGTTCTTCTGGCGTGTCTTCTTCCATCATCCTGTGCACCACTGCCTCTCCAGCCTACCAAGACATTGTTGATGGGATGAACTTAGCCGAGCTTCTGTCTCCTCTCCAGAGGTTGTTGTACTCAGGTGGCCTGCTTTTGACAAGCACTTCCTTTCACTGCTTTGGTGGCCTGAGGCTCCTCCACATTTGCAGCTCTGCACTTTTTTGGGCATTCTTCCACCTACCAATGTCTAGCATTCTCTCATCCCTTTAGTTATATCGGTTCATCCGCTGCGTACTCCATCCTTAGCTGGCACTACTGCTCCTGTCCAATAATCACTATACAGGGGATTGATATGGAGTTACACTGGACACCTGTTGATGTACAGTCCATGCCAGGTGGGTGACTGGGTAGGAGGAGGGACCACTACACACCAGGGAAATATTATTTTTTTTTTTTAATGGGGTGAGTGATCGGTTGGGGGAGGGACTGCAAGCCACTAGGGCATTTTATTTTTATTTCGCGCAAGATCCAGGCTCTAGTCAAGTCTTTTTCTCATCCATTATCTTTTACTGGAATGCAGAACTTATTCCCTCCTGGGATATTCTAATTCCATAAGAATTATACCCCTCAAGCACAATGGGAACAGGAGTATACTGCACAGTGATAATGTCATTGCTGAGAAAAGTAGAGCTGAAAACTGAAGTTGTGAATCTGGTCAGGCTCACCAGCAATCATGCTGGTGCACCTGATGGTCACTGATGCATCTGCCCAGAGTCATAGCTTCAGTTTTCAACTCTACATTTCCATATGTTTGAGTGTTGTTTTCACTGGTAAGATAGCATGCTACATTCAGGGACTGTTGGCATTTCAGAACTACAAAAATCTCACATAGCATGATATGTGAGTTCCTGCCTGCAAATCTCTGTGCTTGATGCTATGTAAATTGCTCACTGGCCACACTATAGCTCAGCCAAACTGGCAAAAAATTAATTAAAACAAGATGCGCACACTTTTGGTGGCAAGGGTAGCTAAAACCTCTTGTTCTCTCCCTCTGTATGCTGCCCCACCCCCAATCCTCTTTTCTCTGTCCTGTTTCTAAAAAAAAAAAAAAAAAAAAAAGAAATGTCTCCCCAGCCCTCCTCTCAGCTCCCCGCCACCCTCAATAAATGAAACAGTGACACTGGGGTGCCCAATCCATCAGTGTCATCACCTGCACATAGAAAATCATCCTCATCATTTTATTTTTTAATCCTGTAAAACAGAAAATCATCCATCGCTGTCTACTGCACCATTAGTCCCCTCCACCCGACCCTCCCACTCAACACCCACCACCCCCCACACATACCCAAGCCCTTACCCAGCGGGGGTCTGATGCTGTGTTCTTCTCCACACTGCAGAGACCTCGTCACTCTTCAATGCCAAACCCCAAATTGAGGAAATCAGATATGTGGCTCAATGTATTTCAATGGGGCTCTGAACTTAGTAGCAAAGCATGGGCATTTTTGAATATTGTAGCCCCAAATTTTCAACATACCTTTTTTGTGACACCACCTTATGAATAATGTAACTGACATCAGGTAAATCTGTCCCAAAAAGTGATTTTGCAGTCACTGCTCGAATTAGCTGTGCCGCTCCAGCGCTAGCTGCTGCAACTTGCTGCCGCTCCCGCTCTGCCCTCCAAGCAGATAACTCCTCCTACCATGCCCCCCCCACATGTTGATTCCTCCTCCAGTCCTGCCCTTAGTGCTGATACTGCCTCCTGCCATGTTCCCTCGGTGCTGGTACCACCTTCTGCTGCTGTCCTACATACATTAGGAAAAAGCTGCTGCTTTGCAACTCTGAATATTCTGTAGCTGCTCTACAATCACTGTTGCTTACTGGTGTCTCTCCCTCAGCTCTAAAAGGTGTCACTAAGTTAGTGCGTCTTCTCTAATCATGTGATCAGAATAGAGGGAGGTGCAGCGGTTTCATCTATGGGTGTGAGAAGAAGCGAGAACAGCACTGAGTAAGGTGTGGTGCCAAGTGGGTGAGAGCCTGCAGTTTAGCAAGGCTAGGCAGTTCAAAAGTTGGGAATAGGACTGACAGCAAAGCAAAAATGGATGATATTTTTCTTTGAATTTTTAAGGTACCAACTGGGATGGTGGGTGACATTAGGTGTTACCACATATGTAGGTTCTGGGGCCAGATCAGGAGGGTGGAAGTTAAAGAACATACACTAACATATGTGGAGGCAGTGCAGTCTACTGGTTAAAACATCAGCTTAGAAACCAAGAGCTCCCAAATTCAATCACCACAGGAGCAAAGTACTTGCTGTGACAGTGAGCATGGCTGAGCAGACCACTTCACTTCCATGTGCTCCAGTCCACCTAGCTGCAGATATGGGTAGATTCAGAAGCCCACTGGGAACAAAAGCATTTAACTTGACTGTTTTGACCACCAATTACTAATTAAAGTTTAGTATTCTGTAGTCTACCCTTAATAGCCCACCATAGCCAGTGCCTCAGCATGTGACCTTGAGCAAGTTTTTTGGCCATGCCGGTCTTTCAGTCCTCCGAGATTGTAAAACAGCCCTCTGGGATTGTAAAACAGCAGGACCCACTGAAAACACTATGCTACAGATCTTAGTTGTGTTGTCCTCCTGGGGAAATTGATAATTGTAACAACAAAAATGTGTATTGTAAAGTGGTTATATTAATTTGTTCATTATTGCCTCTGCACTATCAGTGCCAAACATCTGAACAGCAAACAGAACCAAGCAACGTCCGGCATTGATAAATGCTTGTTTGTTGCTTGTACTGGTTATGCAGTATGTTAGACCGATCCTCCCTAATCATTGTTGGCCTGTTTGGAAATGTTGATGCAGCTAGGATTTGCAACAGGGACCAATGGGGCTTATTCTTCATCCAATGTAATCAGGTACCCTTCCAGGTTGTCTTCCCACAACTTCCCCTAAAAGCATTATGGCCCACTTAAAAGGCAGTTTCTTCACCTGGAACATGAAGGGACTTAATCACCCTGCAAAGAGAAGGGCGGCTCTTATCCACCTAAAGAAATAAGGTTCTGATATGGCTGTCCTGCAGGAACCACACCTCCACAGAGAGGAAGTCCCCAAGTTAAAATGGGACTGGCTTAGCATGGAACTCCACTCTATCTAAACCAGACATAGGTAAGGGATTTCTCTGCTCTTCCACAGGCATCTTCTGTGGAAAATTTGGCACCGTAAATCCAACCCTGAGGGGCAATAGGTGTTAGCTCTGGTCAAAACCCCTGACACACAGTTTGTACTGGAGGGGGGTCTACATGCCTAATGACAACGGTTTCAATTTCTTTTCTAACATGGCAAATACCAGTGGGGAATTCAACCCAGATAACTTCCCTCTATTACTGGGGGGTGACTTCAATGTACCCCTAGATAGGGTGGAGGACAAAAGACCGCCCTCCATCTCATGAATATGCCCTAACAGGTGGCTGGAGACTGACTGCTTCACCCCACAGTATGCTACTATTTGTTCTTTTCTTCAGTGCATAAGACAAGTACAGCTGACATTATTTCTGGCTCCATTCCCCCTTTTTCACACAGTCCTTAATTAAAGCAGACATTGAGACCATGATCCTTTCTGACCATGCCCTGCTATCCGTCTCATTCCAACTGACCCACTCCAACCAAATTCTGGTCGTTGGTGTCTAGACCCTTTGCTACTGAGTGATCCCAATCCATCAAGAGACTGAAACTTATTTTCTCCTTAACAACACCACAGAGATTGACACAGTCATGCTTTGCAAGGCTTATAAAGCCTATCTAAGGGGGGGTTCATAATTGGCTTTGCAGACCAGAGGAGGAAAGAACGTGAGAAGGAAGAAAGGCAGCTCCCAGAGGAACTGCTAGCTAATGAGAATGCATTTAAAAGGGGTAAAGACACCTCAGAAGGAAATATATCTACCATCACCTTCTTGAAATACTGGCTTAATACTCTTTTGTCCCTCAAGGCAGAGATAGCCCTAGCAAAAACCTTACCAGACGCAGTTTCTTGGAGGAGGGAGGAGGGCATACTGGGAAGCTACTTGTGCATTGTCTGCAGGTGCAGTAATCATCCATCTATACATTATAGTATCCCTAATGAATGCTGGGGGTGAAATCTGGCACACATCAGCTGAGGTTAATCAGATCATGAAGACATTTTATGAAACACTATATAAAGTCACCACACCTTCTTTCAAACAGGAAATTCAAAGCTTCCTAGCAAATCATCCCTTCATTTCTCCCACGAATCAAAAGTTGCTAGCCACATCTCCCCCCATGATCCTTGAAATGACACAAGCCATCAAAGCTTTCTCTTCTTCTAAGGCACAGGGTGATGATGGTATTTTAGTGGACCTCATCTTATACCAGACTTGGTAGCGTCACACCTAAAAGTGATACATGATCAGGCCTTTGACTCTGGGGAACTCCCCCCAACCCTCAGAGGAGCCATAATCACAGTCCTATCCAAAAAAGGTATGGACACACCCCTTTGCACCAATTACAGGCCCATATCCCTCATTAATGCAGATTGCAAAGTACAGGCAAAGGTTCTGGCTTTCCACATAGAACCACTCTTGCCCCAGATCGTACAGCCCTCACAGGCCAGTTTTGTCAAAGGCAGACTGGGCTCAGATCTTCTACAATCCTCTTTCAACCTAATGGCTTCTGCTCAGGCCACCACCACTCCTGCAGCAGTCATCTCCATCGATTTTGAGAAGGCCTTTGATTCAGTAAACTGGCCTTCCCTATATGCAACCCTATCTCATTTTGGCTGTGGCCCCCATCTTCTACAAATACATTCAAGTGTTGTATAAATCTCCAGTGGTCAATATGTCTACCAACAGCTGCCTGTCAGATTCCTTCCCCTTACAGAATAGTACAAGGCAGGGCTGCTCCCTTTCACCTCTCCTTTTCCTTCTTGCCATTGGGCTGTTGGCAGTTGCCAACCTCTCCCACCCAGACATACAGGGGATTCCAGTAGGCTTGGAGAGCTACTCTACTTTGCTTTATGTGGATGACCTGTAGGTTCTGCTAATGTCCTTGGAATACTCACTCCCAGCACTGATGCACACCCTGCACCATTTCTCGGGCCTGTCAGGCCACCAGGATAATACAGACAAAACACATGATCTCCATATTACCACCTCTTGTCCCACAGCCACTTTTGCACATGTTGGGTTAACATGGGCACCACAAGGTATCGCATACCTGAACCTTCATATCACCCCTAACCTTCTTGCAATCCCATAAGCCAATTTGGAGCTCCTTTTCCAGGCACTATGCAATCAATGCGATTGCTGGAGGACATTTGACTTGTCGATAGTTGGCAAAACAGAAGCACTGTGGATGATCATGTTCCTAAAAATTCTCTATTAACTCCATAACCATCCCCTGCCAATTCCTAACATATGGTTTTCTAACCTCAACAGACTTATGAGGTCCTTCATTTGGTCAGGCAGGACCCCATACTACACTTGAGCCAAGCTTCTTGCTCAGTGGTCTCAGGGAGGGTGGGGACTGCCATGGTGCAAAGGTTACTACTTGGACTCAGTAGGAGCACAGACTATTCAGTGGTTCAAAGATGATGCAGAATGCCTCCCCTCAGGGTTTAGAATGGAACCCCACTTTATGTCAGGGACCTTTCCCAGTGTAACCTTGTACGGTCCAATCCCCAAACAGTGCCACTCTGTACCCACCATTATAACATCGGTCAGAGGACGGAAATCCCTTAGCAGAATTTTGCAACAAGACCTACACCCACTAGACCCCTTCTGGAAAAATCCCATGATCACAGTGGGGAATAAACCCCTCTTTTAGAAGTTTTGGCAGGAATGAGGTATTGTGTGCCTGCAGGAATTGTACCTTCCCAAGTCCAGACACATTCAGCCCTTTGAATACTTACATACAGTTAAAGGCATCCATAACCAGGACCACTAGAAGTTTCTACTGTACAACTTCAGAGTTCCTTGCATCAACTTTTGAAGCCTAATCTTAAAAAGCCTGTACAGGCTGCTGCTTCACCACCACATTTCTGGCTCCAGAAATCTCAGGGCTTTGCAGGGCACATCTACACAGCAATCAGAGAAGCCCAACCCAACCCTACCCTACCATACCATTCAAACATCATTGGGAAACAGACCTGAGTTCCCCCATTTCCAAGACGAAATGGGAGGACGGCTGAAAGCTGGCCCACACAGCTATCTGGGTTTCCAGGAGCCACTTGATACAAGACAATATACTACATTACTGGTATTGTACTCCCTAGACCCTGTTTAAGCTTGAACTTCTGCCCAAGGATTCCTGCTGGAGAAACCAAGCCCATGGGGCATTTGGCATCACATTTTGTGGTCCTGCACATCTCCAAGTGACTTTTGGAAGGGTGTATATGCTACCTGCCAGACAATCCTATGTTGCCAAATACATTACTTTCCCTTGCTTCCCCTTCTAGGTTCACAATCTGGGCCACTCATTTATGCAGGGACCAGATCACCTGGCTGTCACCATTAGGGCCAAACACCTTGTGTTACAATGTTGAAGGTCCCAAGGCATTCCCTCTCTACTTTTATGCAAAGAAGCAGTAGGCACTTTGGCCCACAATGAGAGACTTAATCATCTTGCCATTAGCAACCTTTCTAATTATGACAAGGTTTGGACACCCTTCCTGACATATATTGCAGGGGCTATCACATAACCTGCACTGACCCTCTCTAGTATACATTTCCTGGTGACTGGTTCTCTTTCTAGTGCTGTTGCATCCCCTGCAAATGCTACTTGATTTGATGTATTCAACTCTTGTTTTTTTTAATTACTCAGTATTACCTGTGTTGATGTTTGGCTGGTCTAATTATTTCTCTTCTGTTAATAGACTGTTCTTTTTCTTAGATATATTTTTGACTTATCACTGTTGTAATGAATTCTAGGCTCAGGGACATATACTGTCTATTGAAGTTACCACTGCTTATGGACTGTTCAGCATAGGTTGCCTTTTTTTTTTTTTTTTTTTACTTATCTTGCCTGACATCTTTTACCTGTTTATGTTATACAATTTTAAATGTATGTAATCATATTTAAATATGCAATTATTGTTACTCATGCCTGAATGACATGCAATCTTTGTATCTTAAAAAAATTAAATAAAGATATTAACTCAATAAGGAGATTGCACTTTTATTTTTATTTATTTATTTAGCAGTTTGGTAATCAGGTAAGCCCACTGAGACCAGAGGTCCCTTTTTCAGGGGCGACCTGGAATTAGTTACATACATCAAATACAGAAATCTAAACAAGAAAGAATGGAATGAAACAGTAACAGAGAAAGGAAAAGAGTTTCATTTTTTTTTTGATTTTTAAAACTTTTATATATTTTTTATGTAACTAAAGAGGGGGAAGAAAAACTCAGAGGAGACAGGAAGGAGCATTTGCTTCCTTGCTATTATTGCCTATACCTGACTATACCTTGTTGATTGCTGTTGCCTTGACTCTGTATTGTTATCGCTTATACCCTGTAACTCTCCCCGGTCGCACTTGAAACTAGGCACTTGGCTGTCTAGTGTGCCTACCTGGTTAACAAAAGCTGAATAAATAAATATGATAGCATAAAGGACAGACTGCAAAAGAGGGAGGAATGAGGACTGGAGATAAAATGACTGAAAAAGGAAGGAAGTAACAGTTCACATGTGTTTTAATCTCCACTAGCAGATGGAACAGCACCCACACTGCCACAGCGAAGCCCACTCATATCATCAGTCAGAACCTGTTAGGTCTACAGGAACTTCTGCATTGTCTGTTCCATAGAGTAGTCCCTGCAGTAGAGGTCCCCCATCTCCTCAGGACGTTTTGCAAGTTCTTCTGTGGTGCTTGTCAGCACTATGGGTGTCAATCTAATGCAAGTACCATAGACACATAGAAACAGAATTTGATGGCAGATAAGGATCAATAGGCCCATCTAGTCTACTCTGTTTCCATACCTGCTGAAAATGCTGCAGATCCTACTTTATCTCCAGCATTATCTCCTCATTTGAAACGTCAATGTTCCCCATGTCTATCTCATGCAGTTTTTAATTCCTCCACCACCTTTTCCCCCACCACCTCTGCTGAGAGGCTGTTCAATGCCTCCACCACCCTTTCCATGAAGAAGCACTTTCCCATGTTTCCCCAAAGCCCCCCCTTCCAATTTCATGTCATGCCTACTAGTTCTAGAGCTTCTCCTTATCTTAAGGATGCTATCTTCATGAACCTTATTTGTTCCCTTCAGGTACTTGAAGGTCTCTACATGTCTTCTCTCTCTCTTTTCTCTCCTCTAGCATGTACATACTGAGCACCTCAAGTCTCTCTTCATATGTCCCCTGGTGCAGGTCATTCACCATTTTTGTTGCCCTTCTCTGAACTGCGTCTATCTTGTCTATATCCTTTTGGATATGAGGCCTCCAGTACTGCAAGCAGTATTCCAAATAATGTCTCACCAATGACCTGTACAGTGGCACCATCACCTCTTTTCTTCTGCTGGTGATACCTCTCCCTATGCACCCTAACTTCCCACTGACTTTTCTCACCGCCTTGGCATATTGTTTGGCCACCTTCAGGTTGTCAGATATGATTACCCCAAGATCTCTTTCCTGTTTGGTGACTGATAATAATTCCCCACTCACCATGTAATCCACCCCTTGGTTCCTGCATTCCAAGTGCATGATTTTGCACTTCTTTGCATTGTAACTCAGCTGCCACACTCTGGACCACACCTCCAGTTTAGCTAGGTGCCTCCTCATTTTTTCACACCTCCCGGAGTGTCTACTCTATTGTAGATCTTAGTGCCATCTGCAAAGAGGCATAACTTCCCCTCCAGTCTCTCTGCAATGTCTCTAATGAAGCTATTGAACAGGACTGGCCCAAGAACTGATCCCTGTGGCACACCACTGGTCGCCCTCCCTCCCTTCCTGGGATTTAGCTCAGTTTACCACCACCCTCTGCTTTCTATCCATCAACCAATTTGCAGCCTAGTCCACCACCGTATGACCTAATCTGAGGTTGCCCAGCTTGTTCATTGGCCTTCTATGAGGAACTGTGTTGAACACCTTGCTGAAGTCCAGGTAGGCCACATCCACTGTGCCCCCCGACCCAATCCACTTCCCTTGTCACCCAGTCAAAGAAATCTATCAGATTTGTTTGACACAACTTTCCTGATGTGAAACTGTGTTGCCTTGGATCTTGTACTCTGCCACTTTCAAGGTGCTCCACTATCCTTTCTTTTAGCAGTGATTCCATAATTTTTCCCACCACTGAGGTCAGGCTGATAGTTCTATAGTTACCAGCCTCCTCTCTGCTCCCACTTTTGTGGAGAGGGACTACATCTGCCCTGCTCCAGTCCTCCGGAACTCCTCCCATATCCAGGGACTTGTTGAAGAGGGCAGCTAGTGGTGCTGCCAGCACCTCCCTTAGCTCCTTTAATATCCTAGGGTGTATCCCATTTGGTCCCATCATCCTGTCCACCCTCAGTTTTGAGAGTTCTCTTAGGACTCTGTGCTCTGTAAATGGACTGTGGTACACCTTCCTTCTTAACTCTTGTCCCTCCCCTTCCCCTTCTTCTGTCTATTAAAACTGAACAGAAATATTTGTTCAGGATGGATACTTTTTCCTGGTCTCCTTCCACTCCTTCTTTTTCTTCCCTTTCATCCTCACAATCCCCCACCCCAGTCTTCCTCCCTTCACTAACACACCTATAGAAGGTTTTGTCCCCTTTCTTCACTTCTTTTGCTATTTTTTTCCTCTGTTTGGGCTTTTGCGCATGACTGCCTTTCCTCCCTCCCTTTGCTTCTCTGTTTCTTTATATTTCCTGAAAGCCATCTTTTTTGCCCTTACTTTCCCTGTCACTTCTTTGAGAACCATAGTGGTTTTCTTTTTTTCTTGCCTTTGTTTATCTGCCGAATGCAGAGGTTTGTCACCTCCACTATGGCTCTCTTTAGTTGGGCCCACTGTTTCTCAACTTTGTTGCATTTTACCCCCTCTGTTAGGGCTCCCCTGAGACATGCCCCCATCCTAGCAAAGTCTGCTCTCCTGAAGTCCAGGACCCTCGCTTTTGTGTGCCTTGACTCTGTCACAGTACTCATACTGAACCACACTGTACGATGGTTACTGAGCCCCAGGTGTTCACCCACCCTGACATCTGTGATTCCATCCTCAGTGGTTAGTACTAGGTCCAAAATCGCTCCCTCCTGGGTTGGCTCAAGCACTAGCTACATTGGGCATGCTCCTTGCAAGGTGCTGGTGTGAAAGCTGGTGCTGCTGGTGCTGTCCCTGCCAGGGACTGCACTGATAGACTGCACACTGCCCCCTTAGTGGCAAAGTCATTCCACCTCCACTTACCACCTCATGATGTTTGGCCTCCTGCTGAACCAGGTGTTGGATCTTTAAGTGCATACACTGGCCACCGTCACTCAGATGGCTCCCTTTATCACCAACAGACAAGTGTGTCACAGATGTTGTACTTCATCACACTGTCCTGATGGTGATCAAGGGTAAAATAAATTTCCCAAGTCTGGGAAGACTTGGGATACTTTGCTTGTGGTGGCACTAAGGAGTCAGAGATGATCAGTGCGTTTCCTCAGGGGGGACAGCCGGTGTTGGTGATGATGGTGTTAACGAGGAGGGCACAGGGAGTTTAGGCTGCTGATGTAGAGCTGGTGGCTGCTGCGGAGCTGGGGAATTGGTGGGCTGCTGCTGCTGCTTCACTGGGGCTAGAGGTGCAGGCTGCTGCTGTGGAGCTGGGGAATGGGGGGCTACTGCTGTACAGGGGAAGAGTGTTTGGGCTGCTACTATGAAGCTGGGGGAACTGGAGGTTGCTGCATCACTGTGGCCAGGACTTGCTGCTGCTACAGTTGGGGCAACTGTGGTGCTGCAGAGGAGCTGCTGGATCACTTCCGGGTGCTGTATGACACAGATGTGTGGTACCACTGCCTTGAGACCTTGCACTACCCTGAAACTCCATCAAAGAAGAGAATGAAAAACAGAGAGAGAGAGATGGAAAAGAAAAGTGAGATAAAAAATGGAAAAAAGTGAAACAGAGCTCTCTAATAGCTAAAGAAAATATAGGCGAACTATATAATAAACACAAATTAAATTACTAATTAGTAGGCAAAGAACTGAATAAGGCTGAAAAAAAAAAAAAAGAATGAAAAAAGCTGTGAAAGTTATGAAAATATAAATGTTTTTGTTTTGTACTCCCGGAAAACTGGTAGACTCCTGTCTCCTCAATTGACTAGTTAACAAAGCAAAACCATAAAGTGAAACTGTCTTACTATACAGAGCTGTACCATGTAAGCTGCAGAAGGGCTTCCATGTGACCGTCAGACACTTGTTTACTAGTAGTTTCATTCTGATCAAACTTCACCTAAATGTACCTCAAGAACAAAGTTACAGGCAAAGATGTCAGGCAAAGCTGCAGAAGACAAACGTTTGAATAAATAGGCAGAATTCGCAAATTTATCTGCCAAGGTTAATTTGGCAAATGTGCCCTAACTTGGCCGGTGGATTAAAGCTTGACAACATCTCTAGCTCACTGGTATGTTGGCCATAATTTTCCTTCCTGCCCTCTTGTCTGTTACCATTCCTGCTAAAAACAGAAGTTTACCACCTTCAGTATAGGTTATCACATTCCCTTCAACTCTCATAGTGCCTATGTTTTCTCCCCGTTCACAGATCTGTAAAACTCCTTTAAACTGCCATTCTTTTGATTAGCTAATCCCTTATCCACTCTGTAACAGGAGCCCACATCCCAGGTGTGGAATTATAATTTGCAGGTTCTCCCTGGTGCTACAGTCAGTAGTTCACAATGCTACCCAGCACATTTCTTCTGTTGCAGAATATCTAAGACAAAAAATATCAAATAACTAAAAAGTAGACATTATTATAAACATTGTAAATCAGAAGCAGTGTCTCAGTACAGCTGAGGCCCCGGACTACCAGCTGATTTTACCCTTAGAGCAAGTTTGCAGATGCCTGTAGATTGCTAGAGAGGGAGGATAAGAATATTGTACAAACAACAGCAGTTTACCACATTTAGGATAAGCCGCCAGCATGATATCCTCCTTCCGAGCCTCAAAGTTCTCCAGTGCCTGGAAGTTCTCAGGTTTGCACAGTGCAGCAGGGTACTGGTACCCTTTGTGATATAGAATCAAATCTTCAGGATTGTCAAGTTTCCCTGCTCTCTTCAGTTGATCAATATTTTCTATAATCTGTTTCCTTGGGTCTGCCATAATAGTTGTGACTGTGCAGCTGTTTTTTTCCCCCTCAGTCTTCTTCCTTGTTGTGTCTCTGTGTCACACGCACGCACTCACTCATTGAGTCTAAATCTGCTCTACACTGTGGGAAACAAGCCTGAATGAAAGTTAATGAAATATTCATTAGCTTTCCAGGCACTCAATATTTAGCACCTCCCATCACATTCCAAGCTATAAAGGTCACAGCTGTTGAAAGGCTAGAAGAGGTAGGCAATTTGAAATGGGTGTGACTTTAAGCACAGGGACATGTGCACAGTATGCAAAGCAAAGATTTCCACATTACATGCTGTCACAGTGAAGCACAGGCTAGTTAGGGACTGTGAAAACTTTGTGTTTTTTTTAAATTTGAGGAGCAAGGATGTCACTCTTGCCAAAGCCTCCACCTCCTGCCCCCAGCTCCAACACACACAGAAATCTATAAAACTGCATTATTTGATCCAGGCTCTGGTTTAGGTTCACCATTCTACCAAACAAACTTCCCTCCAGCCTAATATAATATATACCGTAACAACCCTCTGAGGTGAGGGTGGGCTTATGTAACCCCTAGGTTGTGCTATCCTAAGGGCTACTACCCCTGCCTGCTTAACTACTAACAGGTTGAGGGGCCTAGGTCCAATGGCGGGTGCCTCCACCCAGAGGTCAGGGTTTGCAGTAGTTAAACTAACTTGGTCACAGCCCTCTGGGTCACTGTAACCCCCCTTTCTTCCCACTAGTGGCCCACACAGTGCATCGGAAATATCTTCACAATATACACTTACCCCCAGGACTGGCTCTGTCGACTGGACTCTGGGGACACCCTGTAAAACAAGATGATACAGTACAAAAGCCACAGTACAATACTTTAACATAAATGAATACCTCAGTCACAGTAACTTTGCTGAAATAAACAGATCTGATTTATTTCAGAAGCTGTAACAAGGAAGGAGGAAATCAGGTTAATGAGGTTAAACACATTAATAATCACAGTACTGTGCGCATATTCAGAGTCCCAAATTGTCACTTTCACTGGGTACCCGGGTGGGGGCTAGCCAAGATCGGTGCAGCTGGTTGGGGCCCTGTGATAGAAAAACACTTGCACAATACCCAATTGCAATCCAGAGCCAGAGGGCTCAGTTTGTGAAGAAATGAAAAAAGCAACAATTAGATGACACACTTGCAATTTGACAAACAGAAGGCAGGGAGCTATCCTGCTTTGTACTCACAACTCAATGCTGGGAACTGGATGGAAGGCAGATTGTCCTGGATTGCCAGGAGGAGCAGACCATGTGGACAAAGTCCTTGTGATGGGACCCCACTGCAGTTTAGAGCAAATGGATGTAGTCTGGATTAAACTGGAGTTTACTTCCAGCTTCATGCACTCTATTCACTGTACAGGGGATTTGAAACGCGATTCCCCACAAGCACTACAAACATTTATATGTAAAAGGAAAGTACTATACCAGGCAGGCTGCTTCTCGATCCCAATCGCAATTACTGCACAATACCCGGGAGAACACACAGCAATTCAGTTCCTGACAGACCGAGCGCGATTCAGCAATTTCTCCAGTCTTCTACAGGATGAGCCTGGTTTCTGCTCTTCAGATCTCCTTAATTCTCTTCACAGGTCAGATTCAGTCCGAACGGGCACTTGCACAAGCTGCAGACTGAAACTTAGGGCCTTACACGAGGTTTCTGCACTAAAACTACACACCGAAGAAGCACACAGCTCCCTCTCTCTTCACAGCCCAAACTGATCTGATCTTTCCAGTAGACAGAGCCGGGCATTTCCTTTGAGTTCCTCCCAGTTCAGTTGGCTGGTTTGGCTGTCACTCACAGTAAACTCCCCCTGTTGGTGGAAAAAAGGCACTGAAGTCAAAACTACATTTCCCAGAGTCACTGCCCTTACAATCCCCTTACAGCAGGCTCCAGAGGAGAGTCCAAGTTCTGATTCGCCCAGAGCAGGCTCCATTTTAAAGGATCCCCACCATGACTGGTCCAATTCAGCAGTTCAGAACCAGCATGAGGGAGCTACTCTGCACTGTCCTTGCTACAAGAAAGCATTTTCATTATTAATCTAACAGGTTACAAGCCAACAATTACATCTTTGAAGAGTGCTCCTTTTGTTCACTTAGCAATGGCAGAAAAGGAGCGATTTGGCAGTAGCTCAAGAAGGACTCAAGCAGGAAAACACACAGTTCCCCCATACAAACTAATTATGTCTGCAAGCAGACAGCTCTTAAAGAGACAGTACCAGAGGTTCTAAAAGCACTCACAGATAAACGGCTTAAACGCCAAACAACATTCAGCCTTGGAGCATTCAAGCAAGCTCCTGGAAGACTTTTTGGGACCCCCCATTTGCAGGGGGGTTACACTCTTCCTGGCCTGGGAAAGCTTGGCGTCCGTGTCAAGCAAGTACCCCCATAAGTTTCAATACACCCATATACATTTACATCAGTATCACATTAGGCTTATACATGTAATCATCAGTCAATATATCACTTTACCAGAAACACATTTCTGAAACTTTGCAGTATGTCACTCTTTACACAGTATTACACACACATTGTACCATAACTCGGGTTATTATTTCTTGTACATGAAGCTATCAGCTACCTTGGGGCTGGATGGGGCACGGGCACCATGCCTAGAGGGCAACACAAGTAACTTGGAGTTAGCACTGATGTTCAGTTTGGGCGATGAGCTCGGGGACACATACACTCCTTTATGGACAACATTGAGAGGAAAGTCCACAGGCCTCCCAGGGGAATCATAACTGAGGTGCACCACAGGCTTTACAGCTCAACCATTCTTTCTAGGGGGAACTGTTACAGCCTCTGCACTCTGAGCCTCATTTTCAGCATTGTCCTCAATTGTCAGGGGAGTCTCCAATGGACTAGAGAGGCTAGAACTTGGGGCACTTTCAGCTCCAGGGGTTATAATCTCTGAGTCCACAACACTTGGCTCACATGGAGAGCTTTCTGACACTGACAGTGAATTATCAGGGCACTCAACACACTCTTCACACTCTGCAAAGAAGTGCAAGATAATGCATATGGGGCACAAAAATCCTGGCACAATATATCAGTTGGGGGGTGAGGATATAACATGCACCAAGCAGGAAAGAGATCTTGGGGTTGTCATCTCTGATGACCTCAAGGTAGGGAAACAGTGTGACAAGGCAGCAGGTAAAGCAAATAGGCTGCTGGGATGTATAGGCAGGGACATCACCAGCAGGAAAAGGGAGGTCATAATTCCGCTATACAAGACACTATTGAGGCCCCACCTGGAGTACAGTGTACAGTTCTGGAGACCATACTTACGTAAGGACATAGACAGGGTAGAGAAGGTTCAGAGGAGGGCAACAAAGATGGTGCATGGATTGCGTCACAAGTCCTATGAAGACAGGTTGAAGGAACTGAACATGTACTCCCTGGAGGAGAGGAGGGAGAGAGGGCATATGATAGAGACATACAAGTATCTTACAGGGAGGAACAGGGTGTAGGAAAACACTATTTTTAAGTGAAAAAGATGTTCCAGGACTAGAGGGCATGGGATGAAGTTGGAGGGAGGACGATTCAGAGGACACATGAGAAAGAATTTCTTCACAGAACGGGTGGTGGACAAGTGGAACATCCTGCCAGAGGAAGTGGTGGGGGCTGAAACAATCACGGGATTTAAGAATGCATGGGATAGACATAAAGGAATTCTGGAGGTCAGGGGTAAGGGGCAACAGACTTCTAGGAAAACAAACTGAACTTACAAGCTCAAATGGGCAGACTGGGTGGGCCATAGGCCCTTATCTGCTGACACTGTCTATGTATCTATGTATCTTCTTGTTCTGGTATGTCACCAGTCTGTTCCAGTTCACCATTTTCCTCCTCTGAAAGCTCAAACAGTTCAACCATACACAATGATTCCATTTCATCTGACTTAATGCTTTGCATTTCACTTTCTGGGATCATTGGCTCCAGGGACAAAGCTGGGGGCTTAGACAGTCCAGAAGGCCCAGCTTCATCTCCAGGATTGACTAGGGGATTGCCCCTAAACAATTGACTCAGTTCGTAAGAAGGGTAGTATTCAAAACCACATTCACTTTCCTCTGACATGGACTGACAGTCATGTTCAACTGGGACTTGTAGAGTGGAACACTTTAACTCGGCTTCTGTAGGTGCAAACTTTCTTGATTTTTTCTTAGCATCAGCTCTAGTCACTGGTCCAGAGGTGGAATTTTCTGGGGGCTCAGACTCAATCAAGATTTGTCCAATGGGCAGTAAATGATTTCTATGCATTGTTTTAACATCTTTTGAATTATTCTCAGGCCTTACTTTGTACACAGGCAGATCATCTAGTTTGCCCACTACAATGTGAGGGAGATGGTGTCATCTGTCAGCAATCTTATGTTTGCCATGCAGTCCCAGATTTCTTAGCAATACCCGAGCTCCCTCCTGGAGTTCCTCTGCTTTCATCTTTTTATCATACCTTTCTTTGTTGGCCAGATTTCTTTTGGCAGCCATGGTTTTAGCCAGTTGGTATACATGATTTAGCTGGGTGTATAACTTTTGCACATATTGTAAATAGTTATCAGCTTGAACCCCATCAGGAGAGACCCCAAAACACACATCTACCGGCAGTCGAGCTTCCCTTCCAAACATCAGGCGGTAGAGGAGAACCTAGTGGCATCACTTTTGGTGCAATTGTAGGCATGTACCAGGGTGCTAATTTGTTGGCTCCATCTAGGCTTGTCCTTTGGGTGGAGGGTGCCTAGCATATCTAGCAAAGTGCAGGTGAAATGTTCAGGCTGTGGATCCTCCTGGAGGTGGTAAGGGGTGGTTCTGGACTTTTTCTCCACAAAGAAAGCATCTCTTTGATCAGACGACTCTCAAAGTCTCTCCCTTGATCAGAATGGATTCTTTGTGGAGCCCCATAGTGAACAAAAAGTTTTCTACACGCACTTTTGTCACAGTGGATGCCTTCTGGTCCTTGGTGGGGAAAGCTTGGGCATATCTCATAAAATGGTCAGTGACCACCAGCACATTACTAATATTTCTTTGATCTGACTCTAAACTCAGAAAATCAATACAGACCAGCTTCATGGGTGCACTGGTGGTGAGGTTAACAAGGGGGGTAGCCCTCTGAGGCAAAGCTTTCCTCTGTAAGCAGCGACAACAAGTTCGAATGTGTTGCTCCACATCAGCCCCCATCTTAGGCCAACAGAATCTGGATCTCACCAAGTCAAGTGTTCTGTCTATACCAAGGTGCCCCATGTGGTTGTGTAAGGACCTCAGTACTGAGTCTTGAAAGGCAGTGGGCAGCACTAGTTGTTGTTTGTCTACTTGTCCCCCTCTGTCTACTGTTTCTCTGTATAACAGTCTATTGATCAGTTTCAACTTAGGACCTTCTTTGTATACCAATGCAGTTCTCAGATCAGTGGAACATAATTTGGACACATCTTTCCCTCCATAGAGGTCTTCTAAAGCGGATTTGATCATGGGATCACGGGATTGAGCCCGCCTAATACTGTCATTGTCCAGCTGAGGCAGTGCACCAATGTCTATTGCAGAAAAGTGACAATAAGCAGCAGGTATGCAATTCTCAGAGGGTCCCAAACAATCCACCATACAGTCCACTGCATCAGGGGATACTTGTTCCTCCTTGTCAAATTTTTGGCAAAGTGCTCGAATGTCAGGTTCTGACAGTCTGACCCAGTTATTCTGGGGAACAGGCCTCCAGGAGAGAGCATCAGCATCTATGTGGTTCAGGCCTGCTCTATATTCAACAGCATAGTCATATGTAGATAATGCAGAAAGTCACCTATGGCCAGTGGCATCCAACTTAGCTGAAGTCTGCACATAGGTCAAAGGATTATTGTCAGTTTTTACTAGTTTCTTAGCCACAAACAAGTACTCGTGGAACTGGTCAACAATAGCCCACTTCAAAGCTGGGAACTCTAACTTGTGCACAGGATAGTTCTTTTCGGATGGGGTCAGGCTTCTACTGGCAAAGGCCACTGGTCTCAGGCCATTCTCATGCTTTTGGTACAACACAGCCCCAACCCTTGCAAGCTAGCATCAGTGTGCAGGACACAAGGTTTTGCTGGATCGGCATAGGCCAACACTTGAGAGTGGGTAAGTTGATATATGAAGTCATGAAAAGCAGTCTCACAATCAGGAGTCCAGCGGGCCCCAGATACTTCACTTGGATGAAAATACACTCTTTCAGTCTCGAGGGATGCTGACGTTTTGTATTTTTTGTGGGCTGGAGGATACCCTTGAGTAAGGTTAAGTAAAGAGCGGATCACTCTTGAATAGTCCTTGATGAAACACCAATAATAACCACAGAATCCCAGAAATCTTTGCAGTTCTTTTAGAATTTTGGGCTGTGGACAGGTGGTCAAGGCCTTAGTTTTACTTGGGTCAGTCTCTATTCCTTCGGTGGATACTATGTGTCCCACATACTTTACTGATGTTTGAAAGACTTGACACTTATCAATGGACAGTTTAAGGCCAAAGTCTTCCAGTCAGCCCAACACCTTGAATAATCTGCTCTCATGTTCCTCCAGTGAGCTGCCAAACACAATATCATCATCTAGGTATACGAGGCACTCTAGTAAGTTCATGTCCCCCACTGCATGCTGCATCAATCATTGAAAAGTGACTGGGGTGCCTGAAATCCCTTGAGGCATCCTCATGAATTCATAGAAGCCAAGTGGACAGATAAAGGCTGTCTTCTCACGGTCCTCTGGGGCCATCGGGATCTGGTAGTACCCACTGTGGAGATCCAGCACAGAGAACCACTTGCTCCCGTTGAGACAGTCCAAAGCATCCTGAATGCTGGGCATTGTGTACTGATCAGGGATAGTCCACCGTTTTAAAGTTTGATAATCCATGCACATCCTTACTGTCCCATTCTTTTTTCTCACTACCACAATGGGGGAAGCATAGAGGCTTCTGGATTCTTGTATTACGCCAGCAGCTAGCATCTCTTGCAGATGCCATCTCATATATCTATGTCAGCAGGTGCCAGGCGTTGAGACCTCTCATGAAATGGCCTTCCATCATGCAGCCGGATATGGTGCTCAGCTCCTTGCATGCATCCTATGTCCCATTCCTTTAAAGAAAACACCTGGTCTCTCTGGGCAAGCTTCTCACTGATCCTCACCTTCCATTCAGCTGGCAACAAGGAGTCACCGAAATCAAACAAGTCAGGCGTTACTCTGTCATTCTTCCCTGAACTCTTGCTACTGGGTAGCACTGCAGTGTCTGCACAATGCACATTAGCCAGGGTGCAACCTCTATTTACTCAAATCTCTCTGTCAGACACATTATGAACTTGAATCATTACCCTTCTAGCATAAGCATGGGCTGTAGCAGGCAAAATACTAGGCTTGACCAGCAGTCCCTCCTGCAATTTTCCATTGCCTGGTGCATCCAACATTAACATTTTATTCTTGACATCCTTTCTGATATGTACCTCTCCCTGTAAGGTACACTGGGCATTTGGCACCAGGATCAGAGACTCAAGATCCTTCTTCCAGACAATTCCAACCGGTTCCTCTGGCTCTACTTTTTCAGCATCTCTCTGTGCCTCATAGACCTTCTTGATCAAGGCCAGAATTCTTAAAGCTCTACTAGTCCGTGCTCCCTGTTTTTCTTAACACAACTGTGCCAGCTATCCAAACATATGAGCATTTGTTCCAATCAACAAAGGGGCCCCATCATACAGTCCAGTGGGGGGGCACACTAAGGCTAGGGTCTCTACTTGTTCGGCCACTCCAGCCACAGAGGTGGGGAAAGACAGCCAAATTTGGATATACCCAGAATAGGGATAGTCCTTCTCACTTAACCCCCATACATGCAGTCCTTCTAATGGTTGTAAGGGCACGTCTGACAAATGCTTCTGATATCAATCCTTGAACATAATTGTCACTTGGGAGCCACTGTCTAATACAGCTCTTGCAGACACTCCATTCACCTTTACAGTGGTCTCCATGGAGGGACCCACTATTCTGGACCAGTCTGGAGAGGCGGTAGTGGGGGCCTGGGCGACTGACCTTACCACAAAGGTTAGCATTTTTAGGACCCTCACTGGGATCATTTTGTGCACCTCTTAACCACTGATTTGTTCTCCGAAGCTCTTCTTGTAACCTCTATACAACTTTGTCTGTGTCTTTTGGGGACCAGCATTCTCTCTTCATGTGCCCATCCTTCCCACAATTCTAACAAAGCATACTTTCTGGAGTTTGAGCTGGCTGAGGCGTCACATGGGGAGCCAGGACGGGGGTACTACTAACTGGAAACCTTGGTGCCATCTCTGTCTGCTGCATGATGAGCATTTGGAGACATCTCATAAATTTCCCCACTTCCATGGTCAAGACATCGAGTTGTGAGCTGTTGTCAGCAGGAGATGCATGTGTGGCTCCCCCCACCTCCAAAGCAGAAGCGGTCGGGCAAGTGTCAGTGCCCGCACTGGTAGGAGTGGCCTTCATGATGGGACTGTCTGTTACTTTCCTAATCTCTTTCAGCAGTTCACCCCATTGTGGCATATCTTTTTCCTTCTCGGAGCACTCATTAACTGCCAGCCTCTGCCCCTGAACTTCACTTGATAGGTCACCCTCAGTCACTCGGGTCGTAGCAGCAGTTATTGGTGCAAGTCCCCCCCCCCCGAGGTCGCCTTTTCTCAGCTTCTCGAATTTCTCTCATTAGCTCGTCATAGGAGGGTGGGGATTCCAGTTGATTGGCCAGGCATAACTGAAGCAACAGCAGTTCTGAGAAGGGGGCAGACTTAAGGATCCTGTCCAGCCTGGTTCGGTCCATTTCAATCGCTGGCAAACTACCCTTTTTGAGGCATTCTTGCAACAACTTTTCCAGCAGAGATACATTCACAGACAACTCCCCTTGGTACTGTTGTGCATTTCTTACTCTCCACCACAGGTCCTCATCAGAATCTGGGCTCCCATACACATTCTCCAAGGCCTCAAGATAGTCCTATGCAGTCGCTCCAGGGTAACTGGCCAATTTAGCATGGATGGTAGCCAGGGCAGGACCTCGGAGGCCCTCACTAACCCTCTTTTGCTTTTCAGCTTCTGAGCATTGCCATTCTAGCACTTGAGGGCAACATAGTATATCCAGGTCTCCTAGTCATCCTCCCCTTGAGGGGTGGGGAGGGTGCTAGAGAAGATCCTCAATCTTTGGTAAGAGTCATGACTAATGGCAGGTGCAGAAATAGGAGCCTGCATTGGTTCAGCCACCATAATGGATACTGGAGCAGGAGAAGGTGTTGGAGGAGGAACACCCCCAGGTGGCAAGAATAGTTTCTTCAAGTCCTCCACAGTTTTCCCTTCACCCAGCAACTATTTAGCAAATTTCTCCTCAAAAGTTTCAGATAGTGGAGGGGGCTCATTCCCCCCCGGGTCTTTACTGTCCTTAGTTATCACTCTCCAGGCAGTGAGGGCTCCCTCTGGGGTAATAGTCTGTGGCACTTTGGAGCTATCTATGGGATCCTTACACTCTACTAGTGCCAGGAAAATGTGGGTGAACCCTCCACCTTGGAAAGTATTCCCTGTACAGTGTCCATATTAATACCCAGGGGGATGCCCAGGATCAGCACAGGATCAGCATAGCATTTTGGGGGTCGATCTCCTCCCCAGTGCACCACTCCATCAACCGGTGCACAGCCACTTTGGTCGGGGTACCCATTTATTTTTACCAGTGATTCATTAATGTGGCCACTAGGGGACGCTAATCCCAGTGGTGCCTCCAAGATGTAACCCCTAGGTGGTGCTATCCCAAGGGTTACTACCCCTGTCTGCTTAACTACTAACAGGTTGAAGGGCCTAGGTCCAATGGCGGGTGCCTCCACCCAGAGGTCAGGGTTTGCAGTAGTTAAACTAACTTCGACACAGCCCTCTGGGACACTGTAACCCCCCTTTCTTCCCACTAGTGGCCCACACAGTGCATCAGAAATATCTTCACAATATACACTTACCCCCAGGACTGGCTCTGTCAACTGGACTCTGGGGACCCCCTGTAAAACAAGATGATACAGTACAAAAGCCACAGTACAATACTTTAACATAAACAAATACCTCAGTCATGGTAACTTTGCTGAAACAAACAGATCTGATTTATTAAAGGAGCTGTAACAAGGAAGGGGGAAATCAGGTTAATGAGGTTAAACACATTAATAATCACAGTACTGTGTGCATATTCAGAGTCCCAAATTGTCACTTTCACTGGGTACCCAGGATGGGGGGGGGAGGCTAGCCAGGATCAGTGCAGTTGGTTGGGGCCCTGTGATGGAAAAACACTTGCACAATACCCAATTGTAATCCAGAGCCGGAGGGCTCAGTTCGTGAAGAAATGAAAAAAACAACAATTAGATGACACACTTGCAATTCGACAAACAGATGGCAGGGAGCTACCCTGCTTTGTACTCACAACTCAATGCTGGGAACTGGATGGGAGGCAGATTGTCCTGGATTGCCAGGAGGAGCAGACCATGTGGACAAGGTCCTTGTGACAGGACCCCACTGCAGTTTAGAGCAAATGGATGTAGTCTGGATTAAGCTGGGGTTTACTTCCAGCTTCATGCACTCTATTCACTGTACAAGGGATCTGAAACGCAATTCCCCACAAGCACTACAAACATTTATATGTAAAAGGAAAGTACTATACCAGGCAGGCTGCTTCTCGATCCCGATCGCAATTACTGCACAATACCCGGGAGAACACACAGCAATTCAGTTCCTGACAGACCGAGCGCAATTCAGCAATTTCTCCAGTCTTCTACAGGGTGAGCCTGGTTTCTGCTCTTCAGATCTCCTTGATTCTCTTCACAGGTTGGATTCAGTCCGAACAGGCACTTGCACAAGCTGCAGACTGAAACTTAGGGCCTTACATGCGATTCCCACACTAAAACTACACACCGTAGATGCACACAGCTCCCTGTCTCTTCACAGCCCAAACTGATCTGATCTTTCCAGTAGACAGAGTCTGGCATTTCTTTTGAGTTCCTCCCAGTTCAGTTGGCTGGTTTGGGGTTTGGCTGTCACTCACAGTATACTCCCCCTGTTGGTGGAAAAAAGGGGCCAAAGTCAAAACTACATTTCCCAGAGTCACTGACCTTACAATCCCCTTACAGCAGGCTCCAGAGGAGAGTCCACATTCTGATTCGCCCAGAGCAGGCTCCATTTTAAAGGATCCCCACCATGACTGGTCCAATTCAGAAGTTCAGAACCAACATGAGGGAGCTACTCTGCACTGTCCTTGCTACAAGAAAGCATTTTCATTATTACTCTATTAGGTTACAAGCCAACAATTACATCTATGAAGAGTGCTCCTTCTACTCACTTAGCAATGGCAGAAACGGAGCCATTTGGCAGTAGCTCGAGAAGGACTCAAGCAGGAAAACACACAGTCCCCCCATACAAACTAATTATGTCTGCAAGCAGACAGCTCTTAAAGAGACAGTACCAGAGGCTCTAAAGGCACTCACAGATAAACGGCTTAAATGCCAAACACCATTCAGGCTTGGAGCATTTAAGCAAGCTCCTGGAAGACTTTTTGGGAACCCCCATTTGCAGGGGGGTTACACTTCCATCACTGGGGCTATGGCCCACAGAGTCCTCCCAAGTGACTCTCAGTGGGATTCTGACCATGGCATCCTGTGGGGTCTCCACTGCTGCCACTTTCTCATGTCTCGGCCCTTTGTTTAGAAGGGAGTCAAGACCCGATCACTATTTCTGCATTTCTGGGTGCTGTTGGAAGGGTGTTGAGGTTCAGGGGAGCAGTAGAAACCCGGATCACAAATGTAAACAAAAAAGATGTCGGCACACCTTCTGTGCATCGGCGGCCGCCAGTTGGGAAAATTAAAGGAGCCATGGCTCCAATGGGAGTTTATGTCAGTGTCATCAGTTTAATAATATCTCTGGCTCCAGGGCAGACAGCTGAGCTAGAGATCACAATTGGAATGCCTCCGGGCATGGGGAAGATGGTTTCTGTTCTTAGAAAAAGCAAATAATACATATTAAGGACTGCATTAAGGGGAAATGTTTGGGGACAAATATGAACAAATATGGCAGCTGTCATGGGATTCTGGCAGCAAGAGGGCTACTGGGTAAAGTACAAAGGGTAGCAAAAATGCCTGGGAATGCAGCAGACAATCAGAGGGAGACATGGAGGAAACAATAAATGGGACTGGCAGCCTACCAAAACGGGAGATGAGCCAGAGGTTTGAGAGATTAGAGTGCAGGAGAGACTACTGTGGGCTTCCCCATGCAAGGCCTGCACCCTAAATCGAACATCCTGTATGGCATAATGAAATAAAAATAGGCAGAGCACCTACAAAAGCAGTTGATGCAGAGAAAGAGAATCTGGAGTCCTGCTGCCAAAAGAGTGTGATTTGTGGGGTTTGCTGCAGGGACAGAAAGAGAGAGAGAGAGAGACATTGGAAACTTGCTGCAGAAAGAAAGAGATGTGAAGAGCAAAGGAGAAACGGGGGGGGGGGTATGATAAAAAAAACCTTCAAATACATAAAGGCATAAATAAGGTACAAGCAGAAAACCTCTTTCACAGAAACAAGACCACATGAACAATGGGGCACAGTTTGAGACTAACAGGAGGTAAGTTTAAACCCAACATTCGTAAGTTCTACTTCATAGAGAAGGTGGTGGACCCTTGGAATATCTTACCAGTAGAGGCTATGGAGGCCAAAACAGTTACTGCTTTTAAGCTAGCATGGGACAAGTACTGCGGTAATCTCAGATGAAGAAAAGAATGGGGGGTAAGCAATCTAGGCAGACTAGATGGATCATATGGTCCCCTTCTGCCCACACATTTTTATGTTCTTATGTAAGTGTTGCTGCCAGAGAGAGACAGAGACAGAGACAGAGAGAGAGAGAGAGAGAGAGAGAGCTCAGGGTTGCAGTGTGAGTGCAGAGGCTGCAAGTTGTGCTACCTTGGAGTAAAAGTTTCAGAAGCAGAGAATAAATGACTGAAAGCTTGTGTTCCCCTCAGAGTGGGTAGAGCAACTAGAGACTGTTGATTTGCTGCCAGCAGAGTAATTGGGTGCACCGGGGCTGGAGACTGAGCCAAGCAGCCCCAGTTTTGCTCCAGTAAGTGTGTGCAAGCAGAGAAGTCTAGGAGACTGAGCCTTCCCTGTCTCCCAGACTACCCTAGAAACCAGTGGAGAGGATAACCAGTGAAGAAGATGTCAAGAGGCCAGTCCAGTAAAAACTGTCTTCAAAGGCCTCAGAGGTGAAGTTGTGAAAGGCCAGACCAGTGAAATCCAGCATTCTTCAACTCGCCTGCCATCTGCTGCTGAATGCTCCTGCTGCTGTGGTGCACCACCAACTTGATACCTACATGGTACAGTCAAAGCCAGCCGGCTGAAATCCTCACCCAACTGGTCTGTAACTACCTATGAGCTGCGGCTTTGAGGGATCTATTATTAGCTAGCTAGCTAGTCAGGCCCAGAGGGGATGAGTCTTGGGACGGAGACTGTAAAGTGCAAGAAGGACCTCAGGCAGTCAAGTTAAACCAAGACTGCTTGTGTTTTGTTGTTGAGCCCCAACAAAAGATTATTTTTCACAGCTAAAGACTGCTACAGCCACAGCTCCCCTGCTTAGGAATCTGCACCTTGGCGTGGTACCCACCCTAAGGGACTATAGTGACTTGGAAGCTACAAGGGGTAGTTTGGGTGCACCCAAAGGTAGGAGATGGGAAATGTTGTGAGGAACAGTTTGCAAGCTGAAATTGTTGTGCTGCATTTTCTCCTCCCTTCCACCCTCCCCTATAGTAAAAAGAACTATTGCTGGTTCATGCTATACACTGCCATTGTGAATTATTGCTTTGGGGGTACTGGTATGGTGTGTGGAAGTGCCTGTGGGGGCAACTACTGTATTTCCCTGGGGAGTGGTAACCTGCAACTTGTCCAACAGGTATTCCCTATAATAACCCCAGATGGAGGCATCACATGCAATTTTTTCGCGTATATCCTGTCATCCAAAGAACCCAGGCCAGCCCCCTCAGAAAGTGTGTCCAGGTGAGACCTGAGGGTCCCAGAAAAGCCCAGTTGAGTCAAGGGGCTGTTACGAAGTGGAAGCATCGATAGGATTTTCTGCCCCCTAGTGGCCACCCCCAAAATTGCATTTTGAAAATGAAAACCTTTGGACCCCCATTAATTGTCCAAAAGGAAAAAGAGCATTCCAAGAAGTAGAGGATTGACACATGTTTGAGGGGTTGGACTCCCAGAAAGTACTTCTGATAAACAAATGTGCCTGAAGAGTGAGACAAGGAGTTTATTCTGGGAGTGCTGGAGGAGGCCCTGAAGGATTGTGGAAGCCTGAAGATTCAGAGGGTGACTAGAGAACCAGGAACCCACTTCAGAAACCTAATTGTAGAATCTGAAAAGGACTTAAGAAATGTAAATGTGCCTACCACAGTGCCACTTGAAGGGTCCCAAGAGATCTGGGTGGTGATAAGTAAAGGAAGTTCTGCCAACACAAAACCTTCTTTCCTCTACCCTGTCACTGGGGAGAATTTCAAGACTAAACTAGAGTTATTGTTGGCCAGTGAAGGAAAGACTTTTCAGGATGTGAAAACCTTGTTGCCTCCTGGGGTGCCCTCTGAGGAACCTGGGCTAACATGCTCCACTAGTTCAGACTATTACAGACACCTGAGGGTTTTCTCTGGCATACTCCCCACACCTGCTGGAGTGGCCGATTATGAGACTTGGATTGATTATGCTGTTCCCAAGCTATAGGACTGGCAGTGTTCCAAGGTGGAGAAGTGTAAGAGTCTGCTAGAGAGCTTGAAAGGGCCTGCTTTGGATGCTATCTGGTCATTGAAGGCCACAGACCCAGAGGCCGAAATCGATGAGTACCTTGTTGCTTAGGACAGTGTATTTGGGAGTATGGAATCCTGTGAAGATTTGCACTGGAGGTTTAAGAAAATTAAGCAGCATTGGGGGGGGGGGTCCTCTCGGCTTCCTTACATAGACTGGAGGTGTGACAGAGTCTAAAAACTTGAACAAAGTGTGTCTAGAACAAGTTTTGAAGGTTGCCTGATTCTCAGAGTTATTTCTGTTAAAGCTACCACTAAAAGAGAGGTTGACTGATCCCCCCCCCCCACTGAGCCCTGCTTTGGGAGGTCAGAGTAGCAGAGGAACAAGACGAGCAATGGGGGCATTCATCTGCTGCATCTGCCTGTGCCCAATTATCAGACAGTGGGGTCTCCCCGGAAACTACAGAGGTTCAGAAACTTATTCAAGAACTGAAAAGTGTAGTGTGTCAAGTGGGCAAACCCAGCTTCCCCTCCAGGGAACCCAAGTCTTCAGTATCCAGCAAGACTGTGTCAAGTAAAGTTGCGTCACCACTATCAGGCCCTTGGGTGCGAGTTTCCGATACAATTTCACTGGAGACAGACCAAGCTCAGTTGATGGAGTTAAAGAAAATGGCAGGAGAATACCTGAGTCACCCCACTTGGCTATCACCTGTGACCCCTGCCTGGGAGGGGGACACCCATGGAACTCCCTGACTGGAACCTCTTGACTTCCAGCAAGTCGAATTGATGTATACTGTTATCAGCGTGGGGGGAATGGGTATGTCCAACATCAGTTTATATCTGAAAGCAACTTTCATAGGGTCACAGAAACATTTATTCAAGAAAAACTGGCTACAAGTACTCCTAACCTGTTAAACTTCAGTGGGCCCCAGTACAAGAGCACCCTGGTGCCCAAGGAACTACTTGTTCATCAGTCACCAGTGCTAAAGCTACCATCAATGTTCAAAGCCCAGCTTCCAGCTCTAAAGCTCAAGTGCAAGGGGATTGATCTGAGATCGTGGGCCCTACACAGATGTGGAAGCTTGGGTGGATGGATGGCCCACCCGGTTGAACAGCAGCTCCCAAGTCACTATAGTCTTCAAGGACTATTATGATAAGTACCTCTTGCATAAAAAGTTGGAGCCGTTGTAAGGTTTGGATGTTTGGGGCCTCAGTGCTGCTTCCTACCCTCATTTGGGGCTGATCTGTATCTGGATCTCCTTCCCAGTGAATGTTGCAGGAACTCTCAGTGCGGAGGAGATGCGTGCCTTGGTATGCCTAAGAGCAGACATGTACAAAATGATCCCTTTTATTGCGGGGACTAATGCCCATATATTTCACTGTCTGAGCCAGCTGTACAAAGAAACTGAAGCACAACTAGGAAAGCATCGGAGTTGCTCCATGGCCTGATTAGACAAGCCTACAATTGCAAAGCCACCGTCTCACCTGAGGATGAGGCTGTAGGGACTCTGTGGCATCAAGAGAACTCTAAAGTAGTGGTACCCCACAATGCAGAGTACACAGTCACTGGAGTAGTGTGACTCTAGGGGCCCTTTCACAATCAGCTGCTGATGCTGGATAGTCCTGAAGATGCTGGTCTGCCAAAGGGACTTGTAGTTAAACCTAGTATACTACCAGCTAGAACTCATGCTTATGTCAGATGAGTAACTGTCCATATGACAAATATGACTGATCATCCAGTGACCATTCTGTTGGGGTGGACCCTTGCTTGGGTCTACTGTGCTGACCTGGCCATACAAATGCATAAGACAAAGTGGGGCACTCAGCCAACTGGATCCGTCATTGTTCAAGATTGGAGACGCTGCTTTACCCAGAGAGTGGTGGAATAGAATCCAAAAGAAGTTGGCACAGCAAACATAGGTTTTCTCCCTATAAGAATGCGATGTGGGATGTGACAAGGGTGTGGAGGATCACATTTGGGTCACAGATGAGAGGCCCTTTCAGGAAAGATTAAGACAGCTGGCCCTGGCTGACATAGACATTCACAAGCACTTGCAGTAGATGCTGGCCGCAGGCATCACTAAAGAATCCAGAAGCCCCTTTGTATCCCCTATTGTTGTGGTCAGAAGAAAGAGTGGAACCATTAGGATGTGTGGACTATCGAACGCTAAACAGGAGAATGATACCAGACCAATATACCATGCCACAAGTGCAAGATGCCTTTGGATTGCTCTAATGGAAGTAAATGGTTTAGTGTGATGGACTTGAGATCTGGCTGCTGTCAGATCCCCATGGTGGAACAGGAATGAAAAGAGACATTTATTTGCCCACTGGGATTTTATGAGTTCCTTCGAATGCCACAAGGGATTTTAGTGGCACCCACCACTTTCCAAAGAGTATGGGAGAGGGCAGGGGGTGACATGAACTTATTGGAGTGCCTAGTGTATTTGGATGATATTGTGTTTGGCAAGACCCTGGAAAAGCATGGGTCCTGGTTGTTTAAAGTGCTTGATCAACTGGAGAAGTATGGTCTTAAGCTATCTATTGACAAGTGCCAGTTCTTCTAGACCTTCATCAAGTATGTTGGGCACATTGTGTCCCAAGGTGGCATCAGTACTAATCCCGAATATGCCCAGGCAGTTGCTATCATGACTAAACCCACCCGACTGAGAGAATTGAAGAGTTTCTTGGGATTCGCCAGGTATTACCGCAGGTTAATTAAGCAGTACACCAAGATCGTCAGCCTTTGTAAGATATAACCAAGAGTATCTTCATACCATTTAGAAGACCAAGCGGGTGTCACAGTCTGCTCCTTTGAAGATTTACTATAAAGTGCATGAACCGTTTGGGCCCAGATGGACTAAAGCTTGGGATGATGCTTTTGAAGAGATGATTAGACAACTGACTCATGCCCCTGTGTTGGCATATGTAAATCCCAGTAAGCCATATGTGCTGCATACTGCCGTGAGTCTTAATGGACTGGGAGCAGTTTGGTATCAACCACATCCACAAGGTCTATGGCTGATAGCGTATGCCAGTCATAGTTTCTCGCCTTCATAACAGAATTACCTGGTCCACAAGCTGGAGTTTTTAGCACTTAAATGGACCATTGTGGATCAGTTCCATGAATACTTGTATGGGGCCCACACTACTGTCTGCACTGATAACAACCCCCTCACGTACGTGGAGGCAACAGCAAAGTTGGATACTGCAGGTCATCACTGATTGTCAGCCCTCTCAACATATGACTACTGTGTGGGGTATCACCCCTGGAAGAGCAACATTGATGCGGATGTACTTTCCAGATGATCCCACCCAGAGGTGGTAGGGCAAGAATGGGTTCGGATTCCTGAGACTGCTGTTAAAACTTTGTGTAAAAGTTATGATCCAGAAGAGGCGCCAGACTCCAATGCCATATCTGTCGCCTGGTCGATAGTTTGGGTGTCTCCTCAGAGACACCCCAGTGGCCTATTGTAATTTTGCATCTCTCAGTAAATCCTCATTGTCACAGATGAGCCCACAAGACTGGCAGAAAGGATAAAAGGAGGATCCTGTAATCAGAGACATTGTCACTCCTCTCCAATGAGGAAGCAGCCCAGAACTTGTAAAAGTAAATCATCTTGACACCTCCCTGTTAACTGAGAGAATGGAGTAAATTTAAAGTTCATAATGGTGTGATTTACAGAGAACCCCAGAACAATGATGGATCAACTCTCAAACAGTTATTACTACCAGTAAAGTTCAAAAAGATGGTTCTTAAAGCTTTGCATGACGAGATGGGACATTTGGAGTGGACAGAATGCTGGCCCTGGTCAGAAGGAGGTTCTACTACCCTAGAATGTGTACATAGGTGGAGAACTACTGCAAACAGTGTATGAGATGAAGCCAGCAGAAAACATTGACTTGTCGAGCTGCTCCTTTGGTGAACATTACAACCAGTGCCCCTAAGGACTTAAAGTGTATTGACTTTTTGAGTTTAGAACCAGATCAAAAGAATATAACTAACATCCTGGTAGTCACCGATCACTATTCCCAATATGTCCAAGCTTTTCCAGCCAAAGATCAATGGGCCACCACTGTAGCTAAGATTCTAGTTATAAAATACTTTGTTTGGCCGGCCTGGTGGTGCTGAGGATTGAGGCACTGGAAGCCACACCTCGTGCTGCACCGGTGACCCAGGTTCAGGAACAGACTCGGGTCAGAGGGAGTCAGCAGGGAAAGGGAGGATTGAGTATCTCAACGGATGCTATCCTCCTTTTGGGGAGGGATACCAGGAGTGCCTAGTGTACCCGACATCCTGAGAGAGCCAGTGGAAGCACGGGCTCTCCAGGGTTCTGGTGGCTCCATTCACCGGAGTCGGGGAAGGGAGACGCTGTTAGGCGCTTGGGAGGAGACATGCGTCAGCACGTCACCTCTCTGGATGTGCATCCTCATGCCGGCGTCTCAGGGGGCTGGGACAAAGGAACCACACAGAAAAATGGAAAAAACCCTTAGTGGGCCTAGATGATGGCCGCTCTAAAGCCATCCAGTCCAGGACCCACGGGCAGATCCCCGCTGTACAGGTGCTCCACGGAGGCAATAAGAAGAGGGTAGGGAGTAACCAGAGCACTCCAGGGGCAGACATCATGTGTCAGGGGACTCAGGAGGGCATGAGCAATGCCAGAAGGAGTGGAACACTGAGGGTGTGTAGAAGAGATAAAAAGTAAGTTTAAAAAAAAAGAAAAATACTTTGTTCATTATGGACTTCCTAAGAGCATCCATTCAAATTAGGGTCAGGATATTGAAAGCCAACTCATCAAAGAATTGCTATCATTGTGGGGAATTATGAAGTCAAGAACTACTCCCTATCACCCCCAGGGTGACCCTCAGCCCAAAAGATTCAATAGAATGCTATTTGATATGTTGGGCATGTTGCATCCTCACCAGAAAGCTAACTGGAGCCAGCAAGTGAGTATGCTGGTCCATGCATACAATTGCACTCGTAATGATGCCATGTGGCAATCCCCATATTTGCTTATGTTTGAAAGAGAGGCCCACCTCACCTGGCACTATGCCAGCAACCCAGGTTCCGGAACGACCTCGGGTCATTGAGGTGCTGACATGGGGGAGGAGGTGTGAAGAACGGGAATGAGCATGCCATTAGGTTGGTCTCCATTCCCGAGAGTGGTGGGGTGGGTTGTCGACCCTCCTGTAGTCCCGTTCCCCACTGGGTGGCGGCCCTGTGTGGTAACGTAGGTGGGAAGGGTGGCAGTATGGGTGGGTTGAAGGGGCTGAGCTGGCTTCTGGTGTCCATGCGCGTCTCCACGCGTACGTACAGCTGTCTGCTGGGGCTCTGGGGGGGAACAGGAGAAACCCCAAGAAAACCCCAGAAAAACTTCAAATTAAAAAAAAAAAGAGAGAGAGAGGCCCATCTGCTAGTAAGCCATGCATTTGGAGAGTCATCTGATGGAGATAACTTAGAGATATACACCAAATATGTTCAAAGACTGAAGCAGCAGTTGGATGATACTTACTGCTTGGCCACAGAATTGTCTAACAAAAGAAACCTGGCAAATAAGACCCGATATGATAAACGTGTCACAGCTCATGAGTTGCTCCCTGGAAACAGAGTTTTGGTCCAGAATTTGGGGTTGCCTGGAAAGCATAAAATTGCCGCTCGGTGGGACAACATTCATGAATACTAGTCTAACTGGGCCTTCCAAAAGGCCTGCATCGAACCCAGCTCCCAGTGACCTAGACTCTTCCAATGAAGAAGGTGGCCCTGTGAGGTACTATTCTACAGTGGACATTCCCCAACTTTTGAACAATGCTGTCAAATGGTGGATGCAAAATACTCCAACCACATCACTAAATCCTGAAGCAGAGCTTTTTGAACCACCATCTGATTTAGAGCATGTGGCAGATCCAGTACAGATTTAATCGAAAAAAATATGGTACCTGAACCAACTGAACAAGAAACACATGTGGTGCTCAAAGTGACTCATGCTGCAGAGCCTCCCTCGCCTCCCAGGGAGGAAGAGTGCGCATCCTCAGTCGCCCCTGAAGGCGAAGAAGTCTCTTTGAGGCAGTCCAAAAAGCCAATCAAACCCCTCTTAAAACTTAGTTAAGACTCACCTGGTGTCCCCACTGACCTGCCTTTGTATGTAGTGCACCGTGGCATCTATGTCACTCCCCACTCGCTACCCGGTATTGTGTTCAATAACCCCATGGGTAATGAGGGAATGTGAACATCTGGGCATGTTGGTTAGACAGGAACCAAGTGTCTAGTTAGCACTGTTCATGGAAATATTGTTAATCTTTTCTATTTATTATGTGGATTTTAAATTTGAAGCTAACATAGCTAGACTGCAGTTGTCTAGATAGAACTGTTAGTGTTGTTATTGTTATCTATTTGTGGTTTCTTTCAAATATGCACTTGATGGAACTCGTGCAATTGTCAGGACAACAATTCATGACCCAGTGGAAGAGTGTAACTCCCCAGCTAGGGCGGGGGGCTTACCTCATTGGGGCTTTGTCCCCTGTATCCTCCCCAGTGGCTCCAGGTGGGATTTGGATCCTGGCGTCCCATGGGATCTCAGCAGCTGCAGCCATCACTTTCTCATGCCTTGGTCCCATGTTTAGAAGGGAGCTGAGATCAGATTGCTATTTCTGCACCTCCAGGTGCTGTTGGAAGGGTGCTGCAGTTCTATGGAGCAGTAGAAACCCGGACAGCAAATGTAAACAAAAAGATGGCAGCGCACACCTTCTGAGCATGTGCAGCCACCAGTTGGGAAAATTAATGGAGCCACAGTCCAATGGGAGTTTAGTCTAGCAGCTGCAGTTTAATAATATCTCTGGCTCCAGGGCAGGCAGCAGAGCTGAGGATCACAATTGGAATACCTCCAGGTATGGGGGAAGATGGTTTCTGCCCTTAGAAGTGGCAAATTATAAATATTAAGGACTGCATTAAGAAGGAATGTTTGGGGACAAATGTAAACAAATCACACAAGCTGACTGGAGCCTGCAACACTGAACAGCAAGACTCCCCTGACCGCAGCTCCCAAACGGAGCACACACAAGTCGACTGGAGCCTGCAACGCTGAACAGCAAGACTCCCCTGACCGCAGGTCCCAAACGGAGCACACACAAGTCGACTGGAGCCTGCAACGCTGAACGGCAAGGTACAGAGCTACACAGAAGTGGACTAATGTATAAGGAAATTTCAATAGTATTGGACTTCACTTCTTAGTCTTGCACTCTACCAAATTGCTTTATTTTTTGTCTTTAAACCTGGTACCTTAACTAAATTCTTTCTGGTCAGCAGAATGATACAGATAGGCTCTGTTCTGAGTTTAGTTTCTGATGTGTAGCCTGATATTGTTTTGTTTGTGCTGGTACATTAAGCAGGATTTTTTCTGTTTAAGCTGGTATAGATTTTAACTGTTACCTTAATTCAGATTGCTGCAGTCCTTTGAATGTCTTTGCTGTTTTCTCTCACTCCCACTTCTGTCCTACCACGAGTTGCACATGCGCATTACTCGCCTCCTCCTCCTCCCACATTGTCTCTGCTCCTCCCCCCATTGGTTTCCCGCTTTGGGGGTCTTTGTTTCACTGGGCACTCCCCTATTTTATTCTAACCTGCCTCTTTGTCCTTATTACAGGCTTCTCTGACAGCAGCTCCCAAACAGAACACACACAAGCTGACTGGATCCTGCAACACTGATCAGCAAAGTATGGAGCTACACAGAAGTGGACTAGTGTAGCCTAATGATGCGCAAGCACATCGACTGCCCTGCCCATCCCTTCCCCCACCCATCCTGGTCCAACTCTAAATTTATAGGTCTTCTCAGCCACATGACTGGTCACATGACCTGCCACGTGACCGGCTACCCCCTCATTATTTTCAAAGTCCCCACTTTCTAACCTGCAGGTTATACTTAGTGACCACTGGGAGTCACTATTGTGCCTCCCTCAACCACCTCTGTCCCCTATATACATCTAATCCTTCCTCTTCTTTCCTCAGACTACAAACCTTGCCTGCCTTACTAATTCCCATTCACCACCCTCTATTCTGTCATCTGCCCCTACTGGATTTTGAACCCTTGACCCTCTTGACCGTAGGCAAGCACCCTACCTCTGCACTATCAGTAGGGCTCAAAGTTGACTGTGTAGTTTCTGCTCATCTATTCTTTCATCCCGCTAGAGCTGGGCCCCAATCCATAACCCCCAATAATCCCACCCCCTAACCATGCTGCCACATCTAGTACTAAATTAGTCTTACCTTTCTTGCCCACCCCACCTCTTAATTACCATCTGCGCTACCATTCCAACCCTCAGAATAATCATCAGTCCAATTAGGATGTCCATTAAATACCTACACCCACTGATTCTTCTTCTGATACTCATGGAGGACCCCCCATCCCTGTTTGTCAACTACCATTCATCCTTGATTCAGCACCATCTTCAGGCACATTAAGTTCCCCCACAGTTCACCACCCCAGCCTATCCTGACATATGGTCACAACGTGCACATAGTGCCTTACTCATCCCTCCTGCTGCTAACACACCTCACCTTGCTTCCTTTGCCCATGGTGTCTGGAACTGCACCTAAAAATCAGTCATCCTCAAACCCAAACTATTAAAATGTTTGCTATTCCACAATGCCCTGCTACTTTTTTTGCTGTCAGGTAATATACACCCCAATCCTGGGCCCCAGCAGCAACCTCACTCTAATATTATTAAAGCCAGAGGACTTACAGTAAGATTGCTTTCCTTAACATTCACAATCTACTACCAAAGATTGATCAGCTACAAGTCTGGGTGCAGCAGCACAAACCAGACATCCTAGCAGTCGCTGAAACCTGGCTGTCTCCTAAATCTCCTAATGCTGCCATTGCCCTAGTTGGATACACACTCCTCTGAGCCGATCAGCTTGGAAAGAAGTGGGGGGTGCTATTTACCTTTTAGACACTATACAGGGCCATGCCCTCCCAACTCTGTCTGCTGAAAACAGTACACAGGCACTAGCCATCAAAATAGGTCTAGGTCGCAATGAGAAATCTCTCATAGTCCTGTCGGTATATATCCCACCAAGGAGCGCAGCAACTGGCCTTGATGCGGTCTTGGACTATATTAACAAACTGCCTAACCACTCGGAGATTATCGCTAGATAATTTTAACATCAGTTGACTTGCCCCAGATGCTGGCCCATTTAAGGATTCTATTGCTGCTGCTGACCTCACACAAATGGTTCAGACCCCAATTAGGATCAATTATAGAACTGGAACCTGCACTGTTATTGACCTTATTCTCACCAACCATCCAGACAGGATTATTGACACTAAGATATTACCTAGTTCCCTTGGTGACCGCTCCCCTGTCTCATGTCATTGGTCATCTAAGCATCCCAAATGCCCCTATAAACTGATTTGCCAGTGTGCACTAAGGCATGGGCAACTTGAGCAATTTCAAGAATACCTTTGTCAGTGTGACTGGTCACAAACTGACACATCCACTAGTGTTGACCTAGCATTAGGGCAGTTTATCTCCCCCTTTAACAAAGCCTATGACCAATTTGCCCCTCTTAGAAAGTTAAAATGCAAAGAGACTCACAACTCCTGGATCACTGGACCCCTCCTTAACCTCATGGCTTCTCATCACCACCTCTGGCATGTAGCACATGCCACTATTAAGCCTAGTGATTAGCAACGCTGCAAGGAGGCTAGCAATGCCTGCACCAGGGCAGTTTGCCTAGCAAAATCTACCCACTTCTATGACCTGTTCTCTAACTCCTGGGGTAACAGCAGCAAATTCTGTGACAACATAAAAAACCTCACTGGAAAACCCAACAAATCCCCACCCTCGATGCTCAATGTAAATGGCACTACCACTCAGGACCCTAAAGAAATAACAGACATATTCAATACTGCTTTCACTGACTTAAGCGGGGTACTACCTCCCAACTTCTTTAATAACCCTCCCACCCAGGTTAGTGACAACAATGTAAACCCTACCTCTAACGCTTCCCCCTTTTATTTCAAAGCAGTAACTACCACAGTCACTAAAATATACCTGCTGCGGGTACTTGAAAAATCTAGATACAGTAGCGACACTCTCGATCTCAAAATGCTCCACCTCACCTTAGACTCAGTCCTGACACCCATCACCAAGATCCTCAACCTATCCCCCTGTCCTGGCCAATTTCTCTTGGTCTGGAAAGCGGCAGTAGTGACTCTTGATCACAAGAGTGGGGACAGGACTACACACTCTAAATACCGGCCAATCTCCATCCTCCCACCCCTCTCCAAAGCATTAGAACATATTGTTGCTGATCAATTGATAAAAGTATCTTGCCACCTATAACATACAATGCGCCCAACAGCATGGTTTTCATAAAGGGCATAGCACCACCACTGCCCTGCTTGAGTACACTGATTATATACACAAGTCATTGGATTGCAGACACCTTGTGGGGGCAATCTATACTGACCTCACAAAGGCATTTGACACTGTTAATCATGCACTATTACTTAAGTCCCTACCCTCCTTTGGGCTCTCGCAGAGGTTCACAGCCTGGTTTAAGAACTACCTAGCTGATAGAACACAAAGAGTAAAAATACACAATACTGTCTCTATCAGCCACCCTGTATGCTCTGGAGTTCCCCAAGGATCAATCCTGGGTCCTCTTCTTTTTAGCCTCTTTCTTAATACCCTTCCCCAGGTCTGCCCCTCCAACCTGCTCCTAAATGCTGATGACGTGGTGCTTTTCACCAGTCAGCCTAGCACCTCAACCCTCGCCAGCAGCCTGCAACATAGTTTCAGTGTGGTAGAAGTCTGGTTCGCCAGTTATAAACTACTTATGAATTATAAAAAACCCAAAATGATGCTCTTTGCTAGCATGCACAATAGGTACAAAAATACCCAATTACTGATCACGAACAATCTTAGCTCACATATTGAACATGTTCACAGTTTTAAATATCTAGGCATTACCCTTGACAGTAACCTATCTTTTTAATGGACATGTAAATATTATATCCAGAGCTGTCAGCATCAGATTAGGGCTTCTATACAGACACAGACATAACATGTCCGAGGAAGCACTCCGTTTGGTCATCACTAGCTCCAGCCTTTCGATTATCAACTATGGGCTCATAATCTATGGTTCTGCCTCCAACACCTCACCCTGAAGGCTAAGTGTTGCTCTTAGCATAGTCTGCTGTCTACTCACAGAGGCCCATCTACACACACATGCACACACGTACACACCTGCGACCTCTACGCCTCTACGCCTCAGCAAACTGGCTGAACCTCCAGCCAGAACAGGATCACCTACCAAACCTGCCTGTTTGCAAAGAAGACTAGTCTTGGACTTGCACCAGCCTCGCTACTGCAGCTCTTAAACAGGTCACACAACCACCACCTCACTAGAAGCACATCCACTCCCCCTTTCAAGGTCCCTTTCTGCTATACTGTACAGGCGCAACAAACTTTTATGTATAGAGCACCCAGCTGGCTAAATAACCTCCCTAGCTGACCTAACCTCCTAGCTGGCTCCAAAATAGGACCCTTCAAAACCAAACTTCGACAGCATCTCATAAAACTCAACAACTGTGACTGCCCCAACTAGTTCTATTATGAGCTTTTTCCCCAACACCCCTCCTAATCTCACTCTCCTCACTATATCCCTCTATTAGCCTTCCTCCTTACCTGTTCCCCTCCCCGATACTTCTTCCCTCCTATTCCTACTCTATTTGTTACCATCTTGTCTCCCAACTCTGGCATAGATGCCCCTCAGGTGTACCTCTCTCTCTGTCTACCCCTTTTCCAGTCCCCCCCCCCCGGAGCATTAACCTTACTGCCACTCTTGCACACAGTTTGTGCCCTACTCCAAGTTTCCTCTTCTTATCTCCACACTTAAAGTTTTGACATATGACATTCCGTACTCTCCTCTGTACAACACCTACCAGGCTGCTTGCAACCTTTTTATTCCTGTTCTGTCCCCACTATTCTCTTCCCTCCTTCTCTGAACTTCATAGCTTTGTAGTATATGACAAGGTCACCTATCTGACTGTTTTATGCAATTTGTTCAGTATCTGTAACTTTGTCACTCATGATACTTAGCAGCACATACTATGTACTTTTTGTATTTTTGTACCCTGTACACTCATTCAGCCTTTGTACCATGTTTATCATTCTTGTTTGTCCCACTCTTTCTTTTTTGGCATGGAGCCTTCGTAAATGAGCCTTTGGCTCAAAGGTTTTGTAATTCCAAGATTTCATTAAATAAATAAATAAAAATAAATATGGACGCCTACATGGGATTCTGGCAGCAAGGGTGCTACTGGGTAAAGTGCAAAGGGAAGCAAAAATGCACTGGAATGCAGCAGTCAATCAGAGGGGACATTGAAGAAACAATAAATGGGACTGGCAGCCCAACAAAAGGGGAGATGAGCCAGAGGTTTGAGAGGGATTAGAGTGCAGGAGAGACTACTGTGGGCTTCCCCACCCAAGGCCTGCAACCTGAACCCAACAGGCTTTTTGGTCCCAACGAAAACAGGCAGACCACATACAGAGCCAGTTGACACAGAGAAAGAGAATTTGGAGTCCTGCTGCCAAAAGAACCAGATTTGGGGGGCGGTGCTGGAGAGAGAGAGACAGACAGACAGAGAGAGGGAGAGAGAGAGAGAGACACTTCGGAAACTTGCTTCGAAAAGAAAAAGATGTGAAGTGTTGCTGCCAGAGAGAGAGCTCAGGGTTGCAGTGTAAGTCTGAGGCTACAAGATGTACAGCCTTGAAATAAAAAGTTTCAGCAGCACAGAATAAAGTGACTGAAAGCCTGTGTTCCCCTTGGATGGGGTAGAGACACTAGAGACTGTTGATTTGTTGTGTGCTGGGGCTAGAGACTGAGCCAATGCCCATCCCCAGTTTTTCTCCAGCAAGTGTGTGCAAGCAAAGAAGTCTAGGGAACCAAGCCTTCCCTGTCCCCCAGACTACCCTAGAAACTGATTGAGACGAAAACCAGGGAAGAAGATATCAAGAGGCTGGTCTGGTGAAAACTATCTACAAAAGCCTCAGAAGCAAAGTCATGAAAGGCCAGACCAGTGAAACCCAGCGTTCAACTCACCTGCCATCTGCTGCCAAATACTCCTGCTGCTGTGGTGCATCACCAGCTTGATACCTTCATGGTACAAAGCCAGCTCGGAGAGGTGCAGTGCAGAGCAGCAAAGATGATCCAGGGTCTGGGGGACTTAACATACAAAAGTAGGCTGAGGGAGCTGAACTCATACTCACTGGAGGAGAGGAGGTACGGGGGGATATGATCAAGACATTCAAGTACATGAGAGGAATAAACAAGACCGGTACGGAAGGACTGTTCAAAGTAAGGGTAGGGAGGGACACTAAAGGCCATGATATGAGTTTAGAGGGTGGAAGGTTCAGGAGGGAAATGAGAAGACACTTTTTTACAGAGAGGGTGGTGGCAGAGTGGAACGCGCTAACAGCGGAGATGGTTGCCTGTAGAACCGTGGGAACCTTTAAGAGGGGCTGGACAGGGCAAGAGGGAGGGTCGGGAGGGGTAGGGAGGAGGGAGGGTAGCTGCAGAATAGGGCTGCTAGCTACAAAATCGAGCAGACTCAATAAACCAAATGGACTTTTTCTGCTGGTAATTTTCATATGTTCATATGATCGTATCTACCCTGCGACAGAATCTGCACCTCATTGTGGTATCCACCCTAAGGAACAATAGTGACTTAGCATTTGCTAGGGGGAGTTTGGGTGCACCCGAAGGTGGGAGGTGGGAAATATCGTGAGGTACAGTCTGCAAGCTGAAATTGTGTTGTGTTTTCTCCTCCCTTTCCCCCTATGATAAAAAGAACTGTTGCTGGTTCATGTTATACACTGTCATTGTGGAATATTGCTTTGGGGATACTGGTATGATGTGGGGAAGTACCTGTGGGGGCAACTATTGTATTTCCCTGGGGGGTGGTAACCTGCAGCTTGTCCAACAGGTATTCCCTATCACTACCCCAGGAGGAGGCACTGTGCCAATTTTTTCCTGTGTATTAGGTCATCCACAGAACCCAGGCCGGCCTCCTCAGGAAGTGTGCCCAGGAGAGACCTGAGAGCTCAGAAAAGCTCAGAAGAGTTAAGGGGCTATTACAAAGTGGAGGCACTGCTGGGATTTGCTGCCCACTAGTTGCCACATCCAAAATTGCATTTTGAAAAAGAAATCTTTGGAGCCTCCCGGCCCAGTTGTTCAAAAGGAAAAAGGGCATTCCAAAAAGTAGAGGATTGGTGCATGTTTGAGGGGTTGGACCCCCCCATAAAGTGCTTTTGATAAAAAATGTGGCTGAAGAGTGAGACAGGGACTTTATTCTGGGAGTGCTGGAGGAGGCCCTGAAGGATTCAGGGATCCTGAAGATTCAGAGCGGAACTACAGAACCAGGTACCCGCTTCAGAAACCTAATTGTAAAATCTGAAAAGGACTTAAGAAATGTAAATGTCCCAGTCCTGCCATGAATGACTGAATGGAACTCCATTGTACAGGTGATCCAAACAATGGAGCACATAACCTTTCGCAGTTCAGCATAGGATGGCATTCTATACGAATAGATGGACAAGACGGGATTTACATCAGGATGAACTTTCTTCCTTTTCTTCCTCCTCTAGTTGATCTAACCACACCTTTCAGAGAATTCAGAGAATAAACTCTGGGTGACTTAAGGGACCATGGACATCATATTTTATTTCATGACTGATACATTTATTTAGTAATGTTATCAACGTAATAATTAAACTATACCCAACTATAAATCAGAAATGCTATTAACTTCAGTTTTTATAGAGGTTCAGACTCACTATTTCCATCTAACTTATATGTACTCTATGGATTTCATGGTTTGAACAAAAAGAGTTATTAAACCTGTCAATATTGTTTTTGTCTGATTAACTGCATTTATTGGTATCATGTTATATCAGTGACCCAAAATGAGTGACTAGAAATATAGCGACTCATTTTGGCTGCCTTTGTTGTGGGCTACCCTACAGAATAGCGAGGGTATGCAAAAGTGACTAGGGTTAAGGGTGAACAGAAGGGAGGAATAGCAAGGGGAAGGGGAGGGAAAGGAAAGGGGTTGTCAGGCACTGATGTACCTGCCGCTACCAAGCTAGCTGTGTGGCATGGTGGTGCGGGAGGCTAGTTCTGACAGTGCAGGTACTGGGTTCTATTCTGGGAGTGGGTTACATTTTGAGGCAACTACGAGCTGTGGCACTTAATTTTTGGTGAGGTATAGGTTTTGCCCCCTTCCCCAACATGCACCTCCCTGGAGTTGAGAATCCTAATTCAGAGGGGTGTGGGGGGCAAAGCCCCCTGTGAAGGGGGGGCACAGGGGGTACAGCCCCACCACAAAAATACTTTATTTAGAAGTGGAAGTTGGGTTGTCATAGAGTGTATATCGCTGATTTGCTTTTCAGCGATATACATTCACAATAATTGTGATTACTGTTTTGTGGTCACTATTATGACATGGAACCCATTTATTAATGTATTGCAGCAACCATAGAATTAGTTCTTAGAACATCCTTTTGTTTTTGTTATGAAATTAAGGGAATTTTCTTCATTAGCCTAGAGTGATAAGTTCTATGTCTAAAAAATAATATGAACCTGGATTTATGTCTTACATGGAAAAGTTAATGTAAGTACATGTATTTGTATGTTTCAGATATTGTAATGAAACAAGTTAACTATCTGTACTTGAAGGTTTAATAAACAAGTATAAAAAACAAGGAAATGTAAATGCCCATACCACAGTGTCACTTGAGGGGTTCAAAGAGATCTGGGTGGTTATAAGTAAAGGAAGTGCTGCCAACCCAAAACCTTCTTCCCCCCACCCTGACACTGGGGCGGGGGTGTCAAGACTAAACTAGAGTTGATGTTGGCCAGTGAAGGATATACTTTCCAAGATGTGAAAACCTTGTTGCCTCCTGTGGTGCCCTATCAGGAATCTGGGCTATCCCGTCCTGCTAGTTCAGACTATTACAGATGCCTGAGGGTTTTCTCTGGCATACTCCCCACACCTGCTGGAGAGGATGATTATGAGACTTGGATTGATTATGTTGTTCCCATGCTACAGGAGTGGCAATGATCCGAGGCTGAGAAGCGTAAGAGGCTGGTAGAGAGCTTGAAAATACCTGCTTTGGATGTTATCCAGTCATTGAGGGCCACAGACCCAGAAGCCAAAATTGAGTACCTTGTTGCTTTGAATGCTGTATTTGAGAGTATGGAATCCTGTGATGATTTGTGTGATGCTTGGCCAGCTGGTTATGATTATTGTATGATATCTGTATTATAAATAAATGGTCAGTGTATGAAATGTCAGTTTGTGAGATTTGGCCCATTTAAATTACACGGTGTCAGCAGCTGAAATCCCAGGATGTATTACACTGACCAGGAGATCTCTGTAATGTAATTAACTTCCTTGAGAAATTGCATTTTAAGGCCTTTTTATGACCTCATGCTTTTGAAGTTGGAAACTAAATATACATTGTATTACATTGGGAAAGGACGTTATTTAGCTGATTCCTGTTGGCTATCTCACACCTGGGTGATGGACTGCAGGGTTGTAAACTTCAAAGGAACTGGTTGATCAAAGACTCATAACTTGGGAAATGGGTTTTTGCTGATGTCACATTATTTAACATACCTCTTCTGATTGGAAATCATGTCTGAAATTTTATATTCTAAAAGGAGGAGCTAGATGATTCACAGAAGGGCTATGGAGACACAGAGTTTAACCTGATACTTGTGTCTGAAATGAATGTCATATCATCTTGGGACTCTAGAGAGACACAGCTCTCTGATCTAACTTTAAAATGCACCTCCAGAGGTAATACCTTAGATAGCAAACATCTAAATGTATTCTGGTAGGAGTTTTGCTTTATAATTTTCCTTTTTTCTTTCATGTGATTGTGAGCTCTTTGATATAGTGTTCTCTATTTACATTTTTCATATTTTTATCATCTTTTAGTAAAGTACATTTTCTTAAGATACTGCCTGGGTGTGTCTTCCAAGTTCTTTTTGCATGTGGTTAAGTCTGACTGCTGTTTGAAGGGCTTGATGGTATTACTAACTGCGAAAAAGTAAGACTATACCTAAGGTCTATTATAGAGTTAAAAGGGTTCATTTTGGAAGCCTGGCTGGGTGCCCTTGAAGAAAGATTGTACCACAATCTCTGAAGAAGGTACATATCTGAGCCTGTTCATTCGGTATGCTAGCATAAGATTCACAGTTTGAACCCACCCCAGAACTTGCGAATAAATGTGATTTGGACCCAAAAGCAGACAGGAGGGTTACCCTGTCTGTTATCTGTTCATACTATTGCGCTCTGAGGTTGACACTTTGGGAGCAGAAGGCCTGACCTGCTGAATGCTTTTGTGACAGATTTGGTTGGCAGCGGTGTGAAAAATTTGGTAACACAAGCTTTAATTGTTCAGTGTGTCAGCTTAATACTGTACAGCTCACTTGCAAAACAAGGCAGTGATTTTTTTAAAGAAATAGAACTATATCATTTTGCTTACAGTCAAAGTTCCTACATGTTTTATTTTTTTGTCTTAAGTGCAAGTTAGAGTAGCCATAGTTAGGAAAGAAGATGGCTTCCAACTACAGCAGGTACACTGCAGACTACTTGAGGCAGTTGTGCCAGGACAGAGGAGTCCAGTATGAGGGGAAAGCCAACAAGCAGAACTTCATAGATGCCCTGATGGCAGCAGATGCCCAGAGCATTGAGTTATAGACTATGACTATAAAGGACCAAACCTTGGACATGGAGGGGCCAGTGGCCAGTGCAGTGTCCAGATCCAGTGAGGAGGATAACAGGGCCAGTGCAAGCCAAGGACCACAGCAGCAGGGGAAGGTCACCAGCATTCTGGAGCCAGAAGCAATCAGGCTGCAGATTGAGTTGCACAGAATGGAACTGGAGTTCCAGAAGGAGGCTGAACGAGAACAGCGAGAGGCAGAGTGAGAATGGTGAGAAATGGAGTGAGAACGTCGAGAAGCAAACCATGAAGGGAGTGAGCACCAGAGGCAACATAACCTGGAGAAGCTATGACTCCAACCACCAGCACCAGAGCAGGTAAGTGGCTTGGGTTTAACTGAAACTACAGGACTAGGATACAAATTAAATTCCAAATTGATAGCTGAATTTAAAGAGGGGGAGGATATGGATGCCTTTTTAAATTCCTCTGAAAAAGTTTGTATTCAGGCACATATTCCTAGGTGGTCCTGGAACTTCCAGCTATCCCCGCTACTTACCAGGAAAGCTTGGGATGCATTTTGTCAAATGGACAATGAGGACAGTAATGATTACAGCAAACTTAAAGCTGCACTTTTAAAAAAGTTTGATTTAACTGCAGAAACATACAAAGCTAAATTCCCTAAGCTCAGGAGAAGCCCTGACATGAGCTTTAAGGAGCTAGCCATGAAACAACATCAGTGTTTAAAACATTGGTGGGAAGGAATTGAAGCAAACTCTGTAGATAAAATTGAAAATGCTATATTGTTATAACAGTTTTTTGGGGCATGCCCAGCAGATCTGAAAACCTGGCTGGAGGACAGAGATCCCAAAACAATGCAAGAGGCTGCTGAACTCTTGGACCGCTATGCCAAGAGCAGACCTGATCTGAGAGTGAATGGGGTTGGTGTGGCAGTGCAGAAAGGGAGAATCACACCTTCAGGGAAGTTAAAACCCTTACTGCCTCCACTGAAACCAGTTAGCCCCAGGTTTCAAAGAAAATATTTTTTCTGAGAAAAGAAACAAATGTTGGGTTTGAAAAGAAACAGGGCATGTTGCCAGACAGTGTCCCAAAAGCATGAGCAATATGCAAAATGGGGCTAGGAAAGAAGTGGGTTGTTTGTGTGTCCCTGGAAGCATGCCTTTGAACATGAGGGAACACATGCACCCAGTCACTGTGAATGTTATACAGACACAAGGGTTAAGAGACACAGGGGCATTCCTGACATTGGTAAAAGGGGATCTGGTAGAGCCTGGTCAGCTAATACCCAATAAATTTGTAACTGTACAAGGGTTCACTGGTGAAGAGAGAACATTGCTACTCGTAGTGTTCCCCTAGACTGGGGTAAAACAGGGAGAACTGTGCCACAGGTGGCTGTAGCCAAACTTTAGCAGTTGATGTCATCCTGAGCAACAATTTCAAACAGGGGATGGTGTGTGCAGTTACCCGTAGCCAAGCAGCAAGGGAAAATTGTACTTCCCTGGACCCCATAGAAGCCACTGTGAAAACCACTGGGAGGCTGGTTCACCAGCCTGTGTATCCTGATATGGAGACTAATGAAAAGGGGTTAGAAATTTCTCCAGTAGCAGTTAACCACACAGCTATGGAGGGTTACTCCAAAGAAGGAGGGGGTGACCCATTGTCAGATGGTTAGGGATGACAGTGATCTGGAGTGCCCTGACACTAGAGCTAGGGACCCTAGTTTAGGTACTGATGGGGACCTGTCCCATGTCTTGGGAATGTATAAGGAGTTTGCAGCTGCTCAGAAAAGTGACCCTAGTCTAAAGAAGCTGAGAGCTTGGTCAGACTCTGATGGAGCACAGGGAGGTGACGGTAAACATAAGGTTTTTTGGGAAAACTGACTGATATATACTCAAGCTGAAAAGACAGAGGGAGGGGTGTAGGCAGGCAGCTTGTCATTCCCCAAGGGTACTGTGAGCAGTTCCTTGAGACTGCACATGATATTCCCTTGTATGGTCATCTGGGAATCGCATGCACTATGCAGCGGTTGGCCCAGAATTTCTATTGGCTCAACTTCATCCAGCAGGTGAAGGAGTATTGCAGGTCTTGTCACGGTGCCAAGAAATAAGGAAGGCGGGTAAGAAAACCCAAGCCACCCTAATTCCATTGCCCATAGTGGAGGAGCCATTCCAGAGGGTGGAAATGGATATTGTGGGGCTTTTAAATACCCCCAGCTCCTCCAGGAAGAGGTTCATCCTGACGGTGGTAGATTATGACACCCGGTATCCAGAGCCAGTCACCCTATCCTCACTGAGGACAGACAAAGTGGCAGATGTCTTATTTGGGATTTTCTCCTATGTTGGGTTTCCACAGGAGGTTATCACCGATCGAGGGGGTTCCTTCATGTCGGACCTGATGAAATGTTTGTGGGAGAAGTGTGAGGTGGTGCAGAGACACACAACACCTTATCACCCACAAGCCAATGGGCTTGTGGAAAGATTTAATGGTACCCTGAAGTCAATGCTCCAATCATTTGCTGAACAGCATGGGAGGGACTGGGAGAAATACCTTCCCCATTTGTTGTTTGCATACAGGGAGGTGCCCCAAGAGTCAACAGGATTTTCCCCCTTCGAGCTCTTATATGGACGCCGGGTACATGGGCCCCTAGACTTGATCCAGGAGGACTGGGAAGGCAAGCATGCCACCCAGGGAACTCCCAATAGTGGATTATGTCCTTAGGTTTAGGGAAAGGCTGAAGGAGATTATGGGGACAGCCCACAGCAACCTGGCAGCTGCCCAACAGAAACAAAAAGTGTGGTATGACCTCAGAGCCAGAGCTCACTCATACACAGTGGGTCAGGAAGTCATGGTCCTTATCCCAATCTGGAAAGACAAGCTGCAGGCTGAGTGGGTAGGACCATACAAAATAGTTAAAAAGGTAAATGACATGAACTATATCATAGAGTTACCTGACAGAAGACATACAGAAAGAATGCACCATATCAACATGATGAAGCCATATGCTAATAGGGCTGACATGGTGTTTGCAGTGTGTGGTCCTGGGGAGGGGACGGATGAAGGAGACCCCCTTCTGGACTTGCTGGAAAAAAGCAAGCGGAAGTACTCTGTGGAGGCAGTTAAATTGTCACTCCAGCTGGCCCCGGACAAGATCCAGAAAGTAAGGGAGGTTTTAGCAGACTTTGCCCCACTGTTTAGAACTAAGCCTGGACTAACCCCCTTAGTGACACATGATGTAGAGACAGGGACACAGACACCCATATGGTGGACAACATATCGGGTGTCAGAGGCTGTCCAAACAGACATTAAGAGGGAGGTGGAAGAAATGCTAGATTTAGGGGTAATCAGAAATCTCACAGTCCCTGGGCCTCACCCGTAGCCCTTGTGCCCCAGCCAGATGGCTCTACTCATTTCTGTGTTGACAATCGTGGACTGAATGCAGTCACGAAGTCAGACACCCACCCAATGCCCCGGATGGACGAATGAACTCTTGGACAAGTTGGGATGGACAACATACCTTACGATTATTGACCTGACAAAGGGGTATTGGCAAGCAGATTTAACTGACAGAGCTAGGGAGAGGTCGGCCTTCATCACTCCGATAGGCTTATTTAAGTTCAAAGTAATGCCTTTCGGAATGAAGAACGCCCCGGCCCCTTTCCGAAGGTTGGTGAACCAGGTGTTAAATGGTGCTGAGGAGTACGCTGTGGCATACCTGGATGACATTGCCATCTTTAGTGCCAGCTAGGAGGAACACCTGTCCCACCTTAGGGAAGTACTGGGAAGGATACAGAGGGCTGGGTTCACTGTCAAAGCTGAGAAGTGGCAGGTGGCTATGGCTAAAGTGGCATACCTCAGGCATGTTATAGGCCAGGGACAGCTCCTTCCTAACCAAGTAAAAATAGAGGTGATCAAGGCATGGGCCAGACCAGAAATGCAGAAGCAGGTCAGAAGTTTTCTTGGAACAGTAGGGTACTATAGGAAATTTGTACACAATTACAGTGCCCTGGCTGCTCCCCTATCTGACCTGGTAAAGAAAAAGATGCCTAAAAAAATTACCTGGGAGCCAGCCTGTGAAAAAGCCTTTAACAGACTGAAGAAGGCACTGTGCAGTACTCCTGTGTTGACAAGTGCTGACTATAGCAGACCCTTTATAGTCCAGACTGATGCCTCAGACGTGGGTATTGGGGCAGTACTGAGTCAGACATCCAACCAAGGGAAAGATCACCCCATAGTGTACCTGAGTAAAAATTTACTTCCCAGCGAGCAGGCTTACTCTACTGTGGAAAGAGAGTGTCTTGCCATAGTGCAAGCCCTAAAGAAGTTAGAGCCATACTTATACGGGCAGCATTTTGAGGTACAAACTGACCATGACCCCCTGGTTTGGCTGACACAAATCGGAAAAACTAATGGTAGACTATTAAGATGGAGTCTTGCCTTGTAAGGGTATGACATGATGATCTTACATAGGGCTGGAGCGACCAATCAGAACGCAGATGGCTTGTCGTGTCTATATAAGGAGTGAACTGACTAAGGGAGCTCATCCCATGCCGGGGATAGAGCCCCCAAATTCAGTCTAGGTGTGGAGGATTGTGATGCTTGGCCAGCTGGTTATGATTATTATATGATATTGGTATTATAAATAAATGGTCAGTGTATGAAATGTCAGTCTGTGAGATTTGGCCCATTTAAATTACAAGGCGTCAGCAGCTAAAATCCCAGGATGTATTACACTGACCAGGAGATCTCTGTAATGTAATTAACTTCCTTAAGAAATTGCATTTTATGGCCTTTTTATAACCTCATGCTTTTGAAGTTGGAAACTAAATATACATTGTATTACATAGGGAAAGGACGTTATTTAGCTGATTCTTGTTGGCTATCTCACACCTGGGTGATGGACTGCAGATTTGTAAACCTCAAAGGAACTGGTTGATCAAAGACTCATAATTTGGGAAATGGGTTTGTGCTGATGACACATTATTTAATACACCTCTTCTGATAGGAAATCATGTCTGCAATTTTATATTCTAAAAGGAGGAGCTAAATGACTCACAGAAGGGCTGTGGAGACACAGAATTTAACCTGATACTTGTGTCTGAAATGAATGTCATATCATCTTGGGACTCTAGAGAGGCACAGCTCTCTGATCTAACTGTGAAACGCACCTCCAGAGGTAATACCTTAGATAGCAAACATCTAAATGTATTGTGGTAGGAGTTCTGCTTTGTAATTTTCCCTTGTTCTTTCATGTGATTGTGAGCTCTTTGATATATTGTTCTGTGTTTACATTTTTCATCATCTTTTAGTAAAGTACATTTTCTTAAGATACTGCCTGGGTGTGTCATCCAAGTTCTTTTTGCATGTGACATATACGTGGTTAAATCTGACCGCTGTTTGAAGGGCTCGATGGTGTTACCAACTGGGAAAAGGTAAGAATATACCTGTGGCCTCTTATAGAATTAAAAGGGCTCATTTTGGAAGCCTGTTTGGGTGCTCCTGGAGAAAGATTGTACCACAATCCCCGAAGAGGGTATGTATCTGAGCCTGTTCACTGGGTATGCTAGCATAAGGGTCACAGTTTGAATCCCACCCAGAACTTATGAATAAAGGTGATTTTGACCCAAAAGCAGACAGGAGGGTTACCCTGTCTGTTACCTGTTCACACTATTGCACTCTGAGGTTGGCACTTTGGGAGCAGAGGGCCTGACCAGCTGAGTGCATTTGTGACAATTTGAACTTGAGGTTTAAAACAACTAAGCAGTGTCAGGGGAGCCCCTCTCAGCTTACCTACATAGGCTGGAGAAGGCGCTGCAGAAAGTATATTGAAAAGATGGGACAGAGTCTAAAAACATGAACAAAGTGTTTCTTTAACAAGTGTTGAAGGCTGCCCCATTCCCAGAGTTATTTCTGTTAAGGTTACCTCTAAAAGAGAGGTTGACTGATCCCTCCTTCTCCCACAGAGCCCTGCTGCAGGAGGTTAGAGAAGCAGAGGAACAAGATGAGCAATGGGGGCACTCATCTGCTGCATCTGCCTGTGCCCAGTTATCAGGCAGTGGGGGCTCCCAGAAACCACAGAGGTTCAGAAACTGATTCAAGAACTGAAAAGTATAATGTGTCAAGTGGACAAACCCAGCCTCCCCTCCAGGGAACCTGAGTCTTCAGTATCCAGCATGCCTGTGTTGAGTAAGGTTACATGACTACCCTCAGGCCCTGGGAGGTGAGCTTCTGATACAATTTCACTGGAGGAAGTCCAAGCCCAGCTGATGGAGTTAAAGGAAATGGTAGAAGACTACCTGAGTCACCCCACTTGTCCATCACCTATGACACATGCCGGGGGGAGGGGCACCCATGGAACTCCCCAACTGGAACCTTCAAACTGCCAGTATGTCAAACTAATGTTTACTGTTACCAGTGTGGGGAGGATAAGCATGTCCAATGTCAGTGTATGTCCGAAAGCAACTTTCAGAGGGTCACAAAATGATTAATCCAAGAAAAACTGGCTACAAGTACTCCTGACCTGTTAAAATTCAGTGGGTCTCAGTAGAAGAGCACCCTGGGGCCTGAGGAAGTAGTCACTCATCAGTCACCAGTGCTAAAGCTATCATCAATGTTAAAGCCCAGCTTCCAGCTCTAAAGCTGAAGTGCCAAGGGATTGGTCTGAGTTTGTGGGCCCTACAGAGATGTGGAAGCTTGGCTGTATGAATAGCCCACCCGGTTGAACAGCAGCTCCCAAGTCACTATAGTTTTTAAGGACTATTATGATAAGTACCTCTTGCATAAAAAGTTGGAGCCGTTAGAAGGTTTGGATGTTTGGGGCCTCAGTGCTGCTTCCTACCCTCATTTGGGACTGATTTGCATCTGGATCGCCTTCCCAGTGAATGTTGTAGGAATTCCCAGTGTGGTGGAAACATGTGCCTTTATGTGCCCATGAACACACATGCACGAAAATATCCCTATTATTGTGGGGACTAATGTCCATATGTTTCACTGTCTGAGCCAGCTGTGCAAAGAGATTGAAGCACAACAAGGAAAGCATCGGAGTTGCTCCATGGCCTAGTTAGACAAGCCTACAATTGCAAATCCCCTGTCTCACCTGAAAATGAGGCTGTAGGGACTGTGTGGCATCAACAGACCTCTGAAGTAGTGGTACCCCACAATGCAGAGTGTACAGTCACTGGAGTAGTGTGACTCTAGGGGCCCTGTCACAATCAGCTGCTGATGTTGGATAGTCCCAAAGAAGCTGGTCTGCCAAAGGGGCTTGTAGTTAAATCTAGAATACTACCTGCTAAAGCTCATGCTTATGTCAGATGAGTAACTGTCCATGTGACAAATTTGACTTATCATCCAGTGACAATTCGGCAGGGGAGGATCCTTGCTCGAGTCTACTATATTGATCTGGCCATACAACTGCTGGAGAGATCATGGGGCTGGCAATATTGCCTAGAGGTTAGAGTAAGAAGCTGTGAATGAGCTTGATACATCCAGTAGACCTAGGATTGACCATCACAACCACCACTTGTAAATTGTGTGACTCTGAGCAAATCACTTAACCTCGCCAGTGCTCCCAGGTCACCTCTAAAAGCATGCACTTGTGCCTAGTGGGCCTTACCAGGTTATCAAATACTAAAATAAAACAAAAATTAAGAGAGAGAGTGAAGTTCCCAGCCAACTGGATCTATCCTTGTTCGAGACTGGAGACCCCTCTTTACCCATAGAGTGGCAGAGTAGAATCCAGTCACAGTGAGCACAGGTTTTCTCCCTGAATGAATGGGATGTGGGTGTGACAAGGGTGTGGAGCATCACACGTCTGTAAATGAGGCTTGTTTCTCATGGAACTTATCCTGTAAATCATTAACTTTTAGAAAGAAAGAAAGAAAGAAAGAAAGAAGAAAGAAAGAAAGAAAGAAAGAAAACATGTAGGTTGCAAATAAGAGGTCATTTCGGGAACGATTGAGACAGTTGGCCCTGGCTAGCATAGGTGATGTTCGCTAGCACTTGCAGGAGATTCTGGCTGCAGCATCATTGAAGAATCCAGGAGCCCCTATGCATCCCCTATTGTTGTGGTCAGCAGAAAGAGTGGGGCCATTAAAATGTATGTGAACTATTGAACACTAAACAGGAGAACAATACCTGACCAATATACCATGCCATGAGTGTAAGATGCCTTGGATTGCTTGAACGGAAGTAAATGGTTCAGTGTGATGGACTTGAAATCTCACTTCTATTAGATCCCCATGGTGGAACAAGACTGAAAAAAGACTGCATTTATTTGCCCACTGGGATTCTATGAATTCCTCAGAATGCCACAAGGGATTTCAGGAGCACCTGCCACTTTCCAGTGATTAATGGAGAGGGCCGTGGGTGACATGAACTTATTGGAGTGCCTAGTGCATTTGGATGATATCATCATGTTTGGGAAGACCCTGGAAAAGCATGAGGCCTGGTTGTTTAAAGTGCTTGATCAACTGGAGGAGTATGGTCCATCTGTTGACAAGTGCCAGTCCTTCAAGACCTCTGTCAAGTAAGTTGGGCACATTGTGTCCCAAGGTGGCATCAGTACTAATCTGGAATATGCCCAGGCAGTCACTACCATGCCTAAACCCACCCGACTGAGAGAATTGCAGAGTTCTTAGGATTCGCCAGGTATTATCGCAGGTTAATTAAGGACTACACCAAGATCGTCAAACCTTTGCAATATCTAACCCAAGGGTATCCTCCTTCCAATCAGAAGACCAAGCAGGTGCCACAGTCTGATCCTGGGAAGATTCGCTATAAAGTGCATGAACCATTTGGGCCCAGATGGACTAAAGCTTGTGACTATGCCTTTGAAGAGATAATTAGACAATTGACTCAAGCACTTGTGTTGGACTATGCAGATCCCAGTAAGCCATATGCGATGCATACAGATATCAGTCTTAATGGGTTGGGAGCAGTGTTGTATCAAGAACATCCACAAGGTCTATGGCTGATATTGTATGCCAGTCACAGTTTATCACCTTCGCAATGGAATTACCCCAGTCCCCAAGCCTTTTTAGCACTTAAATGGCCATTGAGGATCTGTTCAATGAATACCTGTACAGGGTCCACACTGGTGTCCTCACAGATAACAACCCCCTCACGTACATACAGACAACAGCAAACTTGGATGCTGCTGGTCATCATAGCCCTCTCAACATATGACTATTGTGTGGAGTATCACCCCAGGAAGAGCAACATTGATGCGGGTGTACTTTCCAGACAATCTCCTCCACAGGTGGCAGGGCAAGAATAGGTTCAGGTTTCTGAGACTGCTCTTAAAGCTTTGTAAAAAAAATATACTATCCAGAAGAGGCACCAGACTCCAATGCCACCTGTTGCCTTGTTGATATTTTGGCACCTCCTCAGACTGCATACCAGTGGCCTATTGTAATGTTACATCTTTCAATAAATTCTCATTGTCACAGATGAGCCCACAAGACTGGCAGAAAGGACAGAAGGAAGATCCTGTAATCAGAGACATTGTCACTCCTTTCCAATGAGGAAGCGGCCAAGATCTTGTAAAAGTAAACCATCCTGGCACCTCCCTGTTACTGAGAGAATGGAATAAATTTAAAGTGCATAATGGTGTGATTTACAGAGAACTCCAGAGCAATGATGGAACAACTCTCAAATAATTATTACTACCAGTAATATTCAGAAAGATGGTCCTTAAAGCTTTGCATGATGAGATGGGACATTTGGGGTGGAAAGAATGCTGGACCTGGTCAGAAGGAGGTTCTACTTGCCTAGAATGAGTATATAGATGGAGAACTATTGCAAACAGTGTATGAGATGTGTCCAGCAGAAAACACTGCCTTCTCGAGCTGCTGCTTTGGTGAACATTATTGCCAGTGCCCCTATGGACTTAGTGTGTATTGACTTTCTGAGTTTAAAACCAGATCAAAAGAATTTACAGTAACTAACATCCTTGTAGTGACTGACCACTATTCCCGATATGCTCAGTCTTTTCCAGCCAAAGATCAATGGGCCATCACTGCAGCTAAGATTCTGGTTGAGAGATACTTTGTTCATTACGGACTTCCCAAGAGAATCCATTCTAACAATAGGATTTTGAAAGCCAGCTCATCAAAGAATTGCTGTTGTTGTGGGGAATTAGGATGTCCAGAACTACTCCCTACCACCCCAACCCAAAAGATTCAATAGGACTATATTAGATATGTTGGGCATGTTGAATCCTTGCCAGAAAGCTAACTGGAGCCAGCAAGTGAGTATTCTGGTCCATGCCTATAATTGCACTCGAAATGATGCCATGGGGCAATCCCCATATTTGCTTATGCTTGGAAGAGAGGCCCATCTGCCAGTAGACCTTGCATTTGGAGTGTCATCCAATGGAGAAAGCTTAGAGGCCTACACTAAATGTGTTCAAAGACTGAAGAAACAGTTGAATGATGCTTAAAAGACAAAGAACCTCAGCACACAAGCACTGAGGCAATGGTCACCCCAAAGGGCATTGGCCGGGAAGCCAAGTTTCAAAGAAATACAAAAGCACACAAACCCCCATAATGCAAAGCATCATGGGCTGCATATGCAAATTACCAGAGAATATTATGCTGGTTCAACTTTAAGCAGAAATGTATGGTGCCGAAAGGCCTCTCACACAGTTTGCAAAGGGTGCCAACAGAAGACACAGACACATGTTTCGTCCTACCAGGACTCATCAGTGTGCCTTGTCTGTTTGACACCCCAGTGGAATGAACCAGCTACCCTAAGATGGTCTATTTGGGTTATGTTGTGGTGAACCCAATTAAAACTAAAAACAAGTTAAAGACAAATAACCTCAGTGCACAAGCACTGAGGCAATGGTTACCCCAAAGGGCATTGGTGGGGAAAGCCAAGTTTCAAAGAAATACAAAATCAGCTTACTGCTTGGCCACAAAATTGTCTAATAAAAGAAACTTGGCAAATAAGGCCGGTTATGATAAATGTTTCAGAGTTCATGAGTTGCTCCCTGTAGACAGAGTTTTGGTTCAGAATTTGGGGTTGCCTGGAAAGCATAAAAGTGCAAATTGGTGAGGAAACATCCACCATGTGGTTACTGAAAAACATGTGGACTTCCCAGTGAACTGAGTTTGCCCAGAAGAGGAGCGTCAGAGAAGTAAAACATTGCACCGCAACCATTTGCTCCTCATTGGACAATTAGATGTTCCCAAGCTGGAACCAGGCCCCACGTGACCTCAAAGAATGAAACCCAGGAGTTTTCACAGGCACATCAACCACACTGCTCAGCCCGACCCTCACATAGATACTGGTTTACCTGGGCCTTTTGAAAGGACTGCATAGAACCTGAATATTGATCAAACTGGGCCTTCTGAAAGGCCTGCATCTGACCCAGCTTCCAATGATCTAGACTCTTCCAATGAGGAAGATGACCTTCTGAGGTACCATTCTACAGTGGACATTCTGAAACTGCTGAACAATGCTGACAACTGGTGGATGCCAAATACTCCAACCATACCTTTAAATCCTGAAACACAGGCTTTTGAACAATCATCTGAGTTAGGGCATGCAGCAGATCTGGTAAAGATTGAACCAGAAACAAACATGGTACACAAACCAACTGAACAAGAAACAGACATGGTACCCGAACCAACTGAACAAGAAACAAATGTGGTACTCTAACTGATTCATGCTGTAGAGCCTCCCTCGCCTACCAGGGAGGAAGAGTGTGCATCCTCAGTTGCCTCTGAAGGTGAAGAAGTCTCTTTGAGGCAGTCCAAAAGGCCAATCAAACCCCTCTTAAAACTTCGTTAAGACTCACCTGGTGTCCCCACTGACCTGCCTCTGTATGTAGTGCACCGTGGCATCTATGTCATTCCCCACTCACTACCTCATATTGTGTTCAAAAACCCTGAGGATAATGAAGGACTGTAACCATCTGGGTATGTTGGTTAGATAGGAACCAAGTGTCTAGTTAGCACTGTTCAAGGAAATATTGTTAATCTTTTCTATTAATTATGTGGATTTGAAAATTGAAGTTAGCGTAGCTAGACTGCAATGTCTAGACAGAACTGTTAGTGTTGTTATTGTTATCTATTTGTGGTTTCTTTCAAATATGCACTTGATAAAACTTGTGCAATTGTTGGGATAACAATTCATGACCATGGGGAAGAGTGTGACCCCCAGTTAGGGTGGGGAGCTTACCTCATTGGGGCTTTGTCCCCCTGTATCCTCCCCAGTAGCTCCAGGTGGGATTCAGACCCTGGTGTCCCATGGGATCTCCACAGCTGCCACTTTCTCATGTCTCGGCCCCATGGTTAGAAGGGAGCTGAGACCTAATTACTATTTCTGCACCTCCAGGAGCTGTTGGAAGGGTGCTGCAGTTCCAGAGAGCAGTAGAAACCTGGACAGCAAATGTAAACAAAAAGATGGCAGCGCATGCCTTCTGCGCATTTGCAGCCAACAGTTGGGAAAATTAAAGAGCCACGGTCCAATGGGAGTTTCAGCCAGCAGCTGCAATTTAATAATATCTCTAGTTCCAGGCAGGCAGCAGAGCTCAGGATCACAATCGGAATGCCTCGGGCCATGGGGGAAAATGGTTTCTGCCCTTAGAAGGGGCAAATAATAAATACTAAGAACTGCATTAAGGGGAAATGTTTGGGGGACAAATGTAAACAGATATGGCAGCCACCATTGGATTCTGGCAGCAAGGGTGCTGCTGAGTAAAGTGCAAAGGGTACGTAAATTCCCCGGAATGCAGCAGTCAATCAGAGGCAGTGATGGAGGAAACTATAAATGGAACTGGCAGCCCACCAAAAGGGGACATGAACCAGAGATCTGAGAAAGATTAGAGTACAGCAGAGACTGCTGTGGGCTTCCCTGCTGGAGTCCTGCTCCTTGAATCCAGTGGCCTGTTTGGCCCCAGCGATATAAAAATAGGCAGAGCACCTACAGAGGCAGTTGATGCAGAAAAAGAGAATCTGGAGTCCTGCTGCCAGAAGCATGGGATTTGGGAGGGACAGAAGAGAGAGAGACAGAGAGACACTTTGGAAACTTGCTGCAGAAAGAAATTTAAGAGGCATGAAGTTTTGCTGCCAGAGAGATAGCTCAGGGTTGCAGTTTGAGTGCAGAGGCTGCAGGTTGTGCAGCACTGAAATAAAAAGTTTCAGCAGCAGAGAATAAAGTAACTGAAATCCTGTCTTCCTCTTGGATGGGGAAGAGCAACTAGAGACTGTTGCTTTGCCGCCAGCAGAGAAATTGTGTGTGCTAGGGCTACAGACTGAGCAAAAGCCCAGTCCCAGTTTTGCTCCAGTTAGTGTGTGTAAGCAGAGAAATCTAAGGGACCAAGCCTTCTCCATCCCCCAGACCGCCCTAGAAACCAATGGAAAGTATGACAAACAAAAAAAAAACTGTCCATAAAGGCCAAAGAAGTGAAGTTGTGAAAGGCTGGACCGGTGAAGCCCAGCATTCTTCAACTCACCTGCCATCTGCTGCTGAATGCTTCTGCTGTTGTGGTGCACCACCAACTTGATATCTACACAGTACAGTCAAAGTCAGCCTGATGAAACCCCCACCAAACTGTAAATACCTCTGAGCTGCAGCTCTGAAGGATCTTTTGTTATTTAGCTAGCTAATCAGGCCAAGACATGGGTCAGTCCTGGAATGGACTCTCTAAAGTGCAAGAAAGACCTCAGGCAGTCAAACTTAAACCAAGACCTCTTGTGTTTTGTTATTGGGCCCCAGCAAAAAGATTATTTTTCCCAGCTAAAGAGTGCTACAGCCACAGTTCCCCTACATTGGAATCTGCACTTCAGTGTGGTACCCACCCTAAGGGGCTATAGTGACTTGTCAGCTGCAAGGGATAGTTTGGGTGCACCCACAGGTGGGATATGGGAAATATTGTGGGGTACAATCTGCAAGCTGAAATTGTGCTGTTTTCTCCTCCCTTTCCTCCTCCCCTATGATAAAAAGAAGTGTTACTGTTTCATGTTATACACTGTCATTGTGAATTATTGGTTTGGGGGTACAGGTATGGTGTGGGGGAAGTGCCATGTGGGGGCAACTACTGTATTTTCCTAGGGGGTGATAACCTGCAACTTGTGCAATGCATATTCTCTATCACTTCCGCAGGTGGAGGCACCACACCAGTTTCCTCCTGTACTGTATATCCTGTCATCCAAAGAACCCAGGGAGGCCTCTTGGGAAGTGTGTGCAGGTGAGACCCGAGGGGGTCCCGGAAAAGCCCAGGTGAGTCAAGGGGCTGTTACATACAATATGTCTAGAGCCTCCCTCATACCATATGAAGTGGTAAATGTAATGGAATGAAAATAAATATACTGAAACTCTCACCATGTAACATTATACATAGTGCTTTGCTGTTGTTCAACAGCTCAAATTTCAAAGGACACAGATGAATTACTATGTTACAGAATAGCAGCTTTGTTCTCTGGTGGCAGAATGCTACACCTCATAACAGCACTGAATCCTTGTTTCATTTTAGATCCGTTTTGCCTTGTCCTGTTATTTTCATGAATGCTTTCCCATTTTTTTTTTTTTTTCTTTTTATAAACTCTTTTATTTCTCACTTCTTGTTCTTGGTGTCTTCACTTGGAGTTGTCTGGTGTGTGGAATGTTATGCAGCATGAGCAAATCTGGAGTCGCTCAAAGTTTGCTGTGTTAGGAGATGTTTATTTAGCACTGGTATGCCTTAGTGACAATTCCTAACCCTTGTTTCCTTCTTCCCTGTGTTGTTATTGCAGTCCCCGTTGCCTCCCCCCACCCCTTTGCAGGCTGTAAGCAATGACATACCCTCTCCCCAAGGCTAAGAGAGTCTAAACCAGTTATTCATATCTGGTAACTTTCTCTCCTTAGCCTTCCTCCTGCACTGACTTTAGGCAATTTTACGTGACCTGATCTGCACCATTGTGAGCAGTGCAGATGAGTTGCACCAGTGCAGATCAGGTCATGTAAACTGCTCGAGGTGCATTGCAAGATGTTTCATTGTGGTAAACCACAATCATATACTGGTGTAGGTGTTTTTTGCTAGTGGGTAAATGCACTGCTTTACCTACATCAGTGCACCCCTGTGACACTTTGCAGCAAGCACCTAACAGGCACCCACAGAAATAACTTTGCAGCCTGATGGCGTCCTGAGTCACGGCACTACAACAAATGTCAGCATCTGGTTTGCCTGACCCCTTGACAGCACTGAAAGCCTCAAAAGTGACAGCCCGCACCCCACCTCACCTCTTCTCTCTCACTTCTAGCCCCCACCACCATCTCTCACTGCACACTCTATAAGCCTGTCACCACTTCTCAACTAGTGATTTCTTACCACTGGTTCAAGTAGCCCTGAAGAGTCACCCTAGAAACTCCATCACCAACCATGAAAACCATAAGAAAGAACAGTTCAGATGGTGCCTGCAATATCTGTATGAAATTTGTAGTGAAAAACAGAAGTGACCAAGGAAATTCAGTCACTCCATTGGACGGACCCTGCACCGATTCAGGTCACCAGCAGAGCAAATGGTTTGTGACGGCAGTATAGTCAGGGCAGTGCCGAGTGTTGCAGTCTGGAGTGCAGTGCTCATATTAGTGTAAATGCAGCTTTTGACAGGGTGGGGGTAATCTGCTACTAGCTGGCATTGTCCCAGTTCTGCTTTGCACTTGTCTCCCCAGTACTGTATCACACATATACCCTCATTTTAAATTGTTAATAATCTTTGTATTACACTATCTGCCTGTAAAACATGACTGTGCACTGTTATGTATTTTGATGTTTATTTATTTTTATGTACTTTGTTTTTATTTCTACTGTACCTTATATTATGTATTTTCATTAGCACATCCTGTATTGTATACTCCACTCCCCCACCCTCCCCTTTGGATGCATCTTGAGATGAGCTGTTATGAGCTCAGTACGATCTTCCTGGTAAAACTTTTGAAATAAATGAATAAATAATAACTAATTAAAATGTTTTGTGTTCTAAAAAATGCTGCTTTTTCTCAGATTTTCCTACCAACAGGGAGTTAAACTGGGGTGGAATGCACCAGAGCTGTGTTTCCTCACCTCTTACTACCCTCAGTTGTTAGCAGAAGGCACTGTGACCCAGATAGCAAGCAGCAATAAAATACTGTTGTTTTTTTTGGAGGGGTGGGGGGGTTAAGAAGTTTTTGTTTTCTCAGTCTGTCTAATTAATTTCAAGCTTCCAAGCTGCATTTGAAACTTCTGCAGGAGACAGTGAAATCAAACATCTTCTGAAAAAAAACAGTTGAAAAACACAGTTAATCCTTGCTGTGTTGTGGACTGATATCTGTCCAGATTTCCTATATGTTCTAATTCTGCCGGCAGTCTAAGGGTTAAGCATCCATGTGGGTGGTTGTACACCTCACAGCAGTAGAGTTTCAGAGTGAAAGATCTCCCACACCAACTTTTGCCTGCTTTAGCCTGGCTTTTGTCAACCAATCACCCCCAACCCCACCCAGTTAGCAGGACAGCTTGTTAAGATTTTATCAGTAAAGGTTCAAAACAGATTTGCATTTGATGTTGTTGTATGTCCTTATGCAATCATAATGTTTAATAATGTTTGTTTAAGTTCATCTTAAAAGTTTTTCAATAAAAATTGATTAACCGCAAAAATGAGTTCCATGAAGGGAAAGGGAAAGAGAAATCAAGGCATCTGGGAACTGCATAAAAACAGCTGGTAGCTCTCTCCCTTCAACATTCAAGGAGCCCCCCACAACTCATGATCTAAATTCCACTTGAAGAGGCCTCTGGAATCAGAGATAAGGTTCAGTCATTTTTATGGTGGCTCGCACTAGCACAGCCAACGTCTTGCTCTAGTAGCAGATTTGGAGGCGCAGTCACTGTTGGGCCAATGCAGGGCACGCATCAGAAGGTGCGTCCCTCATTCCCCAATCAGCCAGCAGCAGGACGTGACCTCGCACATCCTTAATGAGGCCACCAGATCTAAGAAAAGTTCCGCTGCAATGAGAGTGAAGCTGTCATGCAGCGGGACCACAACACGCCTCCCTACGTGCAGGCAACATGGCGGCAGTGACTGCTGCCACAGCCTGTCACAATGCTGATGGGGGACCCCACTCCCCATCAGCATAATTACCTCCCTCCCATGTACAATGTATGCCGAGGAGGTGCACAATCTCCCTCGGCATCATGCGCCCCCCCAACAGTTTTTCTTTGCCGACGAGGGGCCCAATCTCCGTCAGCGTTTATCCCCGTCACCTTGTATTTGCTGACAGAGGCCCTCCCCATCGGCAACAATGTGCCCCCCTTATGTTGCTTGACCCAGGGAGTGTCCAATCCCTTTGGCTCAGGTCCCCCCCTCAGCATGTGCCAACAGGGTGCCCAATCCTCCATCGGTTACAGAATCCCCCCAAAACACTTAGGTGGCACGATGGGAGCCCACCCCAGTGTGCCACATGCCCTGCAAAAAAAAACAAAAAAAAACAGTCCCGTGATTTCTTTTTAAACCTGTGAAATAAGAAAACGGTCCCTTGCTGTCTCCCTGCCCCCCTTCCTAAAACCGCGCCTACCCTCTGCGTACCTTGCCCCCCCACACCCTCCTCACCCCATACTTACCTTCGGAGTCTGGCACGATGATCTTCGGTAGACCAGGAACATGTCTGCACTCTTCAAAGCTGACCGCGAACTGAAGAAATGCTGGTAAGTTGTATCATGGCATAAATAGGGTTTTTTCAACTTTGGTGCATATCTCGGGCATTTTTTTGGAATTTTTGTACCAAATTTTCAATGTGGGATTATTGGGACCCCTCTTCATGAATTCAGTCACTGTCATGGCATTATTAGGTCCTGAAAAGTGATTTCACAGTCACTGCACGGAATCGCCTTTCAGGACCAAGTAATGAAACGACAGTGCCACTGTTCATGAGGGTGGCTCTCAAAAAGCCTATGTTGCAAATTTGGTGACAAAACTCCCAAAAATCGCTGTTTCACGAGCATGCATCGCACTGTAGGTGTCAGCGTGGCTTAGTTGGTAGCACATCTGCCTCTGGACCAGAAGGTTGTGGGTTCTTGTCTCACACCGGGATTGAACTTGCACCTAAAACGCTGGCATCCAAGGACAATATTAGGGGGTGCTGTGCTGCTGGGGTTTGCCGTCCTTTGGATGAGACGTTAAACTGAGGTCCCTTCTACCCATCTTGGTGTTGTCCTGGTGGGTGTCCAGGTGGAAGTAAAAGAACCCAGGGCACTCTTTGCAAAGAGTAGGGGACATTTCCGGTGTCCTGGCCAACATTCCCCTACCCATAAACCGGTTCATGTAATTATCCAGGCTGTGTGTGGGTGTTGATGTGCAATATGGCCGTGACTACACATTCAGTCACTTCACTACCAGTCTAGCATTGCTTTACGCTTTGGGATACACTGTGTATGAAAAGTGCTATATATATGCTGATTCTTCCTCTTCTTCTTCTGTTTCCACACATGCTAGTAACGTTGTGAATTTGTAATATTTTCACTCCAGATTTTCAAAATTGCCATTTTCCCACACCTCCTGATGAACAGCATAGCTGTCATTTTACAAATCCTGCCTGAAATGTGTTTTCACACGTCTGGCGCAGAATAGCGCAGTCGCTCTGCGAAATCAGTTTTCGGGACAGTTTGAGGAAATGACAGTGATACTACATGAGCAGAGGTCCTAAAATGCCTATGTTGAAAATTTGGTGCCAAACGTCCATAAAATGACTGTGTTACAAGTGTGCGTTGCACAGTTTCCACGCACCCTTGTAACTTCGCAAATTTGCAATATTTCCATGCCAGATTTTCAACACTGGCATTTTTTCACACCTCCTTATCAACAGTTACAGCTCTCATTTTTCACATCCTGCCCAAAATGTGTTTCTGCACCTGTAGTACAAAATGGCGTGGTCGCTATGTGAAATCAACTTTTGGGACAGAGTAACAAAATCACCACACCACTGTTCATGAGAGGATGCCTATGTTAAAAATGTGGCTGACAAATTCCCCCCAAAAAATTGGGTTACGGACATGTGTTGCACAGTTTCTATGCATGATTACGACTTCACCAATTTTTCATATTTTCACTCCAGAGTTTCAATGTTGCCATTTTGTATGCCTCCTATAAACCGGTTCATGCAATTACCCAGGCTGTGTGTGGGTGATGATGTGTGATATGGCCGCCACCGCACATTCAGTCACTTCACTACCAGTCTAGCATTGCTTGTAAAAGTGCTTTGGGATACTGTGTATCAAAAGCGCTATATAAATGCTGATTATTATTATTATTATTATTATTATTATTATTATTATTCTCCTTCTCCTTCTCCTTCTTCCTCATGAACAATACAGTTGCCATTCTCCTCATCCTGCCCAAAATGTGTTTTCATCCCTGTGTCGCCAAATGGCATAGCCATTGTGCAAAACCACCTTTCAGCTAACAAACTGATTGTGCTGCTCTTCATGAGGTGGGCTGACAAACAGCCCATGCTGAAAATCTGGAGTGAAAATACCACCACACGACTACAGTGTTAGGGTTTCAAACTGTAGCACCCCACCCTGAAGAGACTGACAGGTGACAAGGGTGTCACTTGGGATCATCAGATGTAATGCTCACGCCACTCCACCCCCACCCCCATCCTGCAGCCACTGACAGGCATCGTGGTGTGCTTTGCACTGTTCAGCCACAAAGTTCACTCCATTCTCCTATACAGCATCTACATCAGCATATTTCCTTATGGAATGGGGTAAGTATAATGCCCAAAGACCCCAAAGCATGCCACAACACTTGTCAGTGTCTACAGGGTAGGGTGAGGTGCAATGGCATGAGCGTTATAGCAGATGACCCAAAGGCACTCCCCAATGCCTGTCTCTGTCTACAGGGTGGGGGTTGGGTTGGCATCACTTCAATACTTCACTGCCATTCCTATTATGCTCTGGAACTACAAATGCCAATGCCAGCGAGACAGCATTCGGCATTGACAAATGCTTCTTTTGGCAAGGGACAGAAAGAGAAATGAGGGAGAATTCTGCAACAATTTGTGATTACAGAATCTACTTTTAAGGTAGGCTCTGGCATTTAAGTTTTGTTTGTTTTTGGTTTTAGTATCTAAAAAACTTAATTTATTGCAGAGATTTTTTTGTTTTAGTTGTGCATGTTGGAGAGCAACTGTAGATAGGAAAAACCTCCCCAATAGGCAAGTAACAATTAATCACTGGTATTTTATATGAACATATGAATCTGCCAGCAGAAACAGGCCTCATGGTCTATCATGTCTCCTCGAATGCGCAGCTAGCAGTGCCTAGCACACATACATTGCAGCTGCCCCATTTATATGATGCTATGATGAAACAGCTTTTAGGTTTGCTGTTATTTCCGGCCACAAATGGTACATGTATTATAGCCAATTTTCATGTACTGTAGCTAATTTTCAATGTTTCTTTTTTGTACAAAAACAATGTAATGGTTGTAGGGGGGTAAATAATTAGACCCTGAGCGTCGCCTTCAGCTGAACCACGCAAGGTCAATGGTTCTATGAGTACCGGGCACTGGTATTGCTCAATGCGCTTGACATAGGCATTATGAAAGAAGTAAAGCGGGGACCTTTTAAATCTAAACTCTGTATGGCCCTAGCCTCAAACAGCAACTGCGATTGTGGGATCTGACCCTCTTCCCTCTCCTCTTATCAGCCTTCCACCCTTCCTACATGCCCTCTAATATTGCTCCTCTCCCCTTTCCACTTTCTGTTCTACTCCCCCAGATCTCCCCCTCCTTTTCCTCTCTTTTTTCCCCCTTTCTCCTCTCCACACCAGCTGTCCTGCATCCCAGTGACATTCCTAATCCCTCATCCCCTCTCCTGTATACCTCATCCCTGTTTCCTGTGTACCTCCTTCCTGTTTCCTTCATCCCTTCCCCTTCCTCCCACCCCCTCTCTGCCCCTGGCTTTTGCCATGCTCTCCCATCCTCCCACTCCACCCCTCTCTGTCCATGGTCATCCACCCCCCGCCTCCTCCCCCCTCTCGCAGCATCCACCATTTTCTCATTTTCCCGACCCCTCCCCATCTCCCTCACTTTTCTTTTGCTCACCATCTCCCTCATTTTACTTTTGTTCACCTTCTCCTCCCATCCTGGTAAGTCACTCCCCTATAGGTTTCAGGGTCCCTACCTTGTCAGTTCTCACCCTGGTAACATGGGCCTCACTGGTGTCTATTCTTATTAGCACTTACGAGAATAGAACTGATGCTTTAACATTTTCTGGCAAACTAAATAAGTGTCTTCATAGCTTACCTAATTTTAGTTCTGACGCACACCATGTTTCCTGAAACATCCTATATTGTTAACTGCCTTCTTTCCTTAACTGGGCCAAGTGCCCTTGTCTTGGTTATACTACTGTGTGATAACCTCACCCCAAAGCAATTGTCTATATCTGCAAAAGTGCATAACTTTACCAATTGAACCTGTTCCAGCATCTTCTGCTCAGTTTTTTGTACTCCTCATTTGATACTTTTACTGGTTGTAACATTGCCCTGCTGTAAACTGAACATTTGATGACTATGTATATGTAACCTCTGTATTTTGAATTTGTACATATGTAATTGCTATGACGTGGAACCTCTGTAAAAGAACCTTGGCTCACAGGTACTGTCCAAGATAATAAATAAATAAATATTGAGCAATGTTCGGTGTTGTGTACAGGCCCATTAGCATGCAGCATCACTACCTCAATACCGTTTGCAATGCTGCATTACCGCAGTCTCTATATTAGTAATAATAATAACAACATTTATTTGTTATAGTGCCTTTCATATTTCAAAGCACTGTACAATCAAAATAAAAACAGAATACAATAAATACAATAAAATCAGGAAAATACAGACTTGGCTTTCCCCCACAGAAAAGTCTTAAGAGCCCGCCTGAAATACCCCACCGTCCCGCACTCCCGAAGCTGATGTGGCAGAGAATTCCAGTGGGTAGGTGCCACAAATCAAAAACACAAGCACCTGATGATTTTAAATGCACCCTCAGAATCTCTAGCAACCCCATGTCAGCTGAACGGAGCTGTTGCAGAGGGGTGTAGGAAACCAGGAGCTCTTTCAAGTAATCAGGACTCTGTTCGTGTAGGGCTTTGTAAGTCAATAGACCTACCTTAAAGGTGATCCATCACTGGATAGGCAGCCAGTGCTGACTGTGCAGCACAGAGGTAATATGAATTCTTCTTGATACCCCAGTCAACAAATGTGCTGCCTCGTTCTGCACTAGCTGCAGGCGGCGGATATCAACCCCAGGAAGCCCTAAGTAAAGAGAGTTACAGCAATCAAGACACAATGTCACAAAGGCGTGGACCAAAACAGGAAGGTCGCCGGATGAAACAAGGTGCCTAATCCTAGCAATGTTCCTAAGATGGTTGAAGGCCAGCTTGATGACTTCCAACACCTGATGACGAAGGGTCAGACCATCATCAAGCACCACTCCTAGGCTACGCACCCATTCAGAAGTGAGAATCTGGGCCCTGCCCAAGATTAAACCAGAGGGGTGCCCAGTCCCCAACCCCTCTGTCCTGCGACCTGAGTCCAAAACCAGAACCTCAGTCTTTCCTGGGTTCAACTTTAAACCACTGGTGCTCATCCAATCTTGGATTTCTGTGAGACAGCTGTTCAGTACTGAGATAGCACTAACCTGGTTGAGAGCAAAAGACAGGTAGAGCTGGGTATCATCAGCACAGCAGTGAAACCGCAGCCCATACTGTCTTACAATGTCTCCGAGGGACAGCATATATACCGCGAATAACATGGGGGACAGCATCAAACCCAGGTGTACCCCGCAAGGCAGAGAGAAAGCCCCAGAAGAAAAAAAAAACAGACAACTCTGCATTCTACCAGCGAGGAAAGATGTAAATCATCTGAGAACTGTTCCAGACAGCCCACAGATGGACCTCAGACATTGAAGCAGAACCCCGTGATCTACAGTATCAAAAGCTGATAATGAATCAAGGAGAACCAAGATGGAACGGTGTCTCCGATCTCTCGCCATCAGGAGATCACTGAGCACCCGAACCAGAGCAGTCTCAGTACTATGTCTCTTACAAAAACCTGATTGGAGAGGTTCATATAAATTATGGATGGTTAAATGGTTATCCAGTTGAGCCACCACAACTTTCTCAATAACATTCCTTACAAAAGGGAGGTTAGAGATAGGCCTGTAGTTGGCTAGATTATCCGGGTCTAAAGAAGTTTTCTTCGGGAAGGGTTTCACCACCCGCATTTTCAGGGAGCTAGGAAACTCACCCGAGTCCTGAGAGTACCAGACAATCTGAGCTAAGACCGGGCCAAAGATATCAATACAACCCAAAATTAGGGAAGTAGGGCTGGGGTCTAAACTACAGCAAGTGGGATGCATCACCTGGACAATCCTCATAATATCCAAGAAACTCCGGTAGGTCAAAGATACTCCAGGAAACTCCAGACTCCGTGACATCGCACCGATCAACAGCAACACCCATAGAGTGAAGTTGGAGGCATTCATGCCTGATGTCAGCCACCTTATTCACAAAGAAGCAAGCAATCTCATCACAATCCTTTTGTGAAAAAACTCGCTGGAACTGCTGACAAGCTGGGCTGCACAGTCTGTCAACAGTCCTGAAGAGCTGAGCCAATCGGTTCTGTGTGATAGCTATTTCCCTGGACAGGAATTCTGCCTTCTTATGGGAAATTTCTGTTTGATAGAGTTTATAATGCTCTAACAAAATTAGATGATCAGCATCTAAGGCAGTCCTCTGCCAACAATGCTCCAACCTACGTCCCTGTTTCAGCAACTCCCTTAGAGTCCCATCAAACTGAGGGGCCCCAGGGCAGTGAGGAAAGGGGCGAACATGAATAGGAGCAATCAGATCAAGAGCTGTAGACATGGCCCTATTATAGGCCATAACCAAATGCTCAGGATCTGTGCTAGTTTCATCCAATAATGAGAGGTCAATTACCTCTATCAGGTCATCAGGGACCACTTCCTGTAAAGGGCGGTAACTGACCATCTCCACAGGGGCCGATCTACGCAGGTGGGCCAAAAAATTGAACTCAACAGAGTAGTGATCAGACCAACTGACTGGTTCCACCACCAAGTCAGATGCCTCAATCCCCAGGAGGAAGACCAGATCAAGAGAGTGAAAATTGTGCACAGTTTGGTCATCATGGTTTCAAGGGAAGTTAAATCATGTCGATTTTATTATAAAATGCTCATGCTCTTAATTTGCTGTGACCCCACTTTGTTAGCTTGTTTTGATTGCTGTTTAAATGTGCTTACCATTAGTTAATTTCTACTGTCTATATTTTAGCCTGTAAGTAACCATTTCTTGCTGGGCTATGTTAACCTGTTAATTACCATTATCCTCCCTGGACCCCCATGAAAATGAGAAGCTGCATCTCATGGGATTATCCTAGTTGGAGTCATTTCAGATAAGTAAATTTGCCCTAACCAGGACCACCTTGTAATAAGCATCGCTCAGTGGAGCCTTTTCTGGGTAAAACAACTAAATACAAAAAATAAGAGCTACTCTCCTGCCTAAAATCCTGATGTTTGAGTATGAACAAATATGAGATGCTTTCCTATGGCACTTACCTGAAACGCTATGGCAAGTTAACATTTCACGCCACTCCCCATGCTGCGCTCTGGTGCCAGTTTTAAATGCTGACCTCTGCATCACTCTCTTGGACATTTCTGTGTAGTTGCCATGTTTCCTGCAGGTCAGGAGAGCCCAAGAATTCTGAAATGTACATTTTCAACCTCAGTTCAGCCATGGTATGTTAAGATACCAGAAAGAATGCTGACCTTGGGGGGGGTACTTCATTTTCAGAAATGAGGGCTAAAAAGTATTTAAAAAGTGCTCCAAAAATGGAGCGGTGATATTGAGCATGCGCTTATGCATATTCATAGCCCATCGGCTCCACTTTCGGAGTGCTTTTTAAATACTTTTGATTTATTTATTTTATTTAGCTTTTGTTGACCAGGTAGGTACACTAGACAAGTTATATGCCTATTTTCAGGTACGACCTGGGAGAGTACAATGGAAAATACAGGTTCAAACAGGGTACATAACAACAAGAGGGGCAATGTACAGAGTAACAGAAGAGCAAGGTGAACATAGATAGTCTACAGTAAGCAGTAATAGGTAAATATATATATACATACAGAATAAAATAGGCTAAGCCATTCAATAGCAACAGCAGTAATTACAGTGTGTGAGTGACCCTTTTATCAGAGCCACAGAAACCAATAATTCCTGAGCAGATAAACAAATCACATGCTTCCCAGAGATAAAGGACAGTAGGCAGCATCATTAGAGACTGCAAGGAGTATCCCAGAGTTGGGTGAGACCAATTAAGAGACCTGGTTAAGCTGGCTTGGGACACCCACACACAGAGGCCAGTTTCAAGTGCTCCCACAGGGAATTCCAGAGGCTCAAGTGGGAGGGGGAGGAACGAATGTGGTCAGGAAGGGAGTTCCATAGCCTCAGAGCACATGTAGCAAAGTCCCTAACCCCCATTTGAGTATGAGTATAAGGAACATTGAGTACCCCATGACTCTGAGACCTCAGGGAGTAAGAGGAGGATTCGGCCAGCTTGAAAAGCTGTGCCAGCCCTGGAGGGGTACCAGTTCTGAGCACCTTTCTTACAAAGCAGCCCAACCCAAAGTTCAAGTGATTGGCCATGGAAAGCCAGCCCAGTTTGTCATATAATTTACAAAGATGGGTGACGCATGGGCTGCCAGAGCAAAGCGACAGATGATGTTGTAGGTTGAGTTCCACTGAGAAAGGTGGATCTTGTAGGTGCGAGCGAATAGGAGAAGGGCATAGCTAAGTGAAGGGAGCAGCACACCTCTGGCCAATGCCAAGTGAGCGGCAGACATCATAATTTTCTTTGCCCTGTAGGCAAGACCCAGTTTACAGTTTATGGCTCTGCAAACATTTAGGATGTGACACCCCAGGACAAGCTGGGGGTCAAGTATCACCTCAAGGTATTTTATAGAAGCTGTGGTTAGGAGGGGAGCACCGTCCACACCACTGACACGCAGAGGGGCAGGGGAGGCCTTGATCTTGGCTAATGACCCAAAAAGCATGGCCTGGGTATTTTTTAGGTTGAGGATCAGCTTGTGAGCCATTACCCAGGACTGAATATTCTTAAAGTCCTCACTCAGCTGAATGTTGAGAACCCCAATGTCCTGGGAAAGTGCAAGGATGACTAGATCATCTGCATAAAGGGTGGCACTACAGTTGTAAGCAGCAGCAGGGAGGTTGCTAACAAATACAGAGAAGAGAAGGGGCCCCTGAACTGATCCCTGGGGAACACCAGAGGTCACCGGAGTGGGATCAGAGAGGACCTTGTTGAATTTGACCTGTTATAGTCTGCCCTGAAGGTAGTTTCTAAGCCAACTCAAGGCAGGAGGGGACAATCCAAGGGACCACATCTGTGAGCAAAGTAATGCATGGTCCACAAGGTCGAAGTCCTTGGATAGGTCAATGAAAATTGCCCCAGTGAGTTTGCCCTGATCCATGGCTGCCCTGATGCTAGTTGAGACAGAGACAAGGGCTGTGGATGTGCCATACCCTTTTGATAGCCGTGCTGCACAAAGGACAGCAACTTATGGGCCTGAATGTACTCCGTGAGTTGTTCGGCCACAACTTTCTCCAGGAGTTTGCTAACAGCTGAAAGGATGTCAATTGGACAGTAGTTGTCCAGGACTTTAGGGTTACCCTGCTTTGGAATGGGGGGCATCCTCGCCACTTTCCAAATGTCAGGCATAACACCAGTGGCAAGGGACAGGTTGAAGATATGTGCCACTGGGAAGGCAATGAGGGGGGCACCCAGCTTCAGAAGCTTGGGCTCCATGTTATCATGGCCAGCACTGGAGTGTGGGTAGAGACCAGAGAGAAGTCTCTCTGTCTCCATGACAGACAAAGTCCTGAGATAGAATAATGGGCGAAAGGATTGTACCTCCTGAGGAACGGAGGCCGAGAGCCACTGATATCATCTACAGCAGAGAAAAGGGAGGTAAGTGTGGACAAGTCCGAAAAGTGGGAATTAAAAGCATTTGCAATCGTAAGTGGGTTATTACAACTTGACCCACCAATGATCATATCAGATACCCCAGAGTTGGAGGAGTCACTAAGTTTTTTATGTTCCTCCAGAACCTTCGTGGGTCCCTAGCAGAGCTAAGCAGGGCAGATTTACAATATTCACTTTTTGCCACACTGATGGCTTTTTTGCACTCATTTCTGAGCTTCCTATATTGTTGGAAGATGGACTGATCCATTGTACTGTACCTTTGAAGTGAGCCCAACACTTGTCTCTTGCCCGCATGAGGGCTAAAAGGCTCCCGTGCAACCATTTTGTGGCAGACCCCCTTACTCTTTGCCTAATAAGTGGGACATGCTTGTCCAGCAGGGCACCAAAAACAGTGAGACACTGGGTGGCAGCAGTGGAGGGGTCATGGGCACTAAGCACCCCTGATCAGTCAGTGATCTTCAGATCCTCATGAAATGACCCCAGAACAAATCTAGAAAAATCCCTAACATGAATGATTTTGTGGGGAATTTTTGGTGAGGGGACTTTCCACCCACAATCTGAGATCTGAGATGGAGTCAGGTAGAATTCCGGCAGAGCTGATTCTTTCGAGATGATTTGATAGGACCCAGTCCAGTAGGGAGCTAGTACCACCATTTGCAGACTGTCTAGTGGGCTCCTGGATAAGCTGAGTCAGGGCAAGACTCGCAAGCAGAGGTTCATACTGCTTGGAATTACCTCCACTCCGGTTTAAGTTCACATCTCCCTGGATCAGAAGTTCATTATCCCCAACATAAGGACCAGCGGTATCCAGGAGGTGGGTAAGCCCAGGCAGACCACCCTTGGGGGGATTGTAGGTGCATACAACATGCAGCTTCTTTGTATTTCCTAGCAACAACACAGTGTGCAGCAGCTCACATGAAGACAGGGAGGACTGCTGATGAGTTACCACCGACACTCTGAGATGACTGTTATAGTAAATTAGAATACCACCCCCCCCACACTTTTTTTCCAGTTGATCCTGTTTAATAAACTCATAGCCAGGAAGTGCACAGGAAGAGTCAGGTATTGAGGGTTTCAGCCAGGACTCTGTAATGCCAAGTATGTCAGGCTTACAGTGTGTGGTCCAAGCAGAAAGTCCATCAAGGTTGGGCAGTAAACTGCGAATGTTAAGGTGAACAATTTTTATCCCCTTGCTTGATTTCCAACCCACTGGGAGTGAAGAAGCCTAATAGGCGGGACCTGGGTTTAGCTCAATGTCACCAGCAAGGGCCAGTATCACCAGGAACAGCCAGAGGAGACATCTTATGGGGGAGGGTTACCTCTGGCCAAGGGCATACAGGCAGGTCATCTTCTCACCATGGCAGTACACAGAAGACATCTGAGGTCAAGGCAGAAGGTAGGACGGGGGGCAGTCTATCATGAGCTAGGAGTTAGAGAAGGTGAAATCAAACCCCTCATGGGGACAGTCGTACCCCAATGGTCCCCAGACAACCAAGAAGAATCAATGACCATTAGGGAGAGAAAAAGGCCAGAGAGGAGACCAATGGAGAGGACAGCACAAGGTGAGGAAGGCATAGCACCTTCTCTAGTAGGCCTGGGAGTCTCCATTCCAGCGTTGAGCTCAGCAGTAGCCAGTGACACCCAACTCAAAGTGACAGCATGGACCAGTGGGGTAACCTGAGAGGAGGCTGGACAGAGTGCAATAGTGCTCTAGTTCAGCTAGTAGGGACAGGGTCTGCTTGAGAGTGAATAACATTCAGTATAGACAGTCAAACCATTATCCAGAAGTTATTGCAAAAAACGCTCACCCCAAATATTATAGTCAGGTTGGTATGTGCTTGCAGGAAACCTAGAGAATGCTAACCTTTACCATTGATAGCCCAGCAAACACCCAAAGCAACATCCCAGGGTAATTTAAGAGAGTAGGCAGGAGTATGCAATAGACAACAGTACATGAAAAGTAAGCAGCACGATGCAATAGACAGTGGTACATGAAAAGTAAGCAGCACGATGCAACAAACCCCATGCAATGTGAAAGATTAAAAGCTTGTGAAAAAAAGTAAGAAAACAGATTTTCCAGCCACACCCATCCTGCTAATAGGGTCCATAGTCAGTAAGGGAGGAGCTTACAAGGATTTAAAGGGAGGAGGGAACAGAGTGGGTGGGTGGGAAGAAAATTGTCCAACTCTTCCAGCAAGAGCCCTACAGGAGAGTGCAGCACCAAGTCCATTGCAGAATTGGGGAAGGAGGGGGTCCAGGCTAGGACCAGTCCACACCTCCCACCCCCGATGCCCAAAATCCAACTGCCGCGACTGGGGCTATAGTGCTATTTATACTGTACCAGCAGTTTAAAGTTGGTGTCTTTTTCTTGTTTGAAAATCCCTCTCTTGTCCCGGTCCAACTCTTCCAGCAAGAGCCCCATGGGAAAGTGCAGCGCCAAGTCCGTTGCCAAATTGGGGAAGGAGGGGGTCCCAGCGAGGACCAGTCCACACCTCCAACCCTTGATGCCCGAAATCCAACAATATTTTAACCCTTGTTACAGCAAATAAACTACTTTCCAAAGTTCAGAATTCTTTCTGGTATCTTAACATATTGTTAGCTGAACTCTGGTTCAAGATCCCACACACTAGCCACTGGAGGAGTATACTGATGTGTAGGCTGCGAAAGCACTCTGACAAGCAGAAAGGTCTCTTGAGATGCTCTCTTTCACCAATGTGAGTGCTAGTAGATGATTACAAAGACAGTGGATGCAGTGCAGAATGATACACTGAAAGAGCGAACCCAGAAAAACAGGGAACACCATTTCAGCAAACGCTCACTTTGGATGCAGTGCTAGGAGCCTCTACATGACAGGAAAGGTAATGCTTCAGTTGCTGTGCACCGCTGGTTGTGGTGCAGAGCCTGTCATGTAAAAGGGGCTGTGGTTTGCTCCAACTGAGCCTCCTAGCCCAGGCTTCAATCCCAACAGGTAATAATTCTTTTTGGACACTTAGATGGCAATTAAGAAACAAAGTAATAGATCTAACATGTTAAAGTAAAATTGTAAGATTAGACTGTGGGCTTCACAGCCCACTACCCTGGGGCAGCGATAGCCCCTCTGATAACAGCATAAATTTTAATATGTTCCTAATAGTTTAGCGATGGCTTTCATTTTTCTCAACAGGTAGTCTAAAGTTTGTAAAATCGATCTGAAAATTAGCCCCATATACTTGTATGGGGCGTGTCCTGCCTACGTTGCCCCTGGTTGAATGTCACAATACGGAGGAGCACGGGGGCAGAGTGGGAAGACTAGGAAGTGGGAAGGGATCAGCTGGCTGGCAGCTCAGCCAGAGTTATGATCCCTTCCCAAACTTTACAAAGCATATTAAAATTTATACTGTTAGCACAGAGGGGCTATCACTGCCTCAGGGTAGTGGGCTGTGAAGCCCAAAATCTTAGAAATAGGAAATCACACCTTTACTTTAAGCCATACCCTTCACGAGGTGCCTATGCCAAGTCTTTAACTGATTGCTGGTTCAGTCACAGCTGGGAGTACTGTGCGCATTTTTTGGAGCGGCATCAGTACAAGTTAGAAACAGCACAGAGGAGAGCAACAAAAATGATTCATTGTCAGCAGGAAAGCTTCTATGAGGAGATATTGGCAAGCAGTATTTATTCTTGGAAGCCAGTGTAGTGATAGGCGAGGTGGCCCCAATTCGCTCCGTAAAGTGATTAGCAGAGTGAAGGCGAATCCGTGGAGTGCTCCACAATGCGAAGCGGAGTACTTCGCATTATAATGGGTAACGTGAAGTCCATTGAAAACAATGACTTCATGTTACTCCACCTTCCCAAACCACTACTCCACCAATTCTTAAGGCAAAGTACATTGAAAACAATGTACTTTGTCTCACTTCGCCTTGTTTTTAAGCTCCAAAGGTGAAATTTGCAGTGATTCATGGGATTTCAGGTACATGGGCTCTAGATTGTTCTGCACAGCCTCAGTTTGGGGTAGTGTGTGTAGGAAGCTGTAGGTGACAATCTGCTCTGAGAGCTCTCTGTGACACAAACCTTCAAAAAGCTGTTAAAAAGCCTTTTTGAGTCATTTTTTTTTTGCTGACACTTTAGTTCATCGATTATAGGAAACCCTCCTGTGCTCTTATCATTGAGCGTTTATTGTTTGTGTGTGGATTTTGAATGTTAATGTACAACATTCAGTCTGTGTACTGAGAGACAGTGGAAGTGTGCTTTGGGGGAGGGACATATCTGTGGTGTAGGTGATTAACTTGGAGAAAAAGACAGTGCTTTCTGTTTTGGTGATATTTTTCTTGTATAACTGTTAGTGTACACACAGTAGTATTTTCAATATTTCTTGCCATTTTTTTGCTGATTGTTGTGGTGCACCAGTGCATAATTTGTTTGTTTAAAATATGTGGTTACATTACTGAAGTTCTCAATTTGCTATACATTACTTAGTGTGTGTGTGAGTATGTGTGTGATGCGTGTCATCAAATCAGACACCTTTTATTGTGCCACATAATTTCAGCAATGTGAAGCTGCTATCCACTGCAGCTGTGTGACTTTTGTACTTCTTTGTGGTATCTTTACTGGTACTAGTACTAGCGACTGTTACTGCAGCAATGCAGTACACTGCCCCCCCCCACGGCCCCCCAACCGGCAAAGGTATTCTTTTCTAGATTTGAATTTCTGATGGTGAGCACTGGTTAGGTGTTGTGCCTTTGTGTCTGCATCTCTTCAGTGCACAGCGCAATCTTAATCTGTCTGTGCACTTGCAGCTCTTTAGGGCCAAACCTCCATCTGTAACTTAAGTCACAGTTGTTTCTTTGGCTTCTCTTCGGAGTACTGGACAGGTGTGGTGCTTAATTCTGCATGAACACTGTACTCATTAATATGCGTTTTTAAGTCAGGACCATCATCATGAGTCACTCATGATACAAATCATGTTCTTCATTATCACGGTCACAAACACAGTCACAAATCATGATTCACGATTATTCACATTACGAATCATAACATTAATTCTTTTTCTAGTTGCTTGGATGTATTGTAATCCTGTTTTGTAGTATCTCTCCAGGCTTCACCACCCCACCATTGTACTCATTGATACGTGTTTTTAAGTCTGGGAGTTTTAATCTACAGCTCATCGGGGAAGTTCGGCCGTAGGCATTCACATTCCCAATACAGTTTCATACTGGTTATCTCACACCATCGACACCGAATCACGTTCTTCATTATCACGGTCACAAATGCAGTCACAAATCACGATTCACAATCACGTCATGAATCACACACCACCCCACCATTGTACTCATTAATGTTTGTTTTTAAGTCAGGGAGTTGGACAGTGTCTGCAGTACATACACAGACTGGAAAGAAGAATGACTGCACACATGCAGTTTAGCACAGTATACTTGCACTGCTCAGAATACAAAGTGTCACGCATACAGAAGACAACAAAAAAAGGGCATAATTACATACAAGGGTCGGGGATGGTGGAGGAATACATTTTATAACACAACAAGGAAGGTGTGGGGGGGCACATGGTGTGAGGAAAAAAAAACTAATGTGGGATACCATGGTGATTCAGCAGCAGTTCCAGCACGGACATAATTTGCAACTGATGTCCCTCTATGTGATCCAGCCACTGCTCCACAGCACTCACCCTCTCATTGTTCTCCTCAACAGCACTCCAGAGAATTGCCGAGTCAGCCTGTGTTACATGCAGTTCTCTGGGGTCCACATGTTCTACAGGCTGACCTGCTGGTGGTGGTGGAGGTGCTGGTGGAGCAGAAGGTGCTGCTGTGGCCCTCCTCCTCTTCTTAGGGATGCCACAATGCACAGCTGCACCCTCTGCCACAGAATGGCCAGCAGGTGCAGGCATGGTCCGTTCTGTGGCAGCCTGCCACTCCAACTGCTGGTGATTGAGCATATGGGTGCACTGGCCTCCAGTCCTCAGGTGAGTCTCCTGGGGGCCACGGCACACCTCCACCTCACATAGGTGGCATTTGACCACACTGCTGCCCCCCCAACCCAATCAAAAAACTGCGAAACAACAGAGGTGCTGGGAGGACCAGGCACAGACAGGGGATGGCCAGATGAACTGGCAGCCGGCTGGTCACGGTGCTGAACAGGGATGGGACCCACACCTAGGCCCGGGGGAACAGGCACATCCTGCTCCAGAGGACCTGGTGCTGGACTTGGTGGTGGTGGTGGTGGTTCAACTCAATCAGAGTCAGGACAGGAGGCGATGCTGGTCCTGCTTCCCGGGGGGGCGCACTCACAGGATTTGAGCGGTCCAACAGGAATGGGCGCCCATGCCCTCCACACATGCGCATGGTATGACGCTTAACACTATCATGCTCTCCCAGAGCTGCCCCACCCCAGACATTCCCTCACCCTGGTCCATCTCTCCTACTGAGCTCCCTCAGTCCGAGCAATCACTACTCACACTGTCACACAACACACACACAGTCATACAGACACAGACAAATGACTAACTACTTATAAAGGTAAGAAAAATAAAATTTACAGAAAGAGCAAATTAAGTACAAAAGAGTACAGAAAAGGCAAAAAAATGTAGCTTTTAAAAAGCTGTTGGGTCTACTGTAAATGAAAGTTTAAATCTCCTCCTCGCTCTGATCTCAAAGTATCAGCAGTCACAAAACACATTACTCTCTCTCTCCATTTGCACAGTAGAAAGTAAATGTGTCTGCTTGTATGACTCACTTTCTTCCTGCCTAGCTAAAGAGCATGTGACTTACAGTACTGTAAGCTATGTGATGTGTGTGTGGGGGGGGGCTGCCAAATCTGAAACACCAAGTGGAGCACTTAGAATCATAATGAGGAACGCAAAGTCCATTAAAAACAATGACTTCACCTTACTTCACATTGTCATTCCTCCTTAACGCGAAGTGATAATGACATGGCGGAGTGAGCACTTTGCATTGCCCACTCCATGTAGTGGAGTGGCAACGTGAAGTGCCCACTTCGCATTCACTTCGTCGGTGGAATTTAAATTCACTGCATCTCTAAGCCAGTGTGACATTTTCTGTCCTAATCTTACAGTATTTTTCTGTGTTTCAATACCCAGACAAGTTGCAGAATTGTTTTGTTTTTTTCTTTGGTAACTGGGTAAGGCCCACTAGGCACAGGTGCCTCTTTTCAGGGGTGATCTGGGAGCACTAGAGAGGTTAAGTGATCTGCTCAGAGTCTCACAGTATGCAAGTAGAGGCTGTGGGAATCAAACCGAGGTCTGTCTGCTGGATGTACCAGGCTCATTCACAGCTCATTACTCTAACCTCTAGGCTATACTGCCAGCCAGAATATGGGTATGTTAATGTGAACTGTTAAAGCCATCACATAGTGCATTAAACTATTGCACTAAGTAGTAGATGGATTTTTTTAATGTTCATATCTCATCTTTATGTTCATCTCCTGTGCTGGTCCAGCACTGAAACAGTGGGACCCACCTTCTTATGTTCAGAAGTGGCTGGTGCACAGATAATCTGCTGCCCATGCTGCCGGCAAAGCTTGTAAAACTAAGGAAGGCAAACATGCACATGAATCGGTATGGAAAGTTAGAAACTATCAGAAAATGGGACTAAATTACTTAGATTTAATTTGTGACTGAGTCAGAAACTGAATATAATAACTGGCGATCAATTTTTTCTATGTGCTCAGCCAGTTTATATTTTTTGTAATAGCGTATGGGTTATTATGGCATTCATGCACTCTGCCTGTTAAAACCAAGAGTGCTACCTAATTGGCTCTCATTCTCTTTGTGGGTGGGCTGAATATTTCCACTAACATGGCGGTTCCATCAGTCCGTTAGCGAAGAGCCAGTCTGTTAGTGAGAAGCTGCCATAACATTCGTCTCTCCTTCGAAGTATTTCATTTTTTTAACTATCTGGTTAATCCTGCATTTAAATAACAAGAAAAAAATATCTGTCTGGTTGATCCTGCTGTTCGTCAGCTGCGGGCAATACCTAGTTGCTATCAGAAATGGAACCGTGGCTGACTGCATGCAGCGCTACCTAACCACAACGACATTTCAAATAGTGAGTTCCAAAAATAAATAACCAATTAAAAAAGAATAATTTTCAAGAAGGAGGAAGGGAAGGAGACTGTGTGTATGTGTGTGTGTGTGCGCGCGCGTGCGTGCGGGCACGCGTGTGTGTGTGTGTGTGTGTGTGTGTGTGTGTGTGCCACAGGCAGTCACAAAAGTCAGGCTGAGAAAAAATTGCTCATCAATTATTATAAAAAAATAAAATTTGAGGAAGTTTGTCAAACTTGAATTTAATGCACACCCTCGGTGTGGGATCCCACACCTCAGGTCTACATTTAATTCTCGTATCACACACTTCCTCATCCATTATTGTCTATGAATGAGGTAGGGGTGTGTGGGGATAGTGGGTCCTGAGTGGGATGGTAGGGGGCTGGGTAACTGTGGAATGGACAACAATGGACAGTGTTCTTTTTTTACAGGGGAAAAAAATGAGGGACAGTTTTCTTTTTTTTCCGGGAGTTTGTTGAACAGATGAGGACAGCAGGGGATTGGGCACTCCCAGTGTCTGTATACTGTTTGGGGGGTGGTTACACAGTGGACAACAGTGGATGGACAGATGAGTACACTAGGGGATTGGGCACCCCCAGTGTCCCTATACTGTTTGGAGGGGGGTTACACAGCAGACAATGATGGATGATTTTCTTTTTATTTTTTTTAGGATAAAAAACAAAACATTTGTCAATGCTGAACGTTTGATGTATTGAAAGATGTCCACCTTTGCACCTTGTTTATGCCCTTGAGGTACTTGAACGTATCTATCATGTTCCCCCACTCCCTCCTTTCCTCCATTAAGTACATATTGAGGTCCTTTTAATCTCTCCTGATATGTTCTGTGTTGCAAGCCATGTACCATCTTGGTTGCCTTTCTGTGGACTGCCTCCACCCTGTCAATATCCTTGTGCATTTGCAACCTCCAGAACTGCACACAGTACTGTAGGTGAGGCCTCACTAGTGTATTATAAAATTTCATCACCACCTCATGCCTTCTGCTAGTGATACCTCTGTCTATGCACCCTAGCATGCCACTGGCCATCCTTGCAACATTTGTGCTCTACTTTGACACTTTTAGGTCATCAGAACTGATAACTCCTAGGTCCCTTTCTTTCTAATGGTGATCATTAGCATCTCCACCCCCTCCTGTAATGCTCCACAGGCTTCCTTCTTCTCAGGTGCATTATTTGGACTTCTTTGCATTGAACCTCAGTTGCTACTCCTCAGACCATTTTTCAAGCCTCTCCATGTCCCTGCTCATTTTCTCCACCCCTTCTGGAGTATCCACTCTGTTACAGATGTTGGTGTCATCTACAAACAGGCAGACCTTTTCTTCTAGCCCTTCTGCAATGTCTGTAATGAAGACATTAAACAGGACTGGTCCCAGGACTTATCCCTGAGGTATCCTGCTGGTTATCCCCTCTCCCTGGATTGGCTCCCATTACCACTACCCTCTTCCTTCTGTCTGTCAGCCAGTTTCTAACCGAGTTTATCAGCTTGTGTCCCATTGCCAGACTACTCATCTTGTTAATTAGCCTTCTATGTTGGATGCTGTCAAAGGTTTTGCTGAAATCAAGGTAGGTGACATCAAACGTCCCGCCCTGATTTACTTCCTTAATGAGGTATTAGGATTTCCAACCCTAACGCCCCACCCCAACCCTGCAGAGACTGACAGGCATTGGGTTTGTCTCTTTGGGTCACTGGCCATAATACCCATGCCATTCCATCCCCACCCTGCAGACACTGACCAGTGTTGCAGTGTGCCTTGAGGTCTTTGGCCCTAATGCTCACCACGTTCCATAATGAAATAAGCTGAGATGGGTGCAGTATAGGAGAATGGGGTGAACGTTTGGGCCAAAGAGTCCAATGCACACCCTGATGCCTGTCACTGGCTGCAGGGTGGAGGTGAGGGTGGCATGGTGTGAGCATTAAGGCCAATGACCCCAAGGCACACGCCCATGCCTGTCAGTCTCTACGGGGCGGGGGGGTGTTACAATTGGAAACCCTAACACCCCAGATGTTTGTTTGTATTTTCACTCCAAATTTTCAAAATGGGCTTTTTGGGACACCATCTCATGAACAGTGGCACTATCATTTCATTACTCCATCCCAAAAGGTGATTCCGTGCAGCGACGGCGCCATTTGGCACCACAGGTGCTAAAACACATTTTGGGCAGGATGTGAAAAAAGACAGCTGTACTGTTCATAAGGAGGTGTGAAAAAAATGGCAATGTTGAAAATCTGGAATAAAAACATGAGAAATTGGCAAAGTTATGAGCGTGCATAGAAACTGTGCAACACATGCCCATAACATGATTATGTTTTGGAATGTTTTCACCAAATTTTCAACATGGGCTTTTTGGGACCTCCCCTCATGAACAGTGGCATTGTGATTTTGTTAATCCATCCTAAAAGTTGATTTCACACAGCTACTGTGCCATTCCGTGCAACTGGTGCAAAAACACATTTCAGGCAGGATGTGAAAAATGTACTGTGAATAAGCAGATGTGAAAAAAATGGCAATGTTGAAAATCTGGAGTGAAAATATTGAAGAGAGACTGAGAGACTGAGAGAGATAGCTGACTGCTACGCACTCTCTTCACTTGAGGAATAAGAGAGAAAAGCAGGGAGACAATTCTTGTATTTATTTTAGAAAAGGTAAACCACCATTACCTACCGCTTGTCTCCTGTGCCAGTAGATCTTATTGTGGTCCCTCATCATGCAGCTCTTCTCCCATTGTCTTTCTGCTCTGTTTCAGGCCTGTTCTGAGATGTACTTGAATAATCAGTAGAACAACTGAAGTAAAACCCAAATCCAGGGACTAGCCAAGGTGCAGAATAGGGGCAGAGGTCCTTCGGATGGACATGAGTGTGGACAGGGGAGAAATGTGTGTGCACCAACTGAGAAGATGACTCAGACATCCCTCTGATCAGCAAAAACAGGAGTGGATGACATTGTGCAGTCTGTCGTTTGTTTTTTTCTATTTTTATTTTATTAGATTTTTATTGGATCCAGTGACCATTCCTAGAACATAGAAATTTTATGTGACTATCTCTATAAAAGAAGACTTGATGCTATTTGATGCTATTTTAAATTGTTTATAAAATATTTATACTTCCTTTTAGAATATTGAAAATAGAATCGGAAGTAGTAAGAAATTTTAATTTAATGTTTGCTTGGTTTTTGGAATGCTTTAAGGGATATGGTTTTAAATAGTTTGGCACCAGAAGTTCGAGTAAGGATCACATGCCCGGTATTCTCCATTTAAACACTGACCTTTAACCTGACGTTAGACACCAAAAATCAAATGTATCTCTGGATGCAGATCAGGTAGAAGGAGTAAGTGGCAAGGGATTCCCTGTTTAAACTTGGTGCAGCTTTTATTCTTTTTCCCTTTAGCGTGCGCTGCTTGGCTGCATTCTGGCCTTTTATTAAAACAGAGTTTTTGTATTAAAAAGTTATGTTGAATGGGCCCATTTGAATCAGAGCATTCCTTGTTGAACCATAGTGTTTCTTGTTTTTCCTTGAATTGCCAATCTGTGGTTTGGTTTGGTGGAGGAGCCTGGTTGGGGGTTAATACGTGGCATCATAAGAATGCTCGGACAAGTAAGCTTCATTTTACCGAATGTGTTGCTACATATCCATAGTTAACTTAGCTAATATTCAAGTTGGGTAGGGTCAGGAAAACAAAATGGAGACTACCCAGTAAGAACCGTATTAGCTAGAATCTACTTGAAAGTACCTTTGTGTTTAAAAGTAGAATAATAATAACTCTTCTTTGTTAGACTAATTGTATGAATAGTTGTTGGAATTTCTACTTCCACTGTTTTGTCTGTTTGCATTGCAGTGCCTCTCTCAGTCAACATACAGGGAAGTCATGCTGAATCTTGTAAGGCATATAAAACTGAATGGAAAACACACCGGAGTAGGAATCAAGGTTCAGGACACCGACCTGTAAAGGTAGAAGGATTAAAAGAGTGAGTATCGTAAGGAACTTTACCCGGGGACTTAATCTACATTTAACTTGCATTTAACCCTTCTACTAGTAACTTTGAAAGTAACTTTAAAAGATTCTAGACTTATAATCAAAAGTGGAAGGTGGATTGTGGAAAATTACATTGGCTAACATGAGTATTATACGGAACATAGCTTGGGGACTTAATCTACATTTAACCTGCATCCAACCTGTTTCTAGTAATTTTGAAAGTAACTTTAAAAGAGCCTGGACTTATAAATGAAAGTGGACTGTGGATTGTGGAAAACTGTATTGGCTAATACTTATATTGCTGTTAATATTAACTGTGACAGAGCTGGATACAATACATTTGATCTGGCCCTTGTGTTATTTTGTGGTTCTTTTCAGAGTATATTTGTAAAAAGCTGAAAGCTTCAGTTGTCATGATGACAAGACAATTTAAAAATGAAAGAGGAAAAAAAATAATAAAAACTAGAACCAATAATTTTATAACTAAAAAAAGACAAGAAGATCAAAATAAGAAAAGGAATAACATGAGTATTAAGGGAAAAAAATAACTAGCTATTTATTAGCCCCGGGAAACCAGATTGATCTGGTAAGGAAGAGGGAGGTTCTAAGAATACAGAGCGTGAGTCTGGCACCTTTAACCTCTTCCCCAATTAAAATGCAGGCACCATTATCTGAACACCCGCTGCTGCAGCAGATAAGAGAATTAGAAAAGAAGTAAAGGAGATAAGACAGCCCAGCCTGAGGAGAAGTAGAGGCAGATGTAAAATTAGCAGCCCAGAAAAGTGAAACGAACACACCTAGGGAAGGGAGCAGGGTCTCCCTGGAGGAAACTGGAAGAAGGGAGATAGGGAAGGGAACAGCAGAGAGGTTAGAACCTGAGATTATGTTAGGCTCTTTTCTAAATCAGTTTGATGACTTTCTCACTCCATAAATGAATAGAATAATGTTAGATCCACCCTCCAAATGCCCCCCTATTCTTACTCATTTATGGGAAACCAAAGGAAAAGAATATGAGCAAAAGCCCCGGTCAGTCTCAGTTTGGAAGCTTTGCAAGAGAAAAAGCGACAATAACTTAGGAAGGATAGTAGAGGGACATAGTATTTCATCACAGGGAGTGAGAGGAGAAAATAGTAAAGCGATCAAAGAGCTTAAAGCAGAAATAGCATATAGAAATTGCTTACTCCTGGAGATTCTTGCAGTATTAGAGAATAATTCTACTAAAGATAACATGGAGGAAGAAGTATTAAAAAGGAGTTATATTCAACAGTTAGGTGTAATAAATAAAGGGCAGGAAGAAAAGAAAAAAGAGGAAGTAGTAGGGAAAATAAGGGAACGACAATAAAACATATAACAGAAGCAGTGGGGAGGAAGGAAAATTTGGAAATACAACAGTTTGTACAACAACTAGAAGTGCAAAGTGAGAAAGAAAAAAGGAATAAACAACCAATAAAGGAAAAGGAAAGGATGATAGAAGAAACCCATGTTAGGAATGAAATAAAAACAACAGCAATAAAAAAAAGGAGAATAGGTGAGTATATTTAGAAGAGGAGAATGGAATTCAGCCGAAAACAAGAAGTTATTATCCCTCTGTACAGACAGCTGGTGAGACCACATCTGGAGTACTGCGTGCAGTTCTGGAGACCCAATCTCCGAAAAGACATAGGCAGGATGGAAACTGTCCAGAGGAGGGCAACTAAAATGGTGCAGGGTCTCCACCGGAAGACATATGAAGTGAGACTTAAGGAGCTTAATATGTATAGCCTCGAGGAAAGGAGGGAGAGGGGGGACATGATAGAAACTTTCAAGTACCTCAAGGGAATCAACAAAGTCCAAGAGGGTAGCATCTTTCAAAAAAAGAGGCGTGCAAGAACAAGGGGGCACAATTTGAAGATAGAAGGGGCAGCTCAGAGGTAATTTAAGGAAGTATTTTTTCACAGAGAGGGTTGTGGATGCATGGAACAGCCTTCCAGAGGAGGTTGTGGAGTCAAAAACAGTGGTGGAATTCAAGCATGCATGGGACAGTCATAAGGTAATTCTAGGGGGTGGGGTAGGAAGAAGTAGGCTGCTGGTTAACTAGGATCTGCAGTTTATCCATCAGGTAGGGAAATGGGCAGACTGGGTGGGCCAAGCGGTCCTTATCTGCCATCAAATTCTATGTTTCTATGTTTCTTATTCCAACGTTGGTCTCTCCACAAGCAGGGGAGATAGTGGCCATAGATCACAATAAGTATAAGGGAAAAGGAAGGGCCAGACTCCCAAATGAACAGACAGCAGAAGGCCTAGAATATAGTATCCAGAGAAAGATCAGTAAAGGAGCAAAAAAACAAGCAGCTAAGGATAAAGATGGAAGTATAAAAGAAGGAAAAATTAGAAAGAGATTAACAAACCCAACAGTCTTCTTTAGAGGATTTCCAAGGACTAAGAATGAAAATTTAATAACACTTAAGATAGCAGTGTATAATATATGCAAGGGTTTTAATGGGAAATAAGTTTAGGTGGAACAATGTTGTTTCAGTTTATAGATATCAGACAGGAAAGGAAAAGGGCTGGGTCTGTCTGGTAATGCAGAAGATAGGAGCTAGGCAGCTGATTTTGAATGTTAAAGCTGATTTTCAAAAAATAGGGGTAAAAGCAGAAACAACCATCTGTGGGGATGGAAAAAGACAAAAGGTTAGTAAGAATCCTTTAGAGGAAGAGATTGAGATATCTAGGATAGAGACAGATCCTTACCCAATTAGGAAAATTCAAATAAAGAAAAGAATAACAAATTATTGGGACCCAATAAAAAAAGAATATTCCAGCCTAGAAGTATGCACTAGGACGTGGTGCAAGGAAACTACTGGGAAGTATGCAACAACAAAGAGTTTCCTCCAAAACACTAACCTGAAAAGAGGGGTGCCACTCTAATATTCTTAAGGTGCCAATATTACATTTTATTAAAGTGCACACCAGCTCCAGAAGATGAGAAAACAGCTTGGCATGTTTTGGACGTGAGTCCTTTTTCAAAAGCTGCCTGCTAAAGGTTACAACCCCATTTAAATATGGTAAACAGACATGTGACCAATCGCAAATGAACTTCATACAAAACAGTGATAGGCTAAAAACACATAGTCATTAAGTTGTCTTCAATGGCTAATTTCTTTAAAAAGACCTCAACAATAAGGTGCTTCCAGTGTTTAAACAGTTTAAAACTGCATAAATAAGTATATCAAGGGCCAGCCCGGTGCGCTGAGGGTTGAGGCGCTGGACGCCACACCTCGCGCTGCTTCGGGGACCCGGGTTCGGGAACGGACTCAGGTCGATGGGGTTCAGCGGGGAGAGGGAAGATTGAGTGTCCCAGCAGATGCTCTCCTTCCTCAGGGAGGGATACCAGGCGTACCAGGAGGTACCTGACGTCCTGAAGAGAGCCGGTGGAAGCATGGGCTCTCATAGGGCTCTGGCGGCTCGGTACAGTGGAGTCGGGGAGGGAGAGATGCTGTTGGGTGCTTGGGAGGCAGACGTGCATTAGGACGTCACTCTCTGGACATCAGTCCTCACACCGGCACCTCTAGGGGTTGGGTGGGGAAACAAGAAAATCTGGAAAAAAGCCCTCTCGGTCCTAGATGAAGACCGATCAGTGCCTCCCAGGATCCACTGGACTACGGGCAGACCTTGCTGTGCTAAGTTCTCCTCCAGTAAGGTTGAGGAAGGTTCATCCTCACCCCACCTGGGGGGGATTGCTGGGAATCGAGGTAATACAGGGGAGAACAACAGAGAGAGCACTATAGGGGCAGACTCAGAGTCGGTGTTCCGGGGGTTGATCAGTGGTCCGAAGGACTGGACCAAGGGGGTAGTGTAGGCAGATAAAGTGGTGTGCAAGCACCACAAGTAAAAATCAATAAATAAATAAATAAATATGTATATAAAAAAATGACGAGAAGGTAGGAAGGAGAGCCCATTAGCTAAAGCAAAACAAATAGCAAAAAAAGAAAAAAAAAGAAGAAGAAAGAGAACAGGGGGGTGGAGGGAAGGGAATATAAAATAAATTTACAATTGAGAGGGAGGCAGACATGCATTAGCACGGCACTCTCTGGATGTCAGTCCTCGCACTGGCACCTCTAGAGGTTGGATGGGTAAACAAGAAAATCTGGAAAAGAGCCCTCTCAGTCCTAGATGAAGACCAATCAGTGCCTCCCAGATCCACTGGACTACGGGCAGTGCCGGTGCTGGTGCACACAGGGATACCATTGCTGCAGCAAACCTCACACAAATGGTTGACTCACCAACCAGGAAAAATTACAGGACCAGCACCAGCACACTCTTGGACTGGATCCTTACCAGTCACCCATCGTGGATATATAACACTAATGTTCTCCCTGACTCTCTCAGCTACCACTCCCCTGTTAGCTGCACCTGGTCAAATAAATTCATCAAACAACCACCAAAAACTATCGCCAGCAGGGTTCTACCCAGTGGTCACCTTCCTCAACTCAAATCCCACCTCCTCCATCAAGACTGGTCCTCTATCTTCAATGCAACCAACGTAAACACTGCCCTTGACCACTTCATAAACATCTTCACTGTGGCCTGTGACACGTGTGCTCCTATTAAGAAACGCAAAGTCAAATCACTCAGTAACCCTTGGCTCACAGGTGACCTCTTCAGGATGCTAAAAACAAGAGACCACCTATGGGAGCTGGCCAGAAACTCTGAAAGGCAAAACGGCATCCAAAACTACAAATGTGCCCGCAATGACTGCACCAAAACCATCCAGCAAATGAAGTCCGCTTACTATAAGCATGCCTTCACAAACTCCTGAGGCAATGGTCGGGAATTCTGGAAGAACATAAAGGAACTCACCGGGAATCCACCCAAAACTCCCCCATCAATACTCAACATCAACGGAACCACAATCCTCAACCCAAAAACCATTGTGGATACCTTTAACAAAGCCTTTACCGACCTCAGCGTTGTCCTACCCCAGGATTACTTCAAAGATGGTGAAGCCCCTCTGTCCGCAATGAACACTTCTCCCACCAGCTCCCCCCGCTTCTACTTCAAAGCAGTCAAGGCTCACCAAGTGCTCAAATATGTAACCAAAGCCCTTGGTAAATCAAGATTCAGTAATGACTCCCTCGATCTCAAAATCCTGTCTCTCACACTTGATGAAGTGCTTAGTCCTCTGAACAGAATTTTTAACCTCTCCCTCAGCCTTAGCCAGTTCCTGGACAGATGGAAATCTACCACTGTCACCCCAATCCATAAAAGTGGTGACAAAACTGCCCACGATAACCACAGACCTATCTCCCTACTACCCCCAGTCTCCAAGGCACTAGAACGCATCATCTCGGACCAGCTCACAGAATACCTGGATACGTACAACATCCTGTGCAAGCAACAACACGGGTTCTGCAAAGGTCACAGCACCTCCACAGCAATACTTGAATTCACCGGCACAATCCACAATGCACTTGACTCCGGTGAACTACTAGGCTCACTCTACATTGACTTAACTAAAGCCTTCGACACAGTCAATCACCACCTCCTGCTTGTCCAACTTCAGAACACTGGGTCGTCAACTGACTCCATTGGCTAGTTTAAGAGCTACATTGAAGAACTGTCCCAAACAGTAAGAATTGCTGATACACTCTCAGACCCTAGACCGGTCCATTCAGGAGTCCCCCAGGGCTCCATTCTGTGACCCCTCCTCTTCAGCCTATTCTTAAACTCACTACTGGACAGCTGCCCAGAACAAATAATTCTCTACGACGACGATGCTGTGATCCTCACCTCAGACCCTGATCCAATCAGATTACATAATAAACTTCAGCAGGCCTTCTCCTCCATCGAATCCTGGTTTCTAAATCATAAACTGCTTTTCAATCAGAAAAAAACAAGTCTATGGTCTTCTGCAGCCCCCACAACAAAAACAAACAACTCCACCTCTCCATTGCAACCAAACAAGAAGCCACCCTAGAGCAAACACAATCGTTCAAGTACCTCGGCATCACCCTTGATCCCCACCTCTCATACACTGTCCATATCAGCAATGTTGCAAAGTCTGCCAATGTGAGGTTAGGCATATTATTCTGGCCCAGGAAACACCTAACCCCAGAAGCACTGGCAGTGGCCGTCCAAAGCTCCATCATCAGCATCATAGACTATGGTCTTATCATATATGGGTCTGCAACTACCTCTGCTCTCAAATGTATCGCAACGTCCCTGAATAAGGCCTGTCATCTCATCACTGGCTCATATCGCCGTACCCACACATGTGACCTTTATTCCCAATCTGGATGGCTTCAACTGGACAAATGCTTAAAATACCAAACCTGCATCACGGCCAAGAAAATTATAATGGGTCTGTCCCCATCTGGTGTCTGTGCCCTCCTTAAGCCTAGTCATAGGAATGTCACTACAAGGAGATCCAATTCCCAGCTACTACATATCCCACAATGTCACACGACCCAAGGACAAAGATCATTCTGCTATCGGGCATCCAACTGGCTCAGCTCTCTTGGCAGTGACATAGCAACCACTCCAATAGTCGGTCTCTTCAAGTCCAAGCTGCGCCTCTCACTGCTTGTATCCTGCGATTGCCCATCTTAACATTTCCACTGTTGCAGCTGCAAATGCCCCAGCACTTACAATCAGTCTTTGCACCCCTAGCACCTTACCTGTCATATTCCCTCGACAAGGCCCCTGGCTTCACTGTCTCCCAACCTCACCCACCTCCCCCCATATCTCCACTCCTGCCTCTGCCCCAACCACCTCCCATACTCTCCCTTACCCCCTGCACCTTCTCCCTCAATCTCCTACCCTCACTTCCCCCACCACCCACCCCCTTCCTTGTCTTGCTCATAGCTCAAGTCTTTGTACTGGTTATTACATGTTTGTAAGTCAATGACTATATGTTTGGTAACTAAAAATGATGACTGTTGCACACGCTGACGTGGAACCTTTGTAAAAGAGCTCGGCTCAAAGGTATTGTAATCCTAGATTGAAATAAATAAATATACATACATTTTTAATAAAGATCACATAGTGGAGGAACACTACATATTTACACAACTATGGAAACGCTCCAAGAAGAACAAAGAAGTACAAATCTTAGTTATTGTTTCATACCAACATCCTTATTGTTTACTATATACAGTCCCAGACATATGTCGCATCATTTTGAAAATTTCATTTACAGTTTATTTTATTTTCTTTAGATATGAGCATATGACTAAATGTATATTAAGTCCTGTTTTTTTTGTAGCATTCAAGGTTATAATCCAGAAGTTTTCCCGGATTAGCATCAGGTTTTCAAAGTCACCCCCCCCTTGGATTTCTGCAAACTTTTTCTATTGCAATAAAATAAAAAAACATGTTGCTCAGGGTCAAGGAAGGTGATAACATGTGCTGTAGCATTTGTAATATATTTTCTTTCTATGGCTCTAATGTGTTCACTGACTCTGGTTTTAAAACATCTCCTAGTTTTCCCTACATAAAATGCATTACATCTACAAATTGCTACATAAATAACACCTTCAGTGTCACAGGTGATACACTCTCTAATGGAAAAAATATTCTCTGTGTTTTAACTAGTAAAAGTCTTACTGGGGTATACTTAGGCACAAACTCTACACCGCTTACCAAAAGAGTATTTTCTACAGGGCAGTGGGCAATTGGGAACCAAGGACAGGAGGATAAGAGGAAGGAAAATCAGAGATCCGAGGATTAACAATAGCTTGATACTGTTATCTGTTGATAGCTCTGTAATAGATTTGGGCACCCCATCAATGGATATTACAAGAGGAAATAGGTATTATCTCTTGGAACTGGAAGTCATTCGTAATTGACTGGAAGGGGAAAAAATATTGTTCTCCCTCCTCCAGAAGAAAAGGTCTCGAAGTAATCTCTTGGTATATAGCGAGACAAGGGGAAAAAATGAAGGATATGGGTTGGTGGAAATTAATTTCTAAATTTACGGTCATTTTGCTACAGGAAACATGGATAACCAATCAGGTGGGGCATCTTTTTGAGAGTTACCAGACCTGGGGGATTCAAACACAAAAAATTTCCAAATATACTGTAGGAGGCCCTCTGGGGGAATATGTACCCTTGTAAGAACTGGCCTTGGGGTGGAAGCAAAATGTATTGTAAAAAATGAAATATACAATATTCTAGGAATGGTTTTATTTAAGGATGGGATGCCCATATGTGTAATTTTGAATGGGTATTTGGTCCCTAAGGATGAGTTGACGGAAATGATCAAAAGAATGGAAACCCTGCAAGAAGTGTTACTAAATGTACAAGTAAAATACCCAGGAACTACCATCATATTGGGTGGAGATTTGAATGCAAGAGTTGGGATACAAACAGAGGACCCATGTAATAATTGAAATCTGGATGACGCTGTAGGAATTCCTAAAAGGACGTCTTCAGATTTAAAAACTAATAAACAAGGACAGCTTTTGTTAAAAGTTTTAAAAATAACTAACATGAGGATGTTAAATGGCAGATCTACAGGAGACAGACAGGGAAAGTGTACCCATATGGGAATAAGGGGAGCTAGTGTTTTGGACTATTTTATAGTTGATGCATATTCCTTCTTTCCAATATCAAAGATGAGGATATTGGAAGTATGGGATAGCGATCACTTCCCTCTCTCTCTCTCTCTCTAAGTATAGATCCATCATTGACTGGGAAATTGAGAACAAAGAACCTGGAAAAGAGGTATGTTGTAAATGAAGTAATGCAAGTGTGTAATAGGAAGACAATAAGACGGATGGAAGAGACTAAAGGGAGAGTTCAAAAGCTAATGCAGGAAAAGTCCCTCCTACAACAAAAAAGGAGAAGTATTGAACAATACCAGGATAGGGGTAAAGGTGGTGTAGAGCAGAAGGGACAAGTAATGGAAAACTTGAGCTCTATGCTGGGGAAGAAGAATGTTTTGGGGCATGCAAAAGAATGATTTTGGCCAAACTAAGAGCAGGAAAGGACAGCAGGACTATAATGAACAAGAAGGAAAAATGAAAGGCTAAATGGTTTGACAGAGAGTGTGCAAGTGCAAAAGCTGGAATGGTGAAACAGGGGAAAAGAATGAAAAACACAAAAGAATTGCAAGACAGGGTAACTTTTATAAACTTAAGGCAGGAATGCAGGATGACAATAAATACAAAAAAAAAATATTCTAGTGACCTGTGGCAAGCACTCCAGATATCAATAGTGGAAAAGGATGCAAAGTCTTTCTGGAACTTAGTGGCATATGGGACGGGTAATCTTAGAACAAATATAGAAGCATTTATCACCTCAGAGGCCTGGGTAAACCACTTCAGAACAATATATAGGGCAGATGAGAAGTCGGCTGATTTCATGAGAAATAATGTTAACACTAAAGGGAATACCCCTGAAAACAAAAGCTGGAATGAGTTTGCAATAAGGGAAGTGGTTGTAGCAATTAAGGAATAAAAAAATAAAGCTCCAAGCATGGATGAGATAGAAGCAGAGATTTGCCAATCAGACACGGAATGGTAGGTGGAAATACTAACACCAATTTTTAATTACATGGTGAAAATGGAAAAAATCCCCGCAAGCTGGCCCATGGGTGTGATTGTCCCCATACATAAAAGGGGACCTATAGAGGACCTGGGAAATTATAGACCAATTACTCTGTTAAGTATAAGCTCTAAAACTTTCTCCAGACTTTTATTGGTAAGGTTAGAGCAATGGGTTGAAGAAAATAATATAACATCTCTTTTTCAGTCTGGATTTAGAAAGCAAAGATCAACTTTAGATCCCATTTTTACACTTATTCCTAGTAAATAAATATGTGAAGAATGATGGAAGAAAAGTATACGTAGTATTTATAGACATTAAAGCGGCGTTTGATAGTATTAACAGAGAGCATCTGTGGGAAATTCTGGAAAAGAAGGGTATAGATAGAAAATTACTTAAAATGATTAAATTATTATATAAGGATACGGAAGTGGTAATAAGATACAGTAAAGATGGTGCATGTACAGAAGCCCTGGAAATTAAGTATGCTTGCTGGCACCAACTCTTTTTAACATATATATTGAAACTGTGGTAGAAGAACTGCAAAAAATTGACACCTTCCCTCAAATAATGCAGCTACCTGTGAAAATGATGCTGTATGCGGATGACGCTATTATTATGTCCCAAACTCCACTGGGGATAAAATTAGCTTTAACCTCGGTTGTTAGTTCACTTAGGAAGATTGATTTGGAGCTTAACATACAGAAGACAAAGATCATGGTTTTTGTATGTGGAAATTCAAACTCAAATTTAAATTCAATTGTACATATGTGGATAATAGGAGATAAACAATCAGAGGAAGTAAATGCTTTCTGCTATTTGGGGCTCTGGTTCTCAAAGATCCTAAGTTGGAAAACCCAAGTACAAAAAATAAAGGAAAAAAATAAGAGAACGGTACAGGCAATTGCAAGGTTTGGCAACACGCTTGCACAAAACTCTTACGTGGCACAAATTAGATGTTTGGAGGCGAAGATCAGTGCTCAGATGCTGTATGCCTCAGAGATATGGGGGGTACTGGGGATACAAACACACTGGAATCGATACAAAATAAGTTCCTTAAACAACTATTGGGGGTATCTATGTACACACATACCACAATGATAAGAACAGAAACTGGAGTGCACTCTATCAAAACAAGGATTGGAAAAAGAGCAATATATTTCTGGTATAGAATAACAAACAATGAAGCACCCAATCTCACCCAGTATTCCCTAATGGAGGAGTGTGAAGAAAAGTATATTGGTGCAGTGATGGGGCTGTCTGCTTTAAACTCTATTTTAAACAAATTGGGATTAGAATATAATTACATCTTACAACCTGACAAGGGTATTTACTTGTTTAAGAACCAGGCCATACAAAGATTATTGGATGTTGTTGCAGCACAAGATATAGGGAAAATACAGGAATGTAGGGAAGGGGAAATATATAGAAATAGTAAAAATGTGTTTTTAACAGAAAAATATTTGGTCTTCTGTGAGAATAAAAACCAGAGAAAAGCACTGAGTAGACTGCAAATGGAACAGATTAATCTGGAGGAAAAGTATAGGATAGGGAGGGTAGCACCTGTGGTGTCATGTTATTGCTATGAAAACTGCAAGCGGGAAATTCCTCATGTGATCTTTGACTGCCCAGTTTTTGCAGTCCTAGGATAAAATGGATATGGCCCCTAAAAGATTATTTAGAGGGGTTCAAGTCATGGGCTAAAACCATGAGTATATTTAAGTCAGGGCATGAGCCAGTAATATACACATTACCAAAGTTTGCACAACACATTTTTTATGTGTGGGAAAGGGAAAAAAAATCAGAGGAGGAAAGAATAATATGAATAATAAGATATGAGAGATTTTATTTTATATATACAATCATGGATTCCTTATACCCAGCTTAGCTTTGCCTTATATTGCTTTTAAAGTTGTCTCGATTGCAAGAATGTAAAGTGGTAACTGTGTCTAGGATGTATTTTTAACAGGTTTTAAAATTTAACATGTAACAAATTTTCTTTACATACATGTGTGTTAAAATAAAATTTGAACTTGAACTTGAACTTTGAGTGAAAATATTAAATCGGCAAAGTTATGAGCAGTCGTTTTTTTGGAATTTTTTCACTAAATTTGCAATATGGGCTTTTTGGGACCCCACCTCATGAACAGTGGCTCTTTGTGTCGTTACTCAGTCCCAAAAGGTGATTCCATGCAGAGACCATGACATCACCTTTTGAGACCCAGGAACAAAAGGACAGTGATTTGTTCACAAGGTGGGGTCCCAAGAACCCCATGTTGAAAATTTGGGACCAAAATTCCTTAAAATGGCTGAGATATCAACCTAAATTGAAACCCCCATTGAGTCCCATTATACGGCTTACCTTTCATACTTTCAATTTGCTGGTTGGCTTTGAAGAGTGCAGACATGTCCCGCTTCACAGAAGATCGCATTCACTGACCTTGGAGGGTAAATATAGGGTAAGAGGGGGATGGGGGATGTGGGTGCACAAAGGGAAGGTCGGGATGGGGGAGAGGGATGGGGAGACAGCGAGGGATGGTTTTCGTTTACAGGTAAAAACATTAATAAATATAAATTTAGGCATACTGGGGTGGGCTCCCAGTGTGCCACAATAGCGGTGGGGGGGGATGCCAATACTGGGACGGGGCACCCCAATGTTGGCTAGGGGATATAGACGAGTTGGGGGGGCACATCTGATACTGGGAGTGGATATCCTGGTGTCAGAAAGGGGAAATTGTTTAACCAGGAAAGACACACTAAGCCACAGCAGGGAAAGGGGACATTGTTTAGCAAGGAAAGACACACTAAGCTGCAGCTGAAGGGCTCACATTTCAAAGGACAGAGCCGCACACACTGTTGGCTTTGTCCTTTGAAATGTTTGCCAGGACAAGTCCCCTCAACAAACCAGTGTCATCGGGACACTGTCTGCTGATTTGCAGGCCACAGACTGGCCCCTGCAGCACTGCTGGCCATTGGGCTAGAACCCCTCATACCTCTCTCTAGTAACTCTTATATCAACATGTTTGCCTGCGCTTGCGCACATGACAAACATAAAAATGTGTGTTTGAATTAGAATTAAATGTGTGGTGTAATACTGCCTATCTTCTATTAAGTACTATTTATTTATTGAAAAGTTTAACCAGGAAAGCACACTGAATAATCAGGATTGCTCGTCTCCCGGTGCGTCCTGGTGGAAGGGGCACAGGAGGAACAGAAACTGTACATTTGCCAATGAAGACCACAAATATGAACAAACTTTATTTTATTTTATGTATTAATTAATTTATTTATTAATTTTCTAAGAAAGTACCTGTGAGCCAAAGGCTCTTTTACAAAGGTTACATGTCATAGCAATCACAGATGTACAAATTCAAAATACAGAGGTTACATATACACAATCATCAAATATTCAGTTTACAGTAGGACAACGTTACAACCAGTAAAAGTATCAAATGAGGAGTACAAAATACTGAGCAGAAAATGCTAGAACAGGTTCAGTTTGTAAAGTTATGCACTTTTGCAGATATGGACAGTTGCTCTGGGATAAAATTAGGTAAACTATGAAAACCCTGATCTAGGTTGCCAGAACATGTTAAAGCAACAGTTCTATTATCTGAAGTGCTAATAAGAATAGGCAGCAGGGAGGCCCATGTTACCATGGTGAGAAGTGACAAGGCAGAGACCCTGAAGCCTATAGGTGGAAAGTGACTTACTGGGGTGGGAGGGGGAGGTGAACAAAAGTAAAATGAGGGAGATAGGGAGGGTCAGGGAAATGAGAAAATGGGGGAGGAGAGGGGGCAGAGAGGGCAGAGGAGGGGCAAAGGAATGAATATGGGTGGGGTGGAAGTGAGAGGATAGGACAACATGGGAAAGCCAGGGGCAGAGAGGGGGGCAGAAGGGGGGAAGGAGAAAGGGGAAAACAAAGGGAAGGAAACAGGGAGGAGGGAGAGGAGATGGGATGAGGGGATGAGGGAATATGAATGTCACTGGGACACAGACCATCAGGGGTGGAGGGGAGAAAGGGGGGAAATGAGAGCCAAGGGGGTAGAACAGAAAGTAGGGAGAGGAGGGGAGAGCAGCAAGATTAATGAACAAGTAAGAAGGTGGAAGGCTGATAAGAGGAGATTAGATGGAAGGAGAATCAGGTCCCACAATCACAGTTGCTGTTTGAGGCTAGGGCCGTACAGAGTTTAGATTTAAAAGGTCTAGCTTTACTTTTTTTTAATGCCTATGTCAAGCGCATTGAGCTATAGTGGTGCCCAGTAGTCATAGGACCGTTGATCTTGCATGGCTTGGAGGAATGGGATGCTTAGGGTCGAATTGTTTACCCCCTGATATATCTGGGGGTGTTAGGCCGGTTAAGGAGTCTTTGCAGTCTCGGAGTGGTAAGTCCAAGAGTAGATTTCTTGGTGAGAAGGCAAACTTAATACTGAATGCGGCTATCGAGGTTGAGCCACCCTGTCTGACAGTATAGCTTACAGGTGTGGCTGAAGCGGGGTATGCCTAGCACTAGATGACATGCTTTAAGTTCTGTTCTGATATGTTTTAGTGAGGATTGCGAGGCAACACCATAGACTACTAGCCCATAGTTGATCACTGAAAGCACTGAGCCGTATGCTGCAATTTTTAGTGCTTCAGCAGTAAGACATTGACCATGTCTGTACAGTAGTCCCAGTTCTGCATTGGATGACTTTGTAACTGAGTCAATATGTTGGCTGAATGATAGGTTGATGTCTAGTGTCACTCCCAGGTATTTAAAAGTTTGGACCATTTCAAGGAGAGAGTTTCGACTGTTAAGAATATGAAGTTGGTTGGTACAGTGTTTGTTACGTGACAATGCGAATAACATGGTCTTGTTTTTTTTTTGTTTTTTTTTGTAATTAAGGAGTAATTTTGATGAAGGAACCAATGTTCTACAGAGGATAAGTTAGCCTGCATTTGTTTTTCAAGCATAGTAGGGTCGGCATTGCATGAATATAGGATGCATCATCTGTGTACAGCAGAATGTGGTCATTTACAGATTGTGGAGGTTGTTTAGAAATAAACAGAACAGTAGGGGGCCAAGAATATAGCCTTAGGGAACCACCGTAGTGACACTACGGTTTTTGGAGAAGGTATCTTGTATTTTTACTTTTTGGACCCTCCCGGTGAGGTAGCTCCTGAACCAGTCTACAGATTCAGAGAAGAGGCCAGTAAGGGAGAGTTGACTCAGTAGCAGATTATGGTTTACGGTGTTGAAGGCCTTGGTGAGGTCAATGTATGTAGCCCCCACCAAGAGCACTCTGTCCAGGGCGTTGTGAATAAAGCTGGTATACTTGACTAGAGTGTTGTAGTACTGTATTGTTTGTGAAAGCTGTGTTGTTGCAGGCATTGCAGTTTGTATTTGTCTAGATATTCTGTCAGTTGGTCAGAAACAATACTCTCTAATGCCTTTGAGAGAGGGGGTAAGTTTAATATTGGGAGGTAGTTTGCAAAGTTGTCTCTATCTCCACTTTTGAAGACATGGGTGACCACCGACACCTTCCAGATCTGTGGGAATTTGCCAGATATCAGGGAAAGATTTAGGATTTTGGTGAGGGGAGTGAAATTATGTCCAGGGTGGGTCTAACTAGTTTGAGGTCAAGCTGATCACTACTAGTTCTGGAATTTCCAAGAGCTTTTATCAGGTATTTTTTTTCGCCTTGTGAGGGGTAATTACTCTGAGGTAGAAAGGCAGGAGAGTTTGATTGGGTCCCTGGGTTTTGTGTGGGGTATATATCAGCTGGGGGTAGGAGGAAGCTAGGAGGCAGCACACCACTGAGGCTGGTAAATGCCTTGTTGAAAACATTAGCATGTGGTAGTGATCATGCATGGGATGACCCTCAGTGTTCAAAAAGGTGGGAGGAGTTTTATTGGGTTTGCCAGATAAACTTGATGATCTCCCAGAACCAACGGCTCACTCTTAAAGTAATTGTTTTTGACCTTATGAATAGCCCAGGTGCACTTATTACAGGCAGTTCTATAATTCTGGTAGTCTGCCAGGGTGCCAGAGTTTGTAGTTTTGCACCACAGGGTGTCTCTATGTTTCATGAGGGCTAGTAGCTGGGGGGTGATCCGGGGCTGTTGTAATCACTGATCTTTCATTTAGTGAAGGGGGCATAGCTATAACATACTGCATTAAACTTGTTTATGAAGCGTTCAAGGGCAGCATTGATGTCAGTGCTAGATTCAAGAAAGCTCCAATCTTGGAGGCTGAGGTGAGCTTTTTGACCTTCCAGTTTGCCTTTCTTCAGGAGTCTTGAATTGACAGTTTTGGCAGGCACCTTTGGGGCCTTATTAGACTATTTGCATATTACTGGGGAGTGGTCACAGAGAGTCTGGAGAACTGAAGTGACGGTTATTCTACCGGGCTGGCTTGTGACCATCTAGTCGATTTTAGGCTACCTGTGCCTGTCTGGTAATTAAGCTGTGTAGGGGTGTCTATTAGTTGCATGAGATTGAGTGAGGATAGCAAGTCCTTATAGGGTCCTGCATCGGGGGAGGACCAGTTAATATTAAAGTACCTGGCCATTATCAGTTCAGTGTTCAGGCTCCAATCTGAGAGGTAGATGATGGCAGATTTGAAGCAGACAGCTTGTTCCTTCGGCAGAATATATACCGAGACTATGGTAAGAGTTTTACCATTTATGCCGTGTATTACTTTTATGGCCAGCATTTGAGCCCCACATTTGGTGTCCTACTGATTTAGCATTTGGCCCTGGATGTGGTCTTTGACATAGACTTGGTAAAAGAGGAGGAGGGTGTGTTATCTATCTAGTCTGAAAGAGTCACACCCAGAGAGTTGTACAGCAGGGTCAGGCACCCTGGGCAATAACCAGGTCTCTACCACAGCGAGGATGTCAGGCTGATGTTGTGTGACCCAGACTTGGAAGGAATCGATTTTTGCCAGTAGACTACACATATTTATCAATGCTATGATCAGAACATTCTGTTTTTTATGTAAAGTTGTAGTGCATGATATTGGGCCTGGATTAGGGTGTATGTTCCCTGAGATTAACAGAAGCAACCATGTTATTCTTATTGCCTGCCACTTCAGATATGTTAGGGCCTGTGATTGGCTGACAGAGCGTCTTTTTTGTGCTTGTCCCTTGGGTAGGCTAGAAGCATGTCAATGATTGGTGGTGGGATGGGATACCTATAATGGCTACAGGGCTTATGGTTCCATGTAGTAGGGGGTATGTTGCTTAGGACTGATGGCATTGGTGTACTAGTGGTTTTAGAGTTTTTCACGTTTTGTTCTTATGGCATTTCAGTCTGGGGGCAATGAAATGTTGGGTCTTTAACATTCTGAGGTGTGCTAAATAAAGGGTCATATTCATAATAAGGCTCAGTAAAATTCAGTTATGCAATGTATAAAATAGTATTACGCAGCAAAGAACACATATATACATAACATTGTGCACTACAGATTATGAGACATACAGTAACTGCAAGTCCAGAACATAAGACATAAGTGTCAGTAAGTGTTAAATAATTAAATTAGGGGTGGGGGAAGAGCCAGGAGGCAGTGAGTACAGTAAGTGGCAGTAAGAAAGCAGGGTAAGTAGGGGAGGCGTGGGCAAGCAGTTGTGCAGTCGAGCCACATGGCTGGGAATCACCTTAAAACGTAAAATGGTCAGCCACTGAGATGTGGTAGAAAGAAGTTTGGTGGGAAGAGAGCAGCATAGATTAGGGATCATTGGAAATGTGAGTTGGGGGCAGGTGCAGTTTGGAGATGAGACGTTAAGCAATGCAGGTGAGATGGATGCGGTGGACGAGGAATGATGGATTTGTGGTGGAAGGGAGTTTCACAGTTTGGGGAAGCAATTTGTGGTGGGAGGGCATTCCAGAGTTTGGGGAAGTGGTATGAAAACTTTGATTGTCATATAGTGGTCTTGCATTGAGGGATAATCAAAGTGCGGGAGTCATTTGATCTGAGAGAGTGGGGGGAGGGAGGAAGGTGGAGGGAAGAGGTCGGAGGGAAGAGTGCCAAACCAGAATTTAGAAATTAATTTGGTGCGGTGGGAGAGTCATCTGTCCAGAGAAGGGAAGGAAGGCAAGAAAGTGACAGAGGTTGCAGTAAGGTGGGGGAGTCCAGGGCAAAATGACAGACAGCATTGAAGAGGGTATCCAATTTGGTTAAGAAAGATTTGGGAGTGGCACTGTAGACTATATCACAATAGTCAAAAATAGGCAGAATCATTTTCTGGACTAGTTCACACCTGGCTGTAAGAGGCAGACAACTAAGGTTCTTGTATAGAGTGTTGAGCTTGGGGTGCAGTTTTTTTCAGGATGGCACCCACACGTCCAACAAAGTTGAGATGTTGGTTGAGCCAAACCTCAAGGTACCTAAGTGAGTATGTGTCCTTGAGGATAGTTTTATCAAGGGTGTGGAAGAAAGGTAGGGGGTTTAGCCTAGAGGGTCTCTGCCTAGTGCCAAAGGTCATTAAGACTGTCTTCTTGGCTTTGAGGATAACTTGATGAGAGTGAAGCCAGCTTTGAACATTATTGAAATCAAGTTGGAGCTTAGCTGCTACTTCATCAGAGGAGTGTCCGGAGGTGCACAGGACAGTGTTGCCAGCATACATGTGTATCAAGGATGATGCACAAACTCTCAGGAGGTCATTGAGAAAGATGGAGAACAATAGTGGGCCAAGTACAGAGCCCTGTGTCACAGTGGTGGTAATTTGGAGTATAGGAGATAATGAATCAGCTATCCTAACAGATTGTGTCCTACTTGTGAGGTAGGCTACGAACAAATTTGTGGCAGAGTCAGATTGGCCAGCTGCAGTAAGGTTTCCGATTAGGAGGGGGGTGGGAAACCATGTTGAAAGCCTTAGCGAGGTTGACAAATATGGCAGAGGTGATTTGTCCATTGTCCACCCCTGTTCAGATAGTCAGTGAGTCTGAGTAGGGAAGTTGCAGTTGAGTGGTTCTTCTGAAACCCAGATTGGAACGGAGTGAAGAAGGACGTTTCAGAGAGATAAGAGGAGAGTTGGGAGAGGACTATGTGATACTATTTTATCACTATCTTTCTTTATTGTTTGATGTTGTGTTTTTTTTTTGGTTAATCTGTTTCTCCCTTTGTCCCCATCAGTCAGCAATGCATCTCAGCAACCCACCCAGCACCGCACCCCGACATCAGGCAAGCTTTCCCCCTTCTTTCCCCATGGTTTCCCCTCCATCGTAGGGTAGTTAGGAGCCCTCAACTCAACTCACCTCGAATAGGATCCAGATTCCTGGGGAAGCGCCATTAGGAGTCAGGGCCTGTGGAGGGTGGCTGTTCATGTGGCTTGACCTGGGACCTCTTTTCCTGTTTTTTTCAATTGGTCCCCTGGGTGGAGTGTGCAGTGGTCGAGCTGTGCTTGCTTCTGCCCACAGCAAACCAGCCGGTGGCTCCACTCCACCTTGCTTACGTATGGGCTCCATGGCGCACTGGCACCCAGTCTCTGTTAGGTGTCAGGGAAATGCTGACCCTGTACTCTCTCCCCCTCCAGGAAAGGAGAGCTGTCCTATGGCCTATGGTAGATCCTCTCCCTCCCCAGCCAACCCCTGGCTGCCCGCTCGCACCGCGAACATGGGTCGCCGGTGTGGCAGGAGGTAATGCATGGATGCCTTAGCTCTCTACGCCACTGGGCTGGCTTGTTTGATGTTCTAATTTAAAAAAATAAATACATTTTATTTATAAAAATGATTATGGTTTAATGCGTATGTACTTGTTTAGAAAGTTAATAAAAAGTTTAACTAAATGGCAAAAATGAAAATGTGATCATTTCCCACCTTGTACATGCACGTGGGCATCGCTTACTAGTTAATAACACGCTATATTACTGGCATCAATTATGACATCAGAGCTCCACCACCTCTGAAATTCCAATTCAACCACTGCCTACTATGTAATGCAATCCTACCCCTCTGGTGCTGCCCTGTCAGATTGTCCTACTCTATCAGGACATGTTAACCTGATTATCATGATGTGCTACTCTAATACATTTTGTCAGAAAATAATTTTGTTTGGTAAAATAAATATATATTTTCTAATTTGCTACAAGTATCAAGCAGTGGTAACTGTAATGTGCTGTTGGTGTAATTATTTTCTAATATAAAATGGCCTTCCATCTTTTTACTGGTGACCAAAATTCTTACGTATTGTTCAACTAGTTTTTGTATTTACTTTGGTTTGAGGAATTGGACTCTTATTAAAAGATACAATTATAATTTAAATATTCTGTAATATACACTTAGAAATGGCTTTACTTGGTAGGATTTTCAAAAAGACAGATGTAGGCTATATACCAGTTCCAGCAGCCCTTGCTGTGTCCATTATGCTCTTGAATACAGTGTGTGTTTTTGAAAAGTGCATTCAGTTTGTGGTAATCAAATGTGGTTTCTCACAGCATGCATCCAACTATTTTTGTGACTAAGTCCACTTAGACAAAAAATGATCTATGTTGATTGAGTTCCTGGCTGTTCATGTCCAGTGATCGACATGGAACAGTTTGCGATTGGATCCCTGCATCTTCCTGTCTCCAGGGACAACTGGCCATAGCAGCCCCTTTAAAAATTGCCTTGGAGGCAGTCAAGGTATAATTTGGCCCCATCTGTGCCTTCTATGGGTCTTCTTAGGGGCTCGTTGGGTGAGAATTTTGTGATGTCACCAGCTACTCTTATTTATGGCAGTTTTCTTAAGGTAGAAGCTTTTCTTTTTGCCTACTGTTCATTTACTCCTTGAAACACAATATTTGTGAAGTCACTGATTCTACGTATTTATTTACTAGTTTTGGACAGGAAGGCTTGTTTGCTGAGCCAAAGTTCATTTCAAGGAGTGGCATGTGACAACCTTTGCTTGCTGAGCCAAAGTTCATTTCAAGGAGCAGCATGTGACAGCCTAATATTGCATGAAATATTGTGTTCTATGAGTCTAGAAACATTCAACCCTGTCTTCTTCCCCATGGGTCTTCTTGTACTTTCTATATGGAGCCTTCTTCACTCTCACTGCTCTGCCCACATCCTATGTACAGCTCAGCAGCTTTCTCTTCTTACCTCTTTCTTTTGCCATATACATTCTTCCATCATGTCTTCTCCCGACAACCTCCTTCCATCCGGTACCCCAGTCTCATCATTCAGATTTTCTGGGACCAATTAATTTGATTGAGATACAGGGGAAATGGCTAGCTTGGAGGCTGCATGACAAGAAAGTGCCAAGAATGTATCCCAGGTAAAAATGCTGGGGGTTAAACACACAGATGCTCAGATGGGGAATGCTTTTTATTGTTTTATCAGTAATTGCATTCGTCTGAGGTCCAACCCATGGATGAAGTCATACAAAACTTGTTAGCCAAAGCTCCCACAACTGGAACTGATGAAGATACTAAAAATAGCCTGGAGGGTGCTATAACATGGGAAGAAGTCAAGTGGGCAATAATGCATCTCGAAGGAGGGAAAGCACCAGGACTAGATGGGTTCCCTATAGAATTTTTTCAAAACATTTCAATTCATATTTCTGGAACCATTTTATTTGATTTAGTTTTTGTTTACTGGGTAGGTGCACTGGCCAAAAAATGACTATTTTCAGGCACGACCCGGGAAAGTACAGAGACAAATTTCAAGAGAACATTATGGAACAAAATGCAGGTTACATATAGATGTTTGAGGCATTAACAGCAGAAAATGATGAAAACTTAAGTTAGTAAGAACAATACAGCTGTAGAATTTAACATGTGACAATTACAATCAGGTCAAATAAAGTGACTAGGCAATGTTCGATCAGTGAGGGATAAAATGCTGTGAGAGCAGTAGCAGCCAGGCAGTAATAGGTGAAGAGGGAACTAGAGAGAAAGTGTAGGGAGTAGGAAGGCAATAGGTGGGGGGGGGGGGCATAGATTAGGTATAGAATAAGTACAGGTTACCCAGTAGGGTACAGCAGGTGATGGAAGAATGAAGCTGTGTCGATCAATAAGAGAAAGCAAACAAGTTTTCCAGAAAGGTACAGTAGGAAATGGTAGATGAATGCTAGAAGTTTAGGAAGTGAAACTGAGAGGCAGTGCTTCATGTTGGAGTGGACCCCAGTCACCCAGGAGACCACAGAGGGAAGAGAGGAGTAAGAGAGTAAAGGGCTAGCGTGGTTTGAAACAGGAGCATTTGTTGGAGGAGAAGAGACAGTGGTGTAGCTCTCTCTTAAAAGGTGCTGGAGAGCCTGGCTCAGGGTGCAGTACCTTCCTCCATGCAGTGTGCCACCATCATTGTACTCTCCAAACCAGGCAAAGATCCCCAACACTGTGGTTCATATAGGCCAATATCTCTGCTCACTGCTGACTATAAAATTATTGCTCCTTTAATTTAATTATCATTTCTAATAATTTAATGTAATTTTATGTAATTATTGCCTCCTGTTAGGAGGCATAGCATAGTGGTTAAGGGCACTGAGCTCCAAACCTGGAGACCTGGGTTTGAATCCCATCAGCCCCCACTTTCATACTGTGTGACCCTGAGAAAGTCACTTAACTTCCTTGTACTCCCAGCTCACACCTGGAAACAGGCTCTGGCTTAAAGATCAAATGCCAATGTTTTACAGATTTACAATAAACACAGGAATTCAAGTCCCTGTGTCATGATTAGTATTTCCTGAAAATATCATGCTGTTTGGTTTTGTGGTTTTCTTTAAATCTGCATCTGTTAATGTGCTCTGCAGTAACTGAAAACAGTGAAGATTTTTCTGTCCCTATCAGTGAGTGATTACATCATTCCTGTCCAGCCTGTTGCTGTAGCTGTAGCAATGAAGTCCTTAATTGCCTGTAGTTGCTGTTGTACTTCCCAGTCAGAGCAGTCTGTAGGGCTAATTGTCTTTGTTCCAAGTGTGTCACTAGCCCATCTGGTTTGTGTCTAGATGGATTGTATCATTCTGTTCTCATAAAGAGTTGGTCATTTGTGTTTCAGTGGGTAACTGAAGTGGTATAAATTAATGTTTCTGAGAACTTTCCTGTCTGTATCACAGCTGAGTTCTTTCACATCAAAACTCTGCATTGTTTTTTGGCTACATAAACACAGGGTTGTTTAATGGATATAAAATCTAAAGTTTAAGTCATAGAAGTAGTGTGCCTTTGATGTAGCCTCCATATATACCTGTATGTTTATGTGAGAACAATATTGTTGTTATGTCAGATTGACAAATGGGTGTCTGCCACCCTTTGCAATTTCAGGAACGTGTACTGTATGAACTCACAAAATTCATTTCTCTGAGGGATTCTGTGTGGAAATGCATCATGTATGTGTGTAATTAGACATACTGTCTGTCATCCTGATGCCCCTGTCTCTTGCCCCTCAGTTGTGGCTGCTGCTCCCTCCTTCCCTCTACCCCCTCAGGCAGGACCAATGCCCCCAGTACCAATCTCCACAGACAGAACTGCCATGCTCTGTTAAACCCTAGAGTCCCAGGGCTTTTGCCTCCACAGTTGGGGCTGCTGCACCATGCTGCAGAAGGCCAACAAAAGGTTGGGATTTTGCTGCACCCTGCACTGTCCCAAATGGGAATGGCTGCTGCAACATGTATACCTTGTCTCACAGTCAGGGCTGCTGTACCATGATGCCCCATGCCCCACATTCAAAACTTTTGCACCAAGCTGTCCTCTACCCCCTTCTACCACTGTGTCTTGCTGCACCATAGAGCTTCTTGCTTCCACAGTTAGGGTTGTTGCACCATGCTGCTCCTTGCCACCAGAGTCAGATCCTTTGGTACACTACCCAAGCTGCTCAAAAGAAAAAACTAGCACTTTCATTTTGTGTTATAGGGTGGGGACAGAGGGTAGCGACAGAGTGCAGCAGGGTGCAGCAGCCCTACCTGTGGAGGCATAGAACTCTAGGGCACAGCAGACCACAGCTGTCTTGACTATCAACATGTTTGCAGGGTGCAGCAGCCTTGGATGTGGTGATGGAGACAGAGCACATCATGGCGCAGATGCCTCAACCATGTGGCAGGACAAAGGGTAGGATCAGGGTACGCAGCCCTGACAGTGAGACAGAGTGTGCATAATGCTGTGGTCCTGCCCATTTTGGGGCAGTGGAAGTGGGTAGCAGGGTGCAGCAAAAGCCTCACCTTTGTTGGCCTTGGGCAGCATAGTGCAGCAGCCTCAACTGTGAAAACAGAGGCTCTGGGACTCTAGGGCTTAGCAGAGCACAGCAATCCTGTCTTTGGAGACTGGAACAGGGGGCAACAGATGGCATTGGGACTGACTGGGAGTGGGGCAGAGGGGGCAGTAGCCTCAACTGAGGGGCAAGAGACAGGGGCATCAGGATGACATATAGCATGTCTAGTTACACACATACATGATGTATCTCCACACAGAATCCCTCAGACAAATAGATTTTGTGAGTTCATACAGTACATGTTCCTGAAATAGCAAAGTGTGGCATACACCCATTTGTCAATCTGACATAACATTATTGTTCTCACATGAAGATATGTATGGAGGCGACAACAAGGACACACTACTTCTATGACTTAAACTTTAGGTTTATTTTATATCCATTAAACAACCCTATGTTTATATAGCCAAAAAATAATGCAGAGTTTTGATGTGAAAGAACTCAGCTGTGATACAGACAAGAGATTTTTCACAAACATTCATTTATACCACTTCAGTTACCCACTGAAACACAATTTGTTTTTTCCAATTGTTTAACCAGGAGTGGCACACTAAGCTGAAAGCTTGTTTACAGGTATGACCTGGGAGCACAGGGAAGTTAACTGACTTGCTCAGGGTCACACAGTATGCAAGTGGGGGGCTTTGGGATTCAAACCCAGGTCTCCAGATTTGCAGTGCAGAGCCTTAATCCACTGTGCTATACTGCCTTCCGCAGTGACCAACTCTTTGAGAACAGAATGATACACTCTATCTAAACACAAACCAGATGGGTTAGTGACACACTTGGAGTAAAGACAATTAGCCCTACAGATTGCTCAGACTGGGAAGTGCAATAGCTACTACAGGCAATTAAGGACGTCATTGCTGCAGCAACAGGCTGGACAGGAATGATGTCATCACTCACTGATAGGGAAAAAAAATCTTTACTGTTTCTTCACTGTTTTCAGTTACTGCAGAGCACATTAACAGATGCTGATTTAAAGAAAACCACAAAACCAAACAGAATGATATCTTCTGGAAACACTAAATATGACACAGGGACTTGAATTCCTGTGTTTCCTGTAAATCAGTAAAACACTGGCATATGATTTTTAACAGTTTCCCCATCCCCCTGTTATCCATGGTCAAGCACCCCTGATTGGCCCCCTACTTCACAGACAGTAATACTTAAGGCACAGGCACTTATCGCATAAGCATAAGTGTCAGGATCTGAGTTCTATTATGCTTTATTGTCATATAATCATGCTATTATATGGTAATCCTAATAGTAATACTGGGGAGCATCTTTGGACCATTGTATAATCATTAGTTAGGCAACACTGCCATCTACAGCTTAGTGCAGAATAGCTATTACCAAGCAATTATGTGAGACCCTGTAAGATGACCTTGACTATGAGATATGTCTTTGTTTGTGATATCCAAGTTTTATGCTGGATCAGCAAGTGTTCCCAGGCTAGCTAGACACCTAATTGCCCAACAGTATGTTTTATATATCTTTTTGCTGGTTGCCATAGTAGTTATCAGAAGTAGTTAGTTAGGCAACACTGCCATCTACAGCTTAGTGTAGAATAGCTATTACCAAGCAATTATGTGAGACCCTGTAAGAAGACCTTGACTATGAGACATGTCTTTGTTTGTGATATCCAAGTTTTCTGCTGGATCAGCAAGTGTTCCCAGGCTAGCCAGACACCTAATTTTCCAATGGTATGTGTTTTATATATCTTTTTGCTGGTTGCCATAGTAGTTCAGAAGCATAATACATATTTCATTATGCATTTTTCTCTGAGAAGAGATGAGACCTGATGAATTTGCTACCTAGGTAAGCTTTAGGAAGATTGCAAATATTCTCCCTTGGTGTGATTTTCCACTATGTTTGTTTGGTTCTAAGCCTGCTTATTACCAGTGTAAATTATTTATAGTAGGCACTACTCATCTGTGTTTCTCCACTGTTGTGCGGTTCTAACCAAGAACCTAAGTGAGGGTGCTTTATTACCCAAACTAAATTTTGGCAACTGTGTGCAGGTTTGGAATGCACAAAGTAAAGATTCCATTACAGTTCTTTTGAACTCAATCTCAAGCAGAGTGATGCAATTTAACCACTCGGTCCTGCTTGAACTTACGGTAGTTGTTCTTCAGCAAACTTATTTTGCTTTGGTCTCGGGAGTGGCACACCCACCCCAGACCTCTGGTATACTCCTTTTGTGAGTAGGCAGCGTACCTCTTTGGCTAAACTATTTCCCACAGGGCACCAAAAAGCTGTTGGGTTACAGCTCCAGGGATTTATAGCAGTCTTCTCAGTTGCTTTTTTTTTTCTTCTTCGTGTGTTAACCCCTTTGTGTCTAATGTTTGAACTGTGCACAGAACTGAGACTGGATGACACAAAATACCTCTCCTCCCATGCAGGGCTGACTGATTTTGGGCTGGATGCAAGATCAGCTAAAGATCCATTGCTTGCCATCTCAGAACAATATCTTCAGTCCAAGCAAAAAGCAAAGAAGTGTTATTTAAAGGGCTTGTTAGTGGCAGCACTTCACACTGCTGTAAACAGTCTACTTGCCTGTTGTGTCTCTCTTGAGCTGCAAAATGCCTCTCTAAAAAAGAGGGTGGGGTTGCAAGCACAGGAGCTCTTGAAAAGGGAACAGAAATTGGCAGATGAGACACAGTCCCTCTGTGACCACAACAACAGACTGTTGCATTGCACTGCTCAGGAAACAGAATGAGAAAACTGCATGTTAAAACAGGACATTGAAAGGTTAAACTGTGAAAATAAACAGCTGTGTTATTTAAATGATGTTTTGACTTATAAGAATGAGAGTTTACGAGAGGAGAATGCAAGACTAATAAGTCAGTTGGATCAGGAGCTCAGGCAGAACGTTGAATTGGGTGTGGTGTATAGAGTGTTGCAGAGAAAGATTCAGAAAGTGATTGAGCAGGGCACTGCTAGAGTCTGTCACAGCAGATGTAAGGCAAAGATGGTGAAACTGCACCATCAGAAAGAGGTTCTTGCTGGCCATGTTACAGCTACAGTATTAATGGTTTTCAATATACACCCACTGACATCACGTCATCAGGAGATGATGACTCGGATTACGGGAACCTGGAGTGCCTCATCACATCCAAGCCCCCAACCCACAGGGTGATGGCATTCACTAGCCATCTCCAAGATGGCCATCATGTTGGCACAGCGCCCATGTTGCCACGTCACAACCAACATGGCAGCCCCATGACAACAACAAACATGTCAGCCCCCATGACAACAACAAACATGGCAGCCCCCATGACACAGGAGGCCCACCACTACCCAGTCATCCCTGCCATCCACCAACTAGTCATGCACCCCTACTGGCTCCTGTCAACAGGCCACAAGTTTACACCACCCCAATGGCTCCCCCTTACCAGGGAGGATGGTGCAATTGTGCGAGGCATTGTGCAGGAGGTTATTACCTCTCTAGCTACCTCCACCACACCAGATGCACTATCACCCCTGCATAACCAAATTCAACACATGGTTGAGAATGCTGTCAGCCAGGACAGTGTGCTCAGAACAGTTGCTGATGCAGCAGCAGCTGCTAGCCTCAGTTGTGCTCTAGCCACTACAACCCAGACACAAACATCCAATCCCCTGCAGATTGCTCATTCTGTTCAATAAATTGCCCAAGGCATTGGACAGATAGGTCCCACTGACAAACTCAGCTGTCATTTGAAGAAGGTGCGCTCACTCTGTGAGAAGCTTTCTCTCCAACCACAGTACCAGGTTCAAGTGCTGAGACAAACCATCGAGCCCACCCTCTGGGCCAAGCTCCCAGAGGCTGTCTGCAACTGTGACATGCTTGATTTTAATGACTTTGCTCAGCCCATCTCTTAGCCAGTGCCCCAGGTTTCGTTGGAGCCCACTTGGCCTACAAGGTTAAGCAGAAAGTAAAAGAAAGCCCAGCAGCTTACCACCAACAGCTGTGGCTTGCATATGAAGCTGGCAAGGGCTTGGCAGATGAGACTGCCAGTAAAAAATAAACTGAGAACAAGGATTTATTCCTCAGGAACATGACTCCAGGCCTGAGGGAAAAAGTTGAACTCAGTGTTAACCCACAGACTGACACTTTTGAACAAATCCTTACCAAGACAGAGAGAGCCTTTCAGGTCTACCTCTGCAACCTCATCTTAGGCAAAAACAACAACAACAAGGCAGCTGCCATCAGTAACACACCCCAGGTGGACCCAGCCCAAGTTGCTGTGGTCAACCCTGACCCCACTCACTACACTGTGGAAGGTGGCAATACCAATCAGGCAGCCCCTTCTGATGACTGTCAGGCCCAGTCCCACAAGGGGGGGGGCAACCGAAACTACAAAAACAACCGGAATAACAATAACAATTGGAATTGGCAAAACACAAATCCCAATAAAAAGTGCCATAATGGGCCTAGCTATAGGGATTTAGAAGATGAAAATGAGACCCTCCAGAAACAACTGGAGGAGGCCCTTGCTGGGATGGATAGCACTGCAGACCGTTCTGTTGCAGCACTGACACCATTCAGCAGTACAAACCCTTTCAGGCCTTCACCCTCAGCAAGGTCATGTGACCGAGGAACATATCCCTTTGCAGTACCAGGCACTGGCCAGGCTTGTGCAGTGATTGAGAAACTGCCCATTGAGCGAGTGGAAATTGCAGCTTTGACATCACAGGTACAGTATTCCTGTCCTGTGACGCCCCAAGGGGGGGCGGAATCCAACAAGCTCCTACAGGCCACAATGTCCAGGAACAGAAGGATGAGAAAAAATTAGGTAATCATTCAGATTGACAATTACAGGCCCCAGTCTGGATTGTGAGTCACTAGCTTGTTGACACAAACTGATGGCCTTGTGTAAGGACCATGGTCGGGGGCTGCCAACTTGACATGCTTCTAGACACAGGATCAGCCATGTCAGTTCTCCATGATGAGAACCCAGCCACTTGTGCCTGGTCCACCAGCTAGCAGACAAGTACACAAGGTGTAGATGGCGCCCATCTACAAACTTTTTGATCTGTAGCTTTACCTGTGTAAGACTCACATGCGGTGGCAGCCATCAAACACAACAAGGAGTATGACGTCATAGATTTGTTCAAAATCTTGGTGTGTTTGCTACTAACAAGCATTACTGTGGTAGGATGCCCACCATCCTAGATATTCCAGGACCCAAAGCTGCTCAAGACTCTGACCATGAAATTTGTAGGTTGAGAAATGAATGTGAAATACTGACAGACCTACACTCATGCAGCATATTGTGATCAGACTCATTGCTTGTTCAGTTTGTGGCCAAACAATCAGAGATTTTGGAACTCAAAAATGTCCCGTTTGACCATGGAGGACAAGCAGCCATTTATTTACAACTTGCTGTCTGGTAAGTGTTCTTACAGTTCACTCCCTATTTTTGTGCTCACACCTTTTTTTTATGGTACCAGAACCACTACTTACCTTGGGTAAATGTTTAAAGCTGTTCTAATGTCGCCTGCAACAGCTTGGGTGTGATATATATGTGTTTACTCTATTGGTATTGCTATTCACTTTTGGATACATTCAGACTCAATGGTATATACTACAGCTGTTTTGTGCTCCGTACCTAATTATTGGTGTGGTCATCCATGTTTCAGGGTCATTGCTAGTCAGTTGTTTTGCAGTTTGTGATATAAGAGGTTGTTGTACAGGATTTTCCTTATGGTTGGAATCCTGTTGTCTCAGATGATTCCATAGGAATTCAGTAGGGCATGGCATGTTATTGATGGTTCGTGTAGGTCAATACGGACGGTGTTTGAAAATGAAAGACATGCTAAAAAATTATTTGTTCACAAAGATTACAAGTTATTACAATGTGTACTCTGCTGTGTCCCAACAGTGTGTTTATGACTGGTCAGTGTTTTTAATGTGGGCTTAGTTTACAAAGGTTTGTTGTTTTATACATTAAAAAAAAAATCTAATTTTAAGTTTACTTGTACAACAACTGCTAAATGCATAACCACAAATGAGCTAGGACTGTTGCTAGCTCCTCTGGGCTGACAACCAAATTACTTTACCCTATTCATGACTGGATTCAAATCTCTGCAGTAACAGTTGCAAGCTCGGCTGACGAGGGGTTGCTAGAGATTCCAAGGGTATGTCTGAAAAGATCTGGGGCAAGTGCTTTTAAGTATGCTGCCCCTACCCTTTGGAAATCTCTACCCCAAAGGCTTTGGGAGTGCACAACTGTGGAGGGATTTAAACAATCCTTAAAAACCTATTTGTGGCTGCAGGCATTTGGAGATTGAATTAGTGGATTTTATTAACTGATGTCCGATTTTTTAATTATTAATTTATTATTGTGTGTTTGTATTTTAAAGTGTGTGTATTTATGAACTGTATGACACCTTGGTTTTTGATAAGGTGCCTAATCAATACATTTTTATTATTATAACTATTTATTATTTTTCTTTGCTCTTGGTGTCTGCAATATAGATACACTTTAGTACATTTTGGTGCTTGACTCCACTACTGTTTCAAACCTAAATGGCTATGTTTGATTCCCAACAGCCATCATTTTCAAACTATGTGACCTTTAGCAAGTAACTTAACCTTCTTGTGTTTCAAAATCTTTTGTCACTACCAGTTCAAACTTGATGTGTGACCCGACTTAAACCATTCATTTCCACTAAAAATGTATGTTTTCATGGAAATGCACCAAGGGTGAACCCTACAGTTTTACTTTTTTTATACAGTACTTGGGCTCTGTCCAAGCAAAAAGGACAGACATTTTCTCCTGGGCTTGCAGCCAACACAGCCAATGCCCAAGGCCTTCCTTCACGAAGGTTTGGTTGTAACACAATTCCTTTGTTCCTGAACAATATCACATGATTCCCATACTATGCAAGGTGCTGGGGGGGGGGGGTACTCACCACCCCCAGTATTTGTTTTGTTTTTATATATACAGTATACTGTTAGAAACAAATATTACAGCTGTTTTTCAGAGAGTTTACCATCTACAGTTAAACACAATAACCTTTTTTGTTTTGTTTTGTGTGTGACCATGGTGTTCTTATTTTTTATTTTATTTTTGAAGAATGCATTCTAAGATATATGTACATATGGTTTTACCATTAATCCAGATCTTTTATCAACTCAGCTGATATTTTGTAATGTTTAAGATAAGGGAGCCCAGGGACGCTTGGCTTCTTTTATCCTATCAAAATAATCCTGTTTTATTTTCAGGTTGTCTATGTTTTTTTTTTTCTTCTTTTTTTCCTCCTAGGTAAAAAGGAAGTTCCCATTGTCACAAACCCACTCAGCAGGTCAGGTTCTCTGTGCCCACAGTGCCAACCTCTGAGTGCAGTATTGTGAACAGTTAACAGAACAGGGTAACCCACCTGTCTGTTTGTGGGTCCAAATCACCTTTGGTCTCAAGTTCTGGAGGGATTCAAACTGTGAACCTTATGCTAGCACACCCAAATGTACAGGCTCAGATAATTCTGCTCTTCAGAGAATGCCAGATATCTTTCGCCTAAGGGCACTTAACCAGGTATTCAAAACGAACCCTAAAAACTCTATGAAAGACCTTAGGAAAATGCTTACTTTTTCTCAGTTTGGTATTACCATTAAGCTTATGAACAGTGTCAAATTTAACCATCTGTACCTCACATGTAAAAGAAAGAATTTTGAAGGCAGTCTCTTTAAATTTAGATTTACTTAAAAATGAAAAAAAAATATGTAAAATATAAACACAGGACCATATATCACAAAGCATAAAATCACTTAAAAGAAAACAAGGAAAAAGTACAAATAAACTCCTACCACAATACAATTAGACTTGTCTATCTAATGTATTATTACCTTCTTACAGTGCTTATAGATAGATGTTGTTGTTTCAGAGTCCAACAGGAATGTCTCTAAAGATCAAATAAAGAATAGTTTAAAACTGTCTTTGAACCTGCCTCTTCCATGATGTCACCTAGCTCCTCCTTGTTAAATATAAAAAGAAATATAATACACACAGGATGTCCCATCACTCAGGAGGTATATTAAATAAGGTGACATCAGCAAAAACTAATTTCCCAATATGACTTTTTCATCTTGAGTCTTTCCTTTGATCTAGTGTGGTTTCCTGCTTTTCAAAGACATCACAGGACTTTTACAACTCTGCAGTTTTCACACCTAGATGTCATAAAGCTTCTTTTAGCACCAGTTGAAATTAACTGTCCTTCCTCTGAAGATCATCATAAAATGGATATTTTAGTTTCTAACTTCAAAGTAACACAGACCATAAACAAGGCTATAAAATGTGACTTCTTGGAAGTTAGTCACATTGAAGAGCTCTGCTGTTTAACATATATCCTGTCATTTTAACTGTAACCTGGGGGGGGGGTCATCTCAGGAGCACAGGATGTCTCATGACAGACAATCACACTCTACATTTTGTATATTACAAAATCATAGAGCAATCAGAACAAGCTGGCCAAGCATCACACCCATCTCTTGGAACAGTACATTTATAGGGGACAGCAATGGGGCCACTCCATTACCATATATCCAGTGTACACTTTTTAAGGTGTAGTGCAGCACCCACAGAGGTTGTAAGGTACATCCCTTTCTTCACATAGGGATGAATAAAGGAAAATGTGTATTTATTAACAACTATTTGTTATTTACAGGTTCTAAAATACCCACTGTATTCTAACAGTTATAACCCATCTCAGTCTAGCCGAGCTGGGGGATTGATGTGTGTGTATTTCTACATATGCATATCTTTTGATTGTCTTTTCAGCTTTTTTTATCCTGTTCAGACAAATACAAACTAACTTTCTACAGCCTTACAGCAATGGATGTAATTGTCTGCCTTCTATAAGCATAACAAGTTTCCATAATTTCAAAGTTCTAAAGCATTGTATGCCCTGAAAAAGCCATACAAGTTAACAAAAAACAGAGTGGTGACTTGCTCAAATAATTCTTTCAACCAAAACTAAGTAACTTTTACCAAGGACTGCAACTTACAAACTTAAACTGTGCCCCACTCTCTGCAACTTTTTCCATGGTCGTGCTCAACACAAATGAAATTCACAATGCTCTAAGATTCCTGGACTCTGAACTAAACTTGCAGTCTACATTTGTTCTGTTATTTCAAATGTATTTTATGCATTATGCTCAATACTGATATTGTTCTATTGCAAAACGTATGCTTTATGTTTATGCTATTATGCTTTCATATAAAAATCTTGCTATACGTTATCAAGTGTGTATTCAGAAAACTGCTCCACATTTATAAATGTTTTTAATGCCCATGACCAAACCTAGATACCGGGGCCAGCATTGCTGACCCACCCCTACACTATGTGCCAAGCAAAACCCAGACAAATTAATGATCTGTATGTCTCATCACTCCCAGGTACCCCTGGAAAATAAAGTGCACTCTATGCAGGTTTTGTAATTTCAAATCTTAACAATTATAATATGGCATAATTTAGATTATGCTCCACAACCTATGCTTCAAGGTTCCATAGTAGGCCTTATTTCACACTGTACTTTGAAGTATTTAACTATACAGTGTAAATAAGGTAGACCCTTCCACTTGTCACAGGTGCAATAGGCACTATTATTAGTTGGTATAGGCCAACAATATATATATTTGTCCCACTACTGCATAGTGTAACGGGCATATTGCCATAAACTATATGTTTGGAGTGCATTATTATAACATTACAAGATTTTATAACACAAGCCTCAGTTAGGCCTGCCATCAACAAATAGATAGGGAAATCATGTTCATCACTGTCATAGCCTCTTCTGCAATCTGAAAGCAGGGTGTAACCATGATATTTTCATGACTTCACAGATGATCAAATGGTACTATTGGACCTCGGCCTGCACCCCAGGGGTGCAGTCAATGCCCCATTCTTATTTTATCTTTCCACAATTGTCATAAATGTAGGCTCCATAACACCACTCTTTATAAAACAAAAAAGGCCATTGGTTTAACAGATTGTTGTTTATGTGTTCTTAAGTCAGTTTCTAACACACTTTACAAGTTTGCAGGTTTCCACAGTGTCACACACACAACATCTCCATGCACAACAGCAGTAACACTTTCGTCTAAGCTGCCAAATCATTCATCTTTTTCCTTAAAAGAAAACAACTACCACAGCTTCAATGTCATTACCATCTTTCTGCCTGACTGGCTCCATATAAAGACTACTACATGAAGCAGGATATTATTACCTGTGCAAGTGTAATGTTTTCAGCAAAATTACACCTGTTTGTAACCTTTAAATCAACTAAACAAGGTCCAACCAGTTCAGACTCTACAATCTAGCCTATTGTGTCTGTCTACTATTAAGCAAAGCCTAGGGTAGGGGCAATCCCATAACTTCAGCAAGAAGATTCTTCTTTAATTGATCTTCAAGCAAGACATCCATTATCTCCATTGCTGCTCTCTCCAAGCCTGGGTGACACTTTATACAGACTGATTATTACTTATCAACTGTTAATCTTTGTGCCAGGGTGTGATCAACCTCCACAACACAATTGCTACACCAGTGTGGTGGATATTTCCTTAAAGGACTCAATGCACAATCTAATGCACCCCCCCACCAAGGCATCTGCCATTCTAGCCATCCAGCAGCCAGCAACATGAACATTGACTTTCTTACTATGAGGGTATTTCATCTTTCAATTGCCATCTGCATAGTCCCATATGCCTTGTTGGGTTACCACCTTTCTGCAAACGATGAACTCTATAGACTTATTCATATCAACTTTCTAAACTGGTCATCTATGTTTTATAAAGACCTCTCTGTCAGGAGATATTATAAACAGATTCTTCAATCAACCTCCAAGGGTGTGTCACACCTCAACACCAGGTAGCATCTACCTTATCCACTCCCAAAGTGGATTCCATAAACTCTTCTTCATCAACAGACATTGTTATGTCATATTCTGTTCTATGTGGTATTACATGTTAACCTCTTTTTACATGTCTCCACTGTGGTGTTGACATCCATAAGTTATGCACTATGTTTTACAAACACACAATTTCTGCTCCATCTGTGACCACCCCGTACCAACTCCTGAACAGGCCCATTTTTGACAGTAACCCTGCTATCTGTGGTGTACCCTAAAACAACATCAAAATCAACTCCAGTTCCTTTACAAGGCTCGTGCGTCGGGTTTGTAAAGGACTTTTTAGCTCCATCACTACATACCTACTTGGGATTGGTGCCCCTTTTGAGGCACCAAGGGGGGAATGTTATCCATGGTCTAGCACCCCTGATTGACTCCCTACTTCACAGACAGTAATACTTAGGGCACAGGCACTTATCATATAAGCATAAGTGTCAGGATCTGATATATATTATGTTTTATTGTCATATAACCATGCTATTATATGGTAATCCTAAGTATAATACTGGGGAGCATCTTTGGGCCATTGTATAATCATTAGTTAGGCAACACTGCCATCTATAGCTTAGTGCAGAATAGCTATTACCATGTAATTATGTGAGACCCTGTAAGATGACCTTGACTATGAGATATGTCTTTGTTTGTGATATCCAAGTTTTATGCTGGATCAGCAAGTGTTCCCAGGCTAGCCAGACACTCAATTATCCAATAGTATGTGTTTTATATATCTTTTTGCTGGTTGTCATAGTAGTTTTCAGAACTATAATACCTATTGCATTATGCATTTTTCTCTAAGAAGAGATGAGACCTGATGAATTTGCTACCTAGGTAAGCTTTAGAAAGATTGCAAATATTCTCCCTTAGTGTGATTTTCCACTGTGTTTGTTTGGTTGTAAGCCTGCTCATCACCAGAAATAAATAATTTATAGTAGACACCACTCATCTGTGCTTCTTCACTGTTGTGCAGTTCCAACCAAGAACCTAAGTGAGGGTGCTCTATTACCCAAACAACACCCCTTTCCTTTCTGTAAAAGCCAGGAGACTAGACCAGTACTACCCAAAATTATCCATAAGGACCAAGCCGACTTTGTGTAAGGGAGGTAGATGAAGCATAATGTCCATAAGACACTAAATGTGGTATGGCAATGATCCAAGAACCAAGAAGGGGAAGAGGAAGGAGAAGCAATTCTGGCCCTCAATGCCAAAAAGACATCTGACTACATGGAGTGGGGGTATATGTTTGTCACACGCGGGATCTATGGCTTGTGAGAGAACATGGTAAGATAGATTTCAGAATTTTACAACAAGCCATCGGCACAAATTCTGGTTAATGGCTAGCTGTTACAAACACTTTACAACTAGCCATCAGTATGAATTCTTATTTAATGGTCAGCTGTTACAACCCTACACCCTTACGCTGTGGTGTACGTGGATGATATTGCTATCTTTAGTACCAGCTGGGAGGAACATCTTTCCCACCTCAGGGAAGTGCTGGACAGGATACAGAGGGCCACACTCACCGTCAGAGCTGAGAAGTGCTAGGTAGCTATGGGGGAAGTGGCTTACCTTGGGCATGTGGTAGGCCGGGGACAGCTCCGTCCTAACCAAATAAAAATAAATGTGATCAAGGCATGGCCCAGACCAGAAATGCAGAAGCAGGTAAGGAGTTTCCTTGGGACAGCAGGGTACTGTAGGAAATATGTACCTAATTTCAGTGCCCTGGTTGCTCCCCTATCTGACCTGGTAAAAAAAAAAGGATGCCAAAGAAATTTACCTTGGGACCAGCCTGTGAAGCAGCCTTTACCAGACTGAAGGAAGCACTGTGCAGTGCTCTTGTTTTTACAAGTCCTGACTATAGCAAACCCTTTATAGTTTGAACTGAGGCCTCAGACATGGGTATTGGGGCAGTACTGAGTCAGACATCCAACCAAAGGAAGATCACACAGTAGTGTACCTGAGTAAAATGTTACTTCCCAGGGAGTGGGTATACTCTACTGTGGAAAAAGAGTGTCTTGCCATACTGTGGGCCCTAAAGAAGCTAGAGCCATACTTATATGGGCATCATTTTGAGGTGCAAAGTGACCACAACCCACTGGTTTGGCTGACACAAATGGGAAAAATGAATGGTTGACTGTTAAGATGGAGTCTTGCTTTGCAAGGGTACAACATGACAATCCTACAAAGGGCTGGAGTGACAAATCAGAACAGTGATGGCTTATTGCGCGTCTATGAGGAGTGAACACATTTGGGAAGCTCATCCCAAGAAGGGCATAGAGTCGCCAAATTCATTCTAGGTAGGGAGGATTGTGATGGCCAGCTGGTTCTGATTGCGCTATGATTTTGTAATATAAAAAATGTAGAGTGTGATTGTCTGTCATGAGACATCCTGTGCTCCTGAGATGACCCCCCCAAGGTTTCAGTTAAAGTGACAAGATAAATGTTAAACAGCAGCGCTCTGTAATGTGATTAACTTCCAAGAAGTCACATTTTATAGCCTTGTTTATGATCTGTGTTACTTTGAAGTCAAAACTAAAATATCCATTTTATGACGTCTTCAGAGGAAGGACAGTTAATTTCAACTGGTGCTAAAATCAGCTACATGACATCTAGGTGAGAAAACTGAAGAGTAGTAAAAGTCATGTGATGTCTTTGAAAAGCAGGAACCCACACTAGCTCAAAGGAAAGACTCAAGATGAAAGAGTCATATTGGGAAATGAGTTTTTGCTGATGTCACCTTATTTAATATACCTCCTGAGTGATGGGACATCCTGTGTGTATTTTATTTTTTTTTATATTTAACAAGGAGGAGCTAGGTGACATCATGGAAGAGGCAGGTTCAAAGACAGTTTTAAATTATTCTGTATCTGATCTTTAGAGACTTCTTCCAGAGAACAGACAGAACACCAGGAGGAAGGAGCTACTGGTATAACTAAAACTTCTCTGTTGGGACTAAGAACTAGAACTCTTGTACCAGGACCTTCAATTTAGGGTAAAAAAAAGAGTTAGTGTGTTTGTCAGAGGTAGTTGAAGTAAATTGTTATCTGTTATCTGTGTTATCTGTGTACTTATCTAGGTGCTTGTCACAGGTGTCAGAAGGAAATTGTTATCTGTGAAATTAACTAAGTGTAGACAGATTTGCAAAGTATGGGGAGTGGCTTAGCTAGAAGGAGCTAGGTTAAAACCAGATTTAAACACTGCCCTAGATAGCTTCTGCCAGAGAACAGACAGAACACCAGGTGGAAGGAGCTACTGGTATAACTAAAACTTCTCTACTGGGACTATATTGCCCTCCTTCCCTTCCCTCCACCCCCACCCTAAACCAGTTTTACTTTTATAGGCAGAGGATTTAACTGACAACAGGAACTTCCTGTTTGGTAGCAGGAAGTGAGTGATCAAAAGCCACCAAAGACTCACCATCCTAGAAGGGCAAGAGTAGCTCTCTGTCCCCACTAGCTGTTGGAGGTCTGACTCTGCGCAAGCAAGGAGACTACTGAGAAATACAGGAACTTCTTGTCTCAGAACAGGAAGATCAGGAGTTAAAAGGGCACAGAGGCAGTAAGTAAGTAAGTAGGAAGAGAAAAAAATAAACAAACAGAGGAAAGAGTAAGTATTCCAAACAACAGTTAGGGGGCCAGAATAAAGACATGATGGGAATAGTGCAGTGCAGTGGCTGTGGAGCAGCAATCTTCCGGGATATGTTCTGGAGGATGCAGTGTTGTCCCATCTGCAGGCACCTCTCTGGGATGAGGGAGGAGGTTGCTCATCTCCAGGCTGAGTTGGCCAGGATTTGTGGGACCTCCTCTCCCACCCAGGGAACACCAGTGTCACTGTTGTTGCCTCAAAGGTTGCCAAGAAAGAGGAGCAGCTGGACCACAGTGGGCTCAGGGAGGGTGAGGGTGGTGGAACAGAGGCGCATCCCTCCAGTTGTACCTCTCCACAATTTCTATGACATTCTGGAAAAGTGTGGTTCCTCTATGGATGCACTCACAGAGGAGATCAAGGAGGATGCTGGGAACCTCCACAAAGAAGACCCATGGGAGGGTGGCATGGGACCCCACAGGGGAAGGAAACAACTCCTGGTGGGGGACTCCATTGTTAGGAAGGTAGAACTGGGGGAGGAAGGGGAGAGGGAGGTAGGGTGCCTGCCTGGCACCATGGCTTGGAGGGACAGGGACTGAATCCTCAGGATCACAGGAGCAGCTGCACAGGGGCAGGAGCTGGATGTCATTGTCCACCTAGGGACAAATGACCTGGATAAGAAAGAGATCAGAGTAGTGCAAGAAGCATTTGTGGAGATGGGGAGGGGCCTTAGACAAATAGCACACATGGTAACCTTCTCGGAGATGCTGCCTGTCTATGGCATGGATGAGGCTGGGGTGCTTCACACCATGGGATTCAATCAGTGATTGAAAAACTGGTGCAGAGCTCAGGGATTTGGCTTAACTGGGGACTGGGGGTCCACCTGGAGGGATGCAGGCTTATGCTGGCGTGATGGTCTGCATCTGTCCAGGAGGGAAACCAGGATCCTAGGTAATAGGTTTAAATACTTCATTGGCAAGCATTTAAACTAGCCAAGGGGGGAGGCACTGGAAAGGAGCAGGGATCTCCTAACCCCCTCAAAAAAATCAGGGTACTAAGTGAGGTAGACACCCACATAGAGATGTCAATAGGAAGAAGTGCAGGGGTAAATGGAGAAAGTAACAAACGCAATAAGGACAGGGATGGGGCAAAAAGGGGAAGGCCATCAAGAAATGGAGGGTAATGAGTACCAATGCCCATAGTCTGGGCAACAAGCTCCCTGAACTGGTGGTCTTGATGGAAGAGGGATGTCTGGATATCATAGCAGTCACAGAAACATGGTACACAGAGAACCATGACTGGGATGCTAACATACCAGGGTACACAACCTACAGGAGAGACAGAGAGGGCAGAAGAGGTGGGTAGCTCTCTATGTAAGGGAAGGGGTAAAAGCAACTGAACAAAAGAGTAAACAGGGAGGAGAGGAGGCACTGTGGGTCACCTTAGAGACTGGAAATGGCACCACAGTCTGCACAGGGGTTGTATACAGACCCCCATGTCAGGGGGAGGGACTGGACAAGGATATGATAGAAGGCATACTTAGGATGGCAGAGAAAGGGTAGATACTGTTGATGGGGGACCTTAAAATGCCAGATGTTAACTGGAGCACCTTTGCTGCAGCCACATCCAAAAGCAGGGCCATTCTTGATGCCCTTCAGGTGGCATGCCTCAGACAGCTAGTTTTGGAACCTGTTCATGAGGAAGCAATCTTAGACCTCGTACTCTCAAATGGGGACAGTGAGAGGATCTCAGATCTGGAGGTGGGTAACCATTTGGGAACAAATGACCACCAAACAGTGTGGTTGACAATAAACTCAGCTACAGCATCAAGCCATACAAAAGTGGGGGGTTTGGACTTCAGGAGGGCTGACTTTGGCAAGATGGGAGAGTGCTGTAGAAAAGTACTAGCAAACAGGCTAGAAGGAGGGGTGGAGCAACAATGGGGAAATATCAAAACTGCCATTAAAGAGGCAACACGCCTTTGTGTGGTGCAAATAAACAAATCAAAATGAAAGAAAAAGCCTCTATGGTTCTCAAAAGAAGTGGTGGTGAATGTTAGGGAGAAAAAGATAGCATTTAGGAAGTATAAGGAAACACAGAAGGAGCAGGACAGAAAATTGTACCAGTTAAGGCAGAAGGAAGCAGGGAGGGTAGTCAGAATAGCAAAGGCACAAACTGAGGAAATGATAGCCAACTTGGTTAAGAAGGGGGATAAAACCTTTTATAGGTATATCAGGGAGCTTGGAAAGACAAAGGGAGGGATACTGAGGTTGAATAGAATGGATGGTGGGTGGGCAGAGAGTGACAGTGAAAAAGCAGGGATACTGAAAGAATACTTCTGTTCAGTATTCACAAAAGAGGAAGTGGGGAGGTGCCTAATCCAATTAACAGAAGCACTCTAGAGAGGGGGGTCGATCCCAGTCCTTTCACAGAAGAAAGGGTTCTGAAAGAACTCCTAAAACTGAAGGTGGACAAAGCAACGGGGCCAGATGGAATTCACCCCAGAATTCTAAAAGAATTAAGCAGAGAACTAGTGACACCACTGACTACACTTTTTAACAAATCATGGGAGGATGGAGTGGTACCTGAGGACTAGAAGAAGGCTAATGTGATTCCCCTTCACAAAAGTGGGACTAAGACAGAGGCAGGAACCACAGACCTGTTAGTTTGACTTTTTGGTAGGAAAGTGATGGAATCACTTCTGAAGGAAAGAATTGTTAAGGCACTCCAGAGGCCAGTGGGGCACGACCCAAGGCAGCATGGGTTCACAGCGGGAAATGTCAGACAAATCTAATTGATTTCTTTGACTGGGTGACCAAAGTAATAGACCAGGGAGGGGCTGTGGACATGGCCTACCTAGACTTTAGCAAGGCATTTGACACAGTCCCACACAAAAGATTACTAGTTAAATTAACCAGCCTGGGAGTGGGTCCCAGGGTGGTAGCCTGGGTAAAACATTGGCTGAACAACAGGACACAGAAGGTAATTGTAAATGGAGTCCACTCTGAAGAAAGAGGGGTTACTAGTGGGGTACCGCAGGGTTCAGTACTGAGTCCAGTCCTTTTTAATGTCTAATGACAAAATCACCGGTCACCCTGTCTGTACTATGTCCTCAAACAGCCCAGTGCAATTCCTTCCTGTCAAGCTACTCCTTGGTGCCCAAAATAAAGTCCTCACTGTAGTTGCTGTCTACATCCCACCAAAATACCCAGGGGCTGGTCTCCAAACCGTGCTTGAATTTGTAAGATCACAACCTCCAGGCACTGAGATCCTCTTCCTTGGTGATTTTAATATCAACTGGCTTGCACCTGATGTAGGGTCCCACAAGGCTGCTATCTTGTCAGCTAACCTAACGCAGATGGTCAACTCCCCTACTAGGAAGAAATACAAATCTGGCACTAGCACCCTCCTAGACTGGGTCCTTGCCAGCCATCCAACCCACATCAGTAACACCTCCGTCCTCCCGGACTCCCTCAGTGACCATTCCCCTGTTATCTGCACCTGGACAAATAAGTTTCACAAGCCACCTTCAAAAACCATCTCAGGCAGAGTACTATCGCATGGCAATCTGACCCATCTCAAGTCCTGCCTCAGTCGGCAAGACTGGTCACCAATATACAATTCTCATGATGTTGACTCAGACCTTGATTACTTCATCGCCACTTTCAATGCCGCCTGTGACTCCTACGCACCAGTAAAAAAGCGTAAAGTCAAAGTTCTCTCTAATCCCTGGCTCACTGCTAAACTTCTGGCCCAACTAAAAACAACAGACTACCTCTGGGCAATAGCTAGAGCCACAGGCTCCCTGCCGGACATTCAAAGGTACAAACAGTCTCGCAACTACTGCACTAAACAAATCCGAAAGACGAAGAGTTCCTACTTCCAGAAAGCCCTTACCAACACCTGGGGTGATGGGAGAGCTTTCTGGGACAACATCAGAAATATCACAGGAAAGCATTCCAAATCCTCCCCTACTCTACTGACTGTTGAAGGAGCCACTACCCTAGACCCAATGGTCATGGCAAGTACCCTCAATGCAACCTTCACCGACCTTAGAGGGGTCCTCCCCCCAGACTTTTTTTCGGAAGTAGACCCCTCAGAACCAACATTGCCTCCTGCCGCACCAAATCAGCTGCCTTTCCATTTCAAAAAAGTTAGGGCACATGAAGTCCGCAAATATATAAAAAAGGCTATCTCTAAGTCCAGAGCAAGTAGCGATACTATAGACCTCAAACTGCTATCCCTTACCCTGGAAGAGGTACTGCTCCCACTCACCAGAATTTTCAATCTCTTCCTCTGCCTTAGTCAATTCCCCAGCAAATGGAAATCTGCAGTTGTCACTCTGGTGTTCAAAAGTTTATTGTTTATTTATTTATTGTTTATTGTAAAATCTAGGAATTAATACCTTTGAGCCAAGGCTCTTTTACAAAGGTTCCGTGTCAAAAACATTTACAGACAGACAGAGGTACAGGGTTGCACAAATAGTTAAAAATATTGATATAACTGTACAGCAGATAATAACTTAAGCACTATCATCAGTATCAAGGACACATGAGGGGGGAAAGATATGAGAGGGAGGTAATAGGCAGCATAGGAATTACCAGTGGAGTAAAGAGAAAAAAACAAAAAGAAAAAGAGGGGTGGAGGGTGAGGAGGACAGGAGCAGACCTTAGTAGGGGATGATGACCCATTACTAGGCCATTGTCAAGTAGTAGGGCAAGGAGGAGGAGTGAGAATAGATTATGAGATTAACAGATACAGTCACAGGAGTTTGTGGTGGCTAGGTGAGAGAATAGTCTGGATTTAAAAACTCCTAACGAGCAAGAGGCAGTAATAGAGGTGCTGAGGGTATTTAGCCAGTTGGGGGCACGATAGGCAAAGATCGTTGACCATGTGTGGTCCGACAGTGGGGACCTGCAGAAGCTGGGTTTGATCTTCTCGTGATCGGACACTTGGGTTCTGACATAGCAGGCCTGTATGCAGGGAGGGTGAGGCCCATGATGGATTTCTTGGCCATTAGGCAGGTGAGGAACTTGAACTGTTTGATAGCTGTAACCACCAGTATCAGCATAGAGTTCACAGGTATGAGTAAGTCGATGAGCACCAGTGAGCAGCCGACATGCCTTGTTTAGGAGGTTGTGACCCGCTTCAATGTGCTTGAGGGGCAGACCCATAAATAACAAACCATAGTCGATGACTGAGATGATCGAGGATTGAATAGCTAGCTTCAGCGCAGGATGGGAGAAAAGTTGTCTGTTACGGTAGAGTATTCCAAGCCGCTGATTAATAGTTTTGGAAATACAATCAATAGGTGATGAAAAGACAAGGCCTTGATCAAATGTGACTCCAAGATATTTAAAGATAGCCACTTGTTCAAGAGCAATTCCCAGTGAGGTGTTGACAGTAAGTGGTGCTTGCCTGTTTTTGTTCTGTGGACTAGCGAAGAGCATAGATTTTGTTTTTTTTTGGTTTAGGACTAGCTTGTGTCCAACAAACCACTCCTCAACACTGGTAAATGCCTGTTGTAGGCTGTGGTGTAAGCAGTTAGGGTCTCTGTGGGAGGATAGAATCACAGCATCATCAGCATAGAGTATTATTTTTTCCGGGCAGGATTTAGGTAGGGAGTTTAGAAAGAAGCTGAAAAGTAGTGGGCCTAGAATTGATCCTTGAGGAACTCCTGAGAGGACAGGTTTAGGGTCTGAGAGGATTCCAGATATTTTTACCACCTGGATGTGTTGGGCAAGGTAGCTTTTATCCAGGCACCAGAGCCTACGGAGAGCCCAAGCATATGTAGTTGATTGACTAGTAGGCCATGGTGGACTGTGTCAAATGCCTTTGTTAGATCTATAAACACAGTTCCGGTGAGGAGTCCTTTATCCAAGGCCTTGTGGATTACTTCTGAGAATTCGAGCAGAGCAGTGGTGGTGCTATGCCTTTGTCTGAATCCATGTTGCTGGTCACAAAGAATGTTATATTTCTCCAGGTAGTCTGTAAGCTGGTCAGCTACCATACGTTCAAGGGCCTTTGATATTGGGGGTAGTATTGAAATTGGTCTATAGTTGCCAGGCAAAGACTTATCCTCACTTTTGTGCACTGGGGTGATTATGGCAGCCTTCCATATTCCAGGGAATTTGCTAGAACAGAGGGAGAGATTGGATATTCTGGTGAGGGGGAGTAGTACTACATCCAGGGTAAGGGATAGAATTTTAAGGTCAAGAGAGTCACTGCTTGCCCTTGTATTAGATATGGCCTTCTTTACATATTTGTAAACTCTTGTGCTTCCACTATTTTAGGTGGAAAGGTGGAGTGTTTGGGGAGGTAGTGGGGATGTAGAGATATAAGGGTCTGCAGCGCTAAGAAATCAGATGCAAGGACTCCACTGAGGTCGGTAAAGGTTTTACTTAAGGAGTTTACAGATCATAGGGTCAAGGGTGGTAGTGCCTCGCCACATTCATTATGGTAGGAGAGGATTTGGACTGCTCACCCGTGATATTTCTTAGATTGTCCCAGAAAGGTTTTCCTTTACCCCAGGTGTTAGAAAGAGCTGTTTTGAAGTAGTCGCTCTTGACTCGACGGGTCTCTTTGGTGCAGAAGTTTCGGGCCTGTTTATATTTTAGAATGTCGGCCGGAGAGCCAGAGTCTCTTGCTATAGCCCATAGGTGGCTCCTTCCTTTGTGTAGTGCCATTAGCTTAGCAGTAAGTCATGGAGTTGAGTGTGCTTTCACTTTGCTCTTTTTTATAGGAGCATATAAGTCACAGGCAGCATTGAAGGTGTAGATAAAGTAGTTTAGAGCCTCATCGACGTCTTGCATAGCGTAGATGGGAGACCAGTCTTTTTGTCTAAGATTTTCCTTGAGTGGAGTAAGGTTTCCAAACGGTAGTACTCTGCTAGTGATGGTTCTAGAGGGTGGTTTTCTAAACTTGTTTGACCAGGTACATAATACAGGAGAGTGGTCGCTAAGAGAATCTGGGAGAACAGCAATGTTATTTATTCGGGTTGGGTGATTGGTGAGGATCCAGTCTATTAATGTACTTTTCCCAGATTTATAATTTTTCCTAGTGGGCGAGTTGACCAGCTGAGTTAGGTTTGCTGCTAGGATTGCATCTTTAGTCGTCCCTGTGTCTGGTGCAAGCCAGTTGATATTGAAGTTACCTAGTAGGAGAAGCTCTGCATCAGGAGGTTGTGGTGACAAGCCTTCACCTGGGAACTATCGGCTGATATCAATACTACCACCCCTTTCCAAGGCCCTTGAGCACATTGTTGCTGACCAACTCACAGACTACCTGCGAAAGTATAACATTCTCTGTGCATAGCAACATGCTTTCAGGCAAGGGCACAGCACATCGACCGCCCTCCTGGAATTCACTGGAGCCATCCACAATGCAGTGGACAAAGGATACCTAACTGGAGCTGTATTCATTGACCTAACAAAGGCTTTTGACACTGTTCACCATGGCCTGCTTGTCAAACAGCTACAGGCTATGTGCTCTCACAGGGCTCTAGTACTTGGTTAAAAAGTTACCTTGCCTAATGCTCACAAAGAGTGAAAATCTCAGGAGTTCTGTCAGACTCAAATCTGGTTCTCTCAGGCATCCCTCAGGGATCCATACTGGGCCCTCTTCTCTTCAGCATATTTCTAAACTCCCTTCCTCAATCTTACCCAGAGCAAATATTCCTCTATGCTGATGATGCCATGATTCTCTCCACCCATAAGGACCCAAAACTCTTACTCCTCAGCCTGCAGCTTGCTTTCACCAAGGTTGAGAACTGGTTCTCAGAACACAAACTGGTCCTAAACCACAAAAAAACTAAATCCATGCTCTTCTCCCGCTCACAAAACAAGAAAAGGCAAAATCCGCTTGCTATCAATACCTACGCAGGAAATACCCTCTAACAAGTGTCATTTTAATACCTTGGAATCTCTCTCTCTACCCCTGCTTATCCTTTAGGACCCACATTGATAGTATTGTGAAAATTGTGAACCAACGCATTGGTATCCTATACCGAAACAGACAGCACCTTATCTAATCTGTGCTGAAGATTGCTATCCAAAGCTCTGTCATCTCTGTCATAAACTATGGCCTAATGATCTATGGCTCTGCCTCAACTACCGACCTCAGGCGCATAATGACCTCACTTAACAAGACCTGTTGGCTGCTCAGTGGTGCCCAAAGACGCATTCATACATGTGAGCTCTATGCTCAAACGAGATGGTTACAACTCTCTAATTGCATAAAGTACCTTTCCTGCTTTATGGCGAAAAAAATCTACCTTGGGCCTCACTCCACCTTGTATCCAAGACCCACTACACCCTAATACCAACCCCCGCTACACCAGAAGTTTGGAACATCAGCTTCTACAGATTCCCCGATGCCGCACCACTCAGGACCAAATATCCTTTGCCCACCGTGCACCCAGCTGGTATAATGCCCTCAGCACTTACATCACCGCCTCCACCTCCCTAGGATTATTCAAATCTAGGTTCCACCTTCACCTCACAGCCTCCAGCTCCTGTGACTGCTTCGATTAATTCTCCCCCTCCACTTTTCTGCTTAGCCTCCCGTCCCTGATCACTTTGACAAAGATGTGAGCCGCACTAGTCTCACTATGTCTGTCACTCCTTTCTCCTCTCTCCCCATCCTTGTTTTCCCTGTAGAATTCTTCCAATCACGCTGTATGTGTTACTCAAGAATTTTTATTCCATGATGCCATACCTGAACTGCTGAATACTGTTTAATGCTGCTTCATAATTTGTTGCTTTTTTGTTTTATTTTTGTTTGGTTTATACTCTACTGATGAGGAACCTTTGTAAAAGAGCCATGGCTCAAAGGTATTGTAATTCCTAGATTTAATAAATAAATAAAATAAATTATAAGTGACATTGCAGAGGGACTGGAAGGAAAAGTATGCCTCTTCGCAGATGACACAAAGGTCTGCAACAGAGTTCATACACAAGGAGGCATGGAAAGGATGAGAAGGGACTTGGCAAGGTTGGAGGAATGGTCAGAAGTTTGGCAGCTTGGATTCAATGCAAAGAAGTGTAAAGTAATGTACCTGAGAAACAAAAACCCAGGGGAAGATTACACAATGGGGGGAGGTAGCAACAACAACAAAAATGGAAAGGGACCTGGGGGAAATCATATCAGATGACCTTAAGGTTGGCAAGCAATGTGACAAGGTGCTAGGGAGGGCTGGGGGGATAGTGGGATGTTTAGGGAGAGGCATCACCAGCAGAAAACAGGAAGTTGTTATCCTCCTGTACAGACAGTTGGTGAGACCCCATCTGGAGTACTGCGTCCAGTTCTGGAGACCCCGTCTCTGCAAGGACATAGACAGGATGGAGGCAGTTCAGAGGAGGGCAACTAAAATGGCGCAGGGTCTGCAAAAGAAGCCATATGAGGAGAGACTAAAGGAGATTAATATGTATACCCTTGAGGAAAGGAGGGAGAGGGGGAACATGATAGAAATGTTTAAGTACCTCAGTGGAAACAATAAAGTCCAAGAGGGTAGCATCTTTTAGAAAAAAAGATGTGCAAGAACAAGGGGGCACAATTTGAAGAAAGAGGGGGGACTGCTCAGGGGCAATGTGAGGAAGTATTTTTTCATACAGAGGGTGGTGGATGCATGGAACAGCCTTCCTTAGGAGGTTGTGGGGTCTAAAACTGTGGGAGAATTCAAGAATGCATGGGACAGACATAAGGCAATTTTTGTGGGGGGTAGGAAGAAATAGGCTGTTGGTTAAATAGGATCTGCAGCTTATCCTCTAGGTAGGGAAATGGGCAGACTAGCTGGGCCAAGCGGTCCTTATCTGCCGTCAAAGTCTATGTTTCTATGTTTCTATGTTAGAGACATTCCTGTTGGACTCTGAAACAATAACTTCTAACTATAAGCACTGTAAGAAGGTAATAATATATTAGATAGACAAGTCTAATTGTATTGTGGTAGGAGTTTGTTAGAACTTTTTCCTTGTTTTCTTTTAAGTGATTGTATGCTTTGTAATACATGGTTCTGTGTTTATATTTTACAAATTTTTTTTCCATTTGTAACTAAATCTATATTTAAAGAGACTGCCTGGTGTGCCTTCCAAATTCTTTCTTTTACATGTGAGGTACAAATAAAGTTTACACTGTTCATAAGCTTAATGGTAATACCAATCTGGGAAAAGGTAAGAATTTTCCTAAGGTCTTTCATAGAGTTTTTAGGGTTCATTTTGGATACCTGGTTAGGTGCCCTTAGGTGAAAGATATCTGGCATTCTCTGAAGAGCAGAATTATCTGGGCCTGTACATTTGGGTGCACTAGCATAAGGTTCACAGTTTGAATCCCTCCAGAACTTGAGACCAAAGGTGATTCAAACCCACAAATAGACAGGAGCATTACCCTGTTCTGTTAACTGTTCACAATACTGTCCTCGGAGGTTAGCACTGAGGGAACAGAGGATTTTGAAACACAAGAAGGTCAAGTTACTTGCTAAAGGTCACATAGTTTGAAAATGATGGTTGTTGGGAATCAAACACAGCCATTTAGTTCTGAAACAGTAGTGGAGTCAAGCACCAAAATGTACTAAAGTGTATCTATATTGCAATGACACCAAGAGCAAAGAAAAATAATAATAATAATAAAAATGTATTTATTAGGTGCCTTATCAAAAACCAAGGTGCAGTACAGTTCATAAATACACACACTTTAAAATACAAACACACAATAATAAAATAATAATTAAAAAATCAGACATCAGTTAATAAAATCCACTAAATCAATCTCCAAATTTCTGTAGCCACAAATAGGTTTTTAAGGATTGTTTAAATCCCTCCATAGTTGTGCACTCCCGAAGCCAGTGGGGTCAAGAATTCCAAAGGGTAAGGGCAGCATACTCAAAAGCTCTTGCCCCAGATGTTTTCAGACATACCCTTGGAATCTCTAGCAACCCCTCGTCGGCCGAGCTCACAACTGTTACTGCAGAGATTTGAATCCAGTCATGAATAGGGTTAAATAATTTGGCTGTCAGCCCAGAGGAGCTGGCAACAGTCCTAGCTCACATGTGGGGATGCATTTAGCAGTTGTTGTACAAGTAAACTTAAAATGAGAATTTTTTTTTTTAATTTATAAAACAACAAACTGTTGTAAGCTAATCCCACATTAAAAACACTGACCAGTCATAAACACACTTTTGAGACACAGCAGAGTGCACATTGTAGTAACTTATAATCTTTGTGAACAAATAATTTTTTAGCACGTCTTTCTTTCTCAAACACCATCTGTATTGACCTACACGAACCATCAGTAACATGCCATACCATACAGAATCCCTATGGAATCATCTGAGACAACAGGATTCCAACCATAAGAAAAATCTTGTACCACAACCCCCTATATCACAAATTGCAAAACAATTGACTAGCGATGACCGTGAAACATAGATAACCACACCAATAATTAGGCAAAGAGCACAAAACAACTGTAGTATATACCATTGAGTCTGAATGTATCCTAAAGTGAACAGTAATAACAACAGAGTAAATACATATATATCTCACTCAAACTGTTGCAGACGACATTAAAACAGCTTTAAACATTTACCCAAGTAAGCAGTGATTCTGGAACCATAAATAATCTTAATGATTACCTGATTTTTTCTCATCCTTCTGTCCATGGACATTGTGGCCGACTTTCTGGACTCCTAGCTAATGTAATGTAATAGAAATTGTTCAAAAAAAGATTGCAATCTTTGCAATACTGTGTTACCTGCCTAATTTTAAAGTGTTACATCCTGTCTTGAATCTTTCCTTTCTTGGCGAGCCAGACTTGGTGCCCAAACTAAGTGCTCTCTTTGTCTTCTAAATCTGTCCCCCACTGTGCTGTCTGCCCCCTTGTCCTGTGGCCAGCATTTAATCTATGCCCTCTCTCTGTTTTTAAGCAGCCAGTACCCCTTCCACAGGCTCCCCCAGCTCTGCTGTGGCTCCCTGGATGGGCGGCACCTCTCAGGCCGCTGCCCGAGAACTCCAGCCCGGATCCAAGGCGAGGAAGGTATGGGTTTTGCCACCAGCCAAGCGCAACCCCGCCGGCACTGTGCACCGGCTCCCCACCCTAGCTCAACACCATGCTTTATAGGGCAGAGAGATCACAAGGTCTTGTAAATTACTAAGTATCAACTTTCCCATCTGCAGTCTATACCATCCCACCACTAGGAGCTCTGCAACTGTTTACTCCCACTGCCAGATCTCTTTGGCATACACAAATACACTGCCAAGTGACTCACCTTGTCTGGCTACTTAGGCTATAAAACATGACCAGTCTCTGCACCCTGCTACAGCAGCTCATCCTCTTAGCAATCCTATGCCATGGCTATTCTTTAAGATGTTATCAGGCTCCCCAGCTACCAATGTACCCTGGCACACATATCCACTATGAACCCTACTGTGTCACTGGGTACTACTTCCGGATTGCTAAGGGAGCCTGGTCCACTCACTGGCTCCTACTTCTACCACAATGGTGGCTGACACTGGGGACCTGCAACCTATGCCCCAACAAAATTCTATGCTCTAAACCACCTAGGCTCCCTGCATCCCGCACACATTCTAAATATATGAAGAAAAATAGCTGTCTCTGTAAAAAGCTGTGTGACCACCAGCAAATTGCCTACTAACTCCTATTGCTTAGGGCTGGGGATATGCACCCCAACCCTGGTCCATCAAGTCAACTTCACCTCCTAAAAACACCCAACACATGGAACAATCAAAATAGCATCATTAAACATCCGGAGCCTCCCCATCAAGCTGGATCAACTTCAAGCCTGAACAGCACAGCACAACCCCAACATTCTGTTGGAAGTTGAAACCTGGCTCTCACCCAAGATCTCTGACAATGAAGTTGCCCTCCCTGACTTTAACATCTTCAGGCTTGACAGGGCTACCAAGAGAGGAGGTGGCTGTGCTATCTATATCAAGGACACTATCAAAGGGCACGTCCTCCTCCAGGCAGATCCTGGACATATTCATTGGGTATAAGCTGACCAGCTTCTATCAGATCCCCTTTTACCAATGTCAGGGATGCCCCTTTGTCCCTTAACCCTTGTGTCTGTACACTGTTCACTGTGACTGGGTCCATGTGTTCCCTCATGATCGCATGCTTCCAGGGACACACAAACAACCCACTTCCTTCCTAACACCACCTTGCGTATTGCTCGTCCTTTTGGGACACTGTCTGGCAATATGCCCAGTTTCTTTACACAACCAACATTCATTTCTTTTCTCAGAGAAATCTTTTCTCTGAAACCTGAGGCTAACTGGTTTTGGTGGAGGCAGTGAGGGTTTTAGCTGCCCTGAAGGTGCGCTTTTCTCTTTTGGCACTGCCATGCCTGCCCCATTTACTCTCTGAGCAGGTCTGCTCTTGGCATAGCGGTCCTAGAGTTCAGTAGCCTCTTGCACTGTTTTGGGATCTCAGTCCTCCAGCCAGGTTTTCAGGTCTGCTGGGCATGCCCCAAAAAAACTGCATTTTCAATTTTATCCACAGGGTTTGTTTCAATTCGTTCCTACCAACATTTTAAAAACTGATGTTGTTTTGTGGCTAGCTCCTCATAGCTCATATCAGGGCTTCTCCTAAGTTTACAGAATTTAGCTCTTTATGCTTCAGCAGTTAAATAACATTTTTTTAACAGTGCAGCTTTAAGTTTGCTGTAATCATTAGTGTCCTCATTGTCCATTTGATCCAATGCATCCCGAGCTTTCCCGGTAAGTAGCAGGGATAGCTGGACACTCCAGGACCCTCTAGGAATTTTAGCCTAAATACAAACTTTTTCAAAGAAATTTAAAAAGGCATCCATATCCTCCCACTCTTTAAATTCTGCTATCAATTTGGAATTCAATTTGTAACCCAGTCCTGTAGTTCCAATTACCTGCTCTGGTGCTGGTAGTTGGAGTCGCAGCTTCTCCAGTTCATGTTGCCTCTGGTGCTCACACTCCTCAAGGTCTTCCTCTTGCTGTTCACAGTCTGCCTCTTACTGTTCTTGCTCCTTCTTCTCCTCTGCAGCTCGCTGGCACTCACGCTCCTCACAGTCAGCCTCTCACTGTTCACACTCTCACTTCTCCTGGAACTCCAGCTCCATTCTGCACAACTCAATCTTCAGCCTGAGTACTTCTGGCTCCAGAATGCTGGTGACCTTCCCCTGCTGCTGTGGAATTTTGCTGACACTGGTCCTGCTGTCATCCTAATCAGATCTGGACACTGCACTGGCCACTAGCCCTTTCGCACTCAAGGTTTGGTCCTTTACAGTCACAGTCAGTGACTCGATACTCTGGGTATCTGCAACCATCAGACCATCCACGAGGTTCTGCTTGGTGGCTTTCACCTCGTACAGTACTCCTCTGTCCCTGCACAACTGTCTCAAGTAGTCTACAGTGCGCCAGCTGTAGTTGGAAGCCATCTTCTTCCCTAACTATGGCTACTCTAACTTGCACTTTAGAAAAAAATAAAACAGGTAGGAACTTGACTGTTAGCCAAATGATATAGCTCCATTTCCTTTTTTAAAAAATTTAATCACTACCTTATTTTGCATGTGAGCTGTATAGTATTAATTTGACACACTGAACAATATAAAGTTTGTGTTTTCCAAATGTATGAACACTGCTGCCAACCAATTTGTCACAAACCCACTCAGCAGGTCAGGCCCTCTGTTCCCACAGTGCCAACCTCCGAGCTCAGTATTGTGAACAGTTAAAAGAACAGAGTAACCCTCCTGTCTGTTTGTGGGTCCGAATCACCTTGGTCTCAAGTTCTGGAGGGATTCAAACTGTGAACCTTATGTGTGTGTACCCAAATGTACAGGCTCAGATAATTCTGCTCTTTGGGGAATGCCAGATATCTTTCACCTAAGGGCACCTAACCAGGTATCCAAAATGAACCCTAAACACTCTATGAAAGACCTTAGGAAACGTCTTACCTTTTCCCAGTTTGGCATTACCATTAAGCTTATGAACAGTGTCAACTTTAACCATAAGTACCTCACGTGTAAAAGAAAGAATTTCGAAGGCACACCAGGCAGTCTCTTTAAATATAGATTTACTTAAAAATGAAAAAAGAAATATGTAAAATGTAAACACAGAACCATATATCACAAAGCATACAATCACTTAAAAGAAAACAAGGAAAAAGTACAAACAAACTCCTACCACAATACAATTAGACTTGTCTATCTAATGTATTATTACCATCTTACAGTGCTTATAGTTAGATGTTGTTTCAGAGTCCAACAGGAATGCCTCTAAAGATCATATACAGAACAGTTTAAAACTGTCGTTGAACCTGCCTCTTCCATGATGTCACCTAGCTCCTCCTTGTTGAATACAAAAAAAATAATACACACAGGATGTCCCATCACTCAGGAGGTATATTAAATAAGGTGACATCAACAAAAACTCATTTACCAATATGACTCTTTGATCTTGAGTCTTTCCTTTGATCTAGTGTGGTTTCCTGCTTTACAAAGACATCACAGGACTTTTGCAACTCTGCATTTTTCTCACCTAGATGTCACATAGCTTCTTTTAGCACCAGTTGAAATTAACTGTCCTTCCTCTGAAGACATCATAAAATGGATATTTTAGTTCCTGGCTTCAAAGCAACACAGATAGATCATAAACAAGGCTATAAAATGTGACTTCTTGGAAGTTAATCACATTACTGAGCTCTGCTGTTTAACATATATCCTGCCAGTTTAAATGAAACCTGGGGGAGGTCATCTCAGGAGCATAGGATGTCTCATGACAGACAATCACACTCTACATTTTTATATATTACAAAATCATAGAGCAATCAGAACAAGCTGGCCAAGCATCACACCCATCTCTGGGAACAGTACTTTTATCGGGGACAGCAATGGGGCCACCCCATTACCATATATCCAGTGTACACATTTTAAGGTGCAGTGCAGAACCCACAGAGGTTGCTAGGCACATCCCTTTATTCACATAGGGATGCATAAAGGAAAATGTGTATTTGCCAACAACTATTTGTTATTTACAGGTTATAAAAATGCCCACTGCATTCTAACAGTATAACCCAGCTCAGTCCAGCTGAGCTGGGGGGGGGGGTGGTGTATCTATGTATTTCTACATATTCATATATTTTGATTGTCTTTTCAGCTTTTTTTATCCTGTTCAGACAAATACAAACCAACTTTCTATAGCCTTACAGCAATGGATGCAATCATCTGCCTTCTATAAGCACAAAGAAGTTTCCATAATTTCAGAGTTCTAAAGCATTGTATACCCTGAAAAAAGCCTTACAAGTTAACAAAAAACAGAGTGGTAGATTGCTCAAATAATTCTTTCAACCAAAACTAAGTAACTTTTACCAAGGACTGCAACTTACAAACTTAAACTGTGCCCTACTCCTTTATTCCATTGTCATACTCAACACAAATGAATTCACAATGCTCTAAGATTCTTGGACTCTGAACTAAACTTGCAGTCAACATTTGTTCTGTTATTTAAAATGTATTTTATGCATTATGCTCAATACTGACATTGTTCTATTGCAAAAAGTATGCTTTTTGTTTATGTTATTATGCTTTCATATACATCTTGCTACACATTATCAAGTGTGTATTTAGAAAACTGCTCCACATTTATAAATGTTTTAATGCCCATGACCAAACCTACAGTAGATCCTGGGGCCCGCATTGCTGACCCATCCCTACACTATGTTCCAAGCAAAACCCAGACAAATTAATGTTCTGTTTGTCTCATCAATCCCCGGAACCCCTGGAAAATAAAGTGCACTCTATGCTGGTTTTGTATTTTTTTAAATCTTAACAATTATAATATGGCAGAATTTAGATTCCGCTCCACAACCTATGCTTCAAGGTTCCATAGTAGGCCTTACTTCACTCCATACTTTGGAGTATTTCACTATACAGTGTAAATAAGGTAGACCCTTCCACTTGTCACAGGTGCAATAGGCACTATTATTAGTTGGTATAGGCCAACAATATATATATTTGTCCCACTACTGCATAGTGTAACGGGCATATTGCCATAAACTATATGTTTGGAGTGTGTTATTATAACATTACAAGATTTTATAACACAAGCCTCAGTTAGGCCTGCCAGCAACAAATAGACAGGGAAATCATGTTCATCACTGCAATAGCCTCTTCTGCAGTCTGAAAGCAGGGTGTAACCATGACATTTTCATGACTTCACAGATGGTCAAATGGTACTATTGGACCTCGGCCTGCACCCCAGGGGTGCAGTCAATGCCCCATTCTTATTTTTCTCTTTCCAAAATTGTCAGAAATGTAGGCTCTGTCACACCACTCTTTACAAAACAAAAAAGGCCATTGGTTTAACAGATTGTTGTTTATGTGTTCTTAAGTCAGTTTCTAACACACTTTACAAGTTTGCAGGTTTCCATGGTGTGCCACGCACAACATCTCCATGTACAACAGCAGTAACACTTTCATCTAAGCTGCCAAATCATTCATCTTTTTCTTTAAAAGAAAACAACTGCCACAGCTTCAGTGTCATTACCATCTTTCTGCCTGACTGGCTCCATATAAGGACTATTACATGAAACGGGATATTATTACCGTGCAAGTGTAATGTTTTCAGCAAAATTTCACCTGTTTGTAACCTTTAAATCAACTAAACAAGGCCCAACCAATTGAGATTCTACAATCAAGCCTATTGGGTCTGCCTAGTATTAAGCAAAGCCTAGAGTAGGGGCAATCCCATAACTTCAGCAAGAAGATTCTTCTTCAGTTGATCTTTAAGCAACACATCCATTATCTCCATTGCTGCTCTTTCCAAGGCTGGCTGACACCTTATTCAGACTGATTATTACTTATTAACTGTTAATCTTTGTGCCAGGGTGTGATCAACTACCACAACACAAACACTATGCCAGAGTGTGTGTGGATATTTCCTTAAAGTACTCAATACACAATCTAATGCACCCCCTGCCAAGGTGTCTGCCAATCTAGCCATCCAGCAGCCAGCAACTTGAACATTGACTCTCTTACTATGATGGTATTAAATCTTTCAGTTGCCATCTGTATTGCCCCATGTGCCTTGTGGGGTTACCACCTTTCTGCAAACCATGAACTCAATGGACTGTTATTCATATCAACTTTCTAAACTGGTCATCTATGTTTTATAAGGACCTCTCTGTCAGGAGACATTATAAACAGATTCTTCAATCAAGTTCCAAGGGTGTGCCACACCTCAACACCATGTAGCATCTACCTTATCCACTTCCAAAGTGGATTCCATAAACTCTTCTTCATCAACAGGCATTGTTATGTCATATTCTGTTCTATGTGGCATTACATGTTAACCTCTTTTCCCATATCTCCATTGTGGTGTTGACATCCATAAGTTCTGCACTATGTTTTACAAACACACAATGTCTGCTCCATCTGTGACCACCCCTGTACCAACTCCTGAACAGGCCCATTTTTGACAGTAACCCTGACTATCTATCTGCTTTTTACAAACTACATACATTTTTGTCTACATTTAGACTTCAATCTGTGATTACCCATCACCCATGTAACCCTGTTTTTATTTTTTATTATATATTATTAATACTAACCCTGCTATCTGTGATGTACCCTAAAACAACATCAAAAACAACTCCAGCTCCTTAACAAGGCTCATGCGTCGGGCTTGTAAAGGACTTTTTAGTTCCATCCCTATATACCTACTTGGGATTGGTGCCCCTTTTGAGGCACTGGGGGGGAATGTTATCCATGGTCCAGCACCACTGATTGACTCCCTACTTCACAGACAGTAATACTTAGGGCACAGGCACTTATCGTATAAGCATAAGTGTCAGGATCTGAGTTCTATTATGCTTTATTGTCATATAATCATGCTATTATATGGTAATCCTAATAGTAATACTGGGGAGCATCTTTGGACCATTGTATAATCATTAGTTAGGCAACACTGCCATCTACAGCTTAGTGCAGAATAGCTATTACCAAGCAATTATGTAATACCCTATAAGATGACCTTGACTATGAGACATGTCTTTGTTTGTGATATCCAAGTTTTATGCTGGATCAGCAAGTGTTCCCAGGCTAGCTAGACACCTAATTGCCCAACAGTATGTTTTATATATCTTTTTGCTGGTTGCCATAGTAGTTATCAGAAGTAGAATACCTATTGAATTATGCATTTTTCTCTGAGAAGAGATGAGACCTGATGAATTTACTACCTAGGTATGCTTTAGAAAGATTGCAAATATTCTCCCTCAGTGTGATTTTCCACTGTGTTTGTTTGGTTGCAAGCCTGCTGATCACCAGTAATAAATCCTTTATAGTAGACACCACTCGTCTGTGTTTCTTCACTGTTGTGCAGTTCCAACCAAGAACCTAAGTGAGGGTGCTTTATTACTCAAACAACACCCCTTTCCTTTCTGCAAAAGCCAGAAGGCTAGAAACAGTACTATCCAAAATTATCCATAAGGACCAAGCTGACTTTGTGTAAGGGAGGTAGATGAAGCATAATGTCTGTAAGACACTAAATGTGGTATGGCAATGGTCTAAGAAACGAGAAGGGGAAGGAGAAGCAATTATGGCCCTCAATGGCAAAACTGCATCTGACCACATGGAGTGGGTGCATATGTTTGTCACACTCGGGATCTATGGCTTGTGAGAGAACATGGTAAGATAGATTCCAAAACTTTACAACAAGCCATCAGCACAAATTATGGTTAATGGCTAGCTGTTACGAACACTTTACAACAAGCAATCAGCATGAATTCTTATTTAACGGTCAACTGTTACAACCCTTTACCCTTGCTAGAGAAATAAGGCAGGGGTGCCCCCTCTCTTTTATAGTATGTAATTACTTTAGAACCTTTGGCTGAAGTAATAAAGCATGATTAGAAATTTTCAGGGGTATGAGAGAGCAAATAAACTTTTAAAGGTTCCCTTTTTGCTTATCTGTTTTATGCAAAAAATGCAAGGAAGAAATTCCTAGGTAGCCTAATCTTTCAACGGAGTATGGCAGTGTATTTAGTTATAAAATAAACTGGACCAAGAGTGAGATATTGCCTCTGGATAAAGGTGCCAATGAACAACTCACCAAGAGTTCACTCAACATGCAGATGGTTATGTCCTTAAAGTAAATGGGAGTTAACATTCAAGGCAACCCCTCCCTACTATATAAGGAAATCTATATCAGTTTATTGGCCAGCAATATTAAACAAGCATTTGTTATTGCAGAATGTTGTCTTGCTGGTGTTGGCATTAGTAGTGCAGGAGTTAGAAAGACACATAATAGGAATATCAGTGAAGTATAGAACCAATGCAACCCCACCCCAACCTGCAGAGGGTGACAGGCATCGGGGCGTGCGTTTGAGTTGCTGGCCATAATGCTCATGCTATTTCACCTTGCCCTACCCTGCAGAGTCTGACAAGTGTCACATTGTGCCTTGGGGTTATCTGGCCTTATGCTCACCCCATTTCATAAGGAAGTACATTGAGATGGGTGCAGCATAGGAAAATTAGTTGAACTTTGGGGCTGAAGACTCCAAGGCACACCTTGATGCCTGTCAGTGGCTGCAGGGTGGGGGTGGAGGACCAATGGCATGAGAAGTACAGCAGACAATCCAAAGACATACCCTTGATGCCTGTTAATCTGTACAGGGTGGCACGTAATGGTTAGAAACCCTGTGTTGGTATTTGCACTCCAAATTTTAAAACATGGCCTTTTTGTGACCCCACCTCATGAAAGCATTTTGGACCTCTGCTCATGAACAGTGTCCCTGTTATTTTGTTAATCTGTCTTGAACGTTGATTTTCCACAGTGACCATGCCATTCTGCACCACATTAAAATGTCAGCTGCACCATTGATAAGAGTGTGTGAAAACTGTGCATTATACGCTTGTAACACAGTCATTTAGTGGAATTATGTCACCAAATTTTTAACAAAGCCATTTTGGGACCTCTGCTCATGAACAATGGCACTATGATTATCTTAATCTGTCCCAAACATTGATTTTCCACAGCGACCACGCGACTGTGCACCAGATGTGCAAAACTACATTTCGGGCAGGATGTGACAAATGACAGCTGCACTGTTCATAAGAAGGTGTGCAAAAATGACAATGTTAAAAATCTGGAGTGAAAATATTACAAATTCTTGAAGTTACAACTGTGCATGGACACTGCACAACGCACGCTTGTAACATAGTCATTTTATGGAATCTTTTCACCAAATATTCAACATAGGCATTTTGGGACCTCTGCTCATGAACAGTGTTACTGTGTTTTTTTCACTCTGTTCTGAACATTGTTTTCCTACAGTGACTGCGCCACTGCGAGCCGGATGTGAGAAAACAGCAGTTCAGGTAGGATGTGGAAAATGAAAGCTGTACTGTTCATACAGAGGTGTGAACAAATGGCAATGGTGAAAATATGGAGTAAAAATATTAAAAATTATTGAAGTTATGAGTGTGCGTGGAAACTGTATAGTGCATGCTTGTAACACAGTCATTTTATGGATGTGTGTCACCTAATTTTCAACATAGGCATTTTAGGAGCTCTGCTCATGAACAGTGACACTGTGATTTTCTTAATCTGTCCCAAACACTGATTTCCCACAGTGACTGTGCTATTCTGCTCCAGAAGTGCAAAAACACATTTTGGACAGGATGTGAAAAGTGACAGCTGTACTGTTCATAAGGATGTGTGAAAAAATGCCAGTGTTGAAAATCTTGAGTGAAAGTATTACAGATTCGCGAAGTTACCAGCCTAATGGACACTGCGCAACACACACTAAATAAAACAGTCTTTAAATATTTTTCACCAAATTTGCAACATAGGCTTTTTGAGAGCCCACCTCATGAACAATGTCACTGTCGTTTCGTTAATCAGTCCTGAAAGGTGATTTCACGCAGTGACTGCGAAATCACCTTTCGAGACAGAATAATGCCATGACAGTGACTGAATTCATGAGGAGGGGTCCCAATAACCCCATGTTGAAAATTTGGTGCCACAATTCCCCAAAATGCCAAAGATATGCACCAAAGTTGAAAAAACCCAATTTATGCCATTATACAGCTTACCGGCATTTCTTGAGTTCGTGGTTGGCTTTGAGAATGCAGACGTGTTCCTGGTCCACCAAAGATCATCGCACCAGGCTCTGGAGGTAAGTATGGGGTGAGAAAGATGTGGGGAGGTGGGGTACGCAGTGGGTGGGCGTGAGTTTGGGAGGGGGGCCCTAGACAACAAAGGACCGTTTTCTATTTTACAAGGTTAAAAAATATATATATATCAAATCAAATCAAATTTTATTTATAAAAGACGCCTTTCGAAAACCAAGGCGCCTGTACATAACATAATAAAAATCAATAAATAATTAAAACAATGATTAAAATTAATCCAAGGCAGAAAAATTTAAAAATCATTATACACAATACTAAAAAGATGTGTTTTTAATGCCCCCTTAAAGTTTTGGACAGTTGGGCAATCTCTCACCTGATGAGGTAGCGAATTCCACAGGGTTGGGGCCATAAAACTAAAAGATCTGGCCCCAGAGGTCTTTAAACGAACCCTGGGAATCTCTAGCAATCCCTCGTCAGTGGATCAGTGAGGGTGGGAGGGACAGTAGGGACAAAGGATATCTTTCAGGTAGCCAGGTCCCTGATTGTGTAGGGCCTTACAGGTCAGCAAACTGACCTTGAAGGTGATTCACCAGCATATTGGCAGACAATGCAGTCCGTGGAGCACAGGCGTTATATGACTGGCCCTAGAAGAACCAGTCAATAGCCTGGCTGCTGCATTCTGCACTAGCTGCAAGCGGTGAATATCAACCCCCGGTAGCCCAAAATAAAGGGCATTGCAGTAGTCAAGGCAGGAGGTAATGAAGGTGTGGACCAAAGTAGGAAGATCGTCCGGAGGAACCAGGTGCTTCACCAGGGCGATGTTCCTCAGATGGTAAAAAGAGGCTTTGACAGCTGCCGACACCTGAGATTTAAATGTCAGTCATCAAACACAAGGCCCAGGTTCCACACCCGGTCTGAGGTAGTTAGCTGAACACCCCCAAGCCATAAACCTGAGGGTGATCCTGCCAACAAACCTGCCTCCCAGTGACCTGGGTCCACAACCAACACCTCAGTTTTCTCTGGATTCAACCTCAGCCAACTAACATTCATCCAGTCCTGGATTTCGACTAGACAGTTGTTAAAGACCGAAATGGTAGCATCTTGGCCGGGCTCAAAGGACATGTACAGTTGAGTATTATCTGCATAGCAGTGAAAACTCAAACTGTACCGCCTAATAATCGCTCCCAATGACAGCATGTACACCGCAAACAACATGGGCACCAAAATGGAGCCTTGCTGCACCCCACAGGATAGGGGAAATGATGCCGAGGAAAAAATCCCAGACACCACCCTCTGAGTCCTACCCTCGAGAAAAGATCGAAACCAACTGAGGACTGTACCAGGCAGCCCACAGATAAACCGCAAGTGCTCCAATAGCACATCATGGTCCACGGTGTCAAATGCTGTAGAGAGATCAAGAAGGACCAAGATGGAATGAGTCCTTCAATTTCTCGCTATTAGGAGGTCATTTAGTACCCGGACAAGAGCTGTCTTGGTACTATGTTTCTTCCTAAATCTGGACTGGAGAGAATCATAGACATTGTTGCTGGTCAAATGATCATCCAGCTGCGACATGACCACCTTCTCAATAACCTCACCCACAAAGGGCAGGTTAGAGACAGGCCTGTAGTAAGCCAGACAATCTGGGTCCAAGGAGGACTTCTTAAGAAGGGGCTGAGCCACAGCCTCCTTCGGAGGATTTGGAAAATTCCCCCTCTCCAAAGACCTCCAGACTATCTCAGCAAGGATCGGACTGATTTTATCCACAAAGCCCACTAGGAGACATGTGGGGCCCGGGTCCAAACCACAGTTGGTCGGACGCAATTATAGGATGACCATCACAATGTCGCTGATTGTGGAAAGGCTGAAGTCAAACCACACAAATTGGGTGTCCGACATCTCTTGCCAACCATCACAGCTCCCATTAGGGAGGGTCAGGTGGATATCAGACCTGATTGTGGCAACCTTATCTGAAAAGAATTGAGCAAACTCCTCACACCATTCTTGAGAAATGGCTCTTCTGGGCTGAAGACAGATTGGATTGCACAATCTGTCCACGGTCTGGAAAAGCTGAGCTGGTCTATTCTGTGCAGCAGCAATTTCACTGGACAGGAATTCTGCCTTCTTACGAGAGATTGCTGATTGATAGACCACGTAATGGTCCATCAAACTAAGTTTGTCACAATCCAGGCCCGATTTCCACCAGCACCTCTCTAACCTTCGTCCGACTCTCCTCAACTCCCTCAGAGTCTCATCAAACCAAGGAGACCTGGAGCGAAGAGTGAGGGGACAAAAACAAACAGGAGCAATGGAATCTAGGGCCCTTACTACCGCCTTATTACAGGCAAGTACCAAGTTTCCTGGATCCATGCAATCACTTTGTAAACCCGATAGGTCCAGTACCGCCATCAGGCCATCTGGGGAAACACCCCTCAAAGGGCAGTACTGGATCATCTCCTTAGGGGCTGGCCTACTAGGGGTGGCCTCAAAACTGAACCCAGTGGAGTGATGGTCAGACCGCCCCACTGGTTCCACCACCAAATCGGATATCTCCAACCCCAGTAGGAACACCAAGTACAATGAATGACCACCAATATAGGTCGAGGAGGAAATAACCTGTGTGAAGCTCAGTGAAATCATTAACTGGCGGAAGTCCTGACCAAACTGTGAGAGTTCATCGTTGACCCAGGCATGAAATCCCCCAGAACCACCCATCTGGGGGATCCCAATGTCAGGTGAACAATGAAGTCTGCGACTTCCCACAGGAAAACATTCCCATCACCTGGTGGAAGGTAAACGAAAAGTATCCTGCACCCCACACCCTCGCCCATGATACATTCACAGGAGTTGGTAATTCCCACTGGTACCTCCACTAGACCCAGTTCCGATCTAAAAACAGATAGCAACACCCCCGCCCCTACGATCCATCCTAAGGCAGTGTATCACCAAGTACCCAGCTGGAATTGCTGATGCCAAAACTGGACCAGCATCATCATCCAGCCAGGTCTCGGTGATGCACGCCAGGTCAGATGTTCCAACAAAATCCACTATAATAGTGGTTTTGTTTTTACTAGACCTGACATTGCATAACACCATCCGAGTAGGATAAGAATCCGAGGATGACCGTGCTACCTGTTGACTACAAGCAGAACCCTTGGATATGGGAACCAGATAGGGAGGACCCCTTTCCTGGACCCATTTTGCCACAGGGCATCTCCTTGTCCCCACTATCCCTATCCGCCCACCCCTTTCCATTCCCTCTCCAGGCCCAACCCTCATCCTTATCCTTTTTCTAACAATCCCAAGAGCCCTACACCGCCTGTACACCTCTGGCAATGGGGAGGACAGAAAAAAAGGACAGAGGTCCCTGAGCCTGGAGGGGGGAATAATACCCAACCATCCTTGTGCCTTCCCAAGTCATATTTACCAACCTAAGCAAATACCAGCAAGTAAACAATCCCAAAATACGAATTTAACCCACACCCAAACATACAATAATCAAATACTCTAACAAACATCAACAAAAAAACCTAAACAAATACAATTCCTTGTATAACAATTTAGCAGCAAAAAATAAAAGTCAGAGTTAGGAAACAATCACAGTCAAATAAGTCTCAAGATTTTGAATTATTTTGATCTAAAGAGCTCCCACCTCTTAAGACATGACCAGAGAGGGAGGCCAGATTCAACTCTCACTTTAATCTGACCAACCTACCAGAGCTTAATGGAGAAGAAAAAACCTTTTTGTAAGGCACTCTCACTGCCATTATATATCCAGTAAAACATATGGGCAGTCAGTTCCAATTCTCAATTTTTTCAATACAGGAATCCCATCCCACGATGCACAACACAAAGTCAAAACAAATTCAGCTCACCCAAACCAGTCCCGGCTCCACAGAGAATCCTTCACAGGTCCAAATCCTATACACGAATCTCTCCAGGAACTTCCAGTTAAAAGATGATTCCACACCACACCGGTATGTATCTAACCCCCCCCCACAGCTGCCTCCACAGCTATCGAGGCAGGTACAGATAGTAACCAGAGTGCAAACAAGATTGTTTCAAGCAAAAGACCCCCCAACACAAACCCAAGGGGTAGCCGTCTCCTCACCCGCTGAGCCCGCGACTACAGCCCCCAGGTCAAGCCAACCAAATAGTTGACCTCCACGGGCCACTTAGGAAACAAATCAGCCCCTGCCCATCTTCCAGCAGGCCATGAGCCCAAGCTTTCTGCCCCACTCAACCGAAGTTCGAAGGCCGCCCCCCAGTTAGGGAAAGGGAATACCTCCTCACAATCCTCGCTACTTAGGGTTTTCCACAGCACCGATGCTGATTCTACTCGAATTTAGCCACAAGGAGACTCCGACTCTCCGTAGAATCCCCGGGTATTCCAAAAAATCAACTTCTTCAAACTAGGGACTAAGGACTGAGAGACTTCCCCACTCATAGCTCTTCCATAACAGAGGTCGGTACCACTCTGTTTCAGTCCGACCACCAACAGCTTGTACACAGTCTGAATCTCCTTGAGCCCACTGCTGTAGTTCCTTCCTTCAGGATGTCAAATCTCTGCTCTGAATCTCCTCCCTTTCCCCGAGTCTCCTCCAGTGGTACACCAACACTCCAGGCAGGTAAGAGAACCGGCAAATGAATCAAACCTCCAAGTTTTACAGCAATCATCTAGTGAGATATCTTAGGCACTGGATGAAGCAGAAAATATGCAGGAAACATGAGCAAAAATGTTTCCTAACTTAGTTTTAAGCTCCCAATAGGAAAAGCCCTCTCTAAGCCTGATACACCGCTCAATCCTTACTAATTCACTCAATTTCTCTAACTGACTGCCAAAATTAGTTATAACTAAAAAACAAAAGAAAACTAAAAACAAACGGCTTATTACAAAACAAAATAAGCTAAAAACAAAACTGGTACTATAGCTATTGTGGACTAGCCCAGCACGGTAGCCATCTCTTACCAGGGATAGGCCCCACCATATATTATGGTAGCATGGTAATGCTACCATAGTTAGGGTTGAGTAGCACTTTTAAGGTTAAAGGATGAAGCTTTGCACCTTAATAACTTTGCCACCTTTCAATGGATTTGCCTGAAATTTGGTATGCTAAATTGGGCATGGCAGATCATGGAATTGTCCAAGTTTCATACTGGTTGGATATACAGATATGGAGTTATTAAGAGACAACTAACTGTGCAATTGTGCTTTTTTGAGATTTCTTTGCTTTCGCCTACAGGTCGCACGGTTTGTGCGATTGGTCCAAAACTGGGAACGTATCGGACTGGGTCCCTGATGTGCCTTTTGAAGATTTTGTGAAAAAATATTGAACGGTTCAAAAGTTATTCAAAAAACAAGTTCCCATGGTAAGTCAATGGGAAAAGTTAACAAAATATTCAACACTTTCGCAAATGCACTTTTTAGTGTCACAAATGGCCCTAGTAGGATCGCAAATCCACCATTTTGGTTTCAGTTGTTGATCAGAAAAATGTTTGGCATTTAAATTTGGGACCCCCTAGGGACACAATTCTTTTTGTGTTCACCTAGTCGGACCCTGAGGATGCTAGCCATGTCTTTATTTTGGGGTTAAACACCCCAGAAACATGTTTTTCAAATTTCTGGAAACAGTAGTGTCACAGGCACGACACTTTCACAAATTTTTGCAAAAAGTGTCACAAATTGTGACACTACTTTTCAGGCTATGGCCAAAATGACAGGAATTCTTTGCCACCCTGCTGCAAACAAATGGTTTGGTCTTTTGAGCTGAAATTTGGAAGGAAGGCAGCCAACATCTGACAGATGTGCCTTTTTCATGGTTTGGTGAAAAAATATTGCATGGCTGCAAAGTTACTGTACTCCGAAGTTGGCATTTTTTCCCATAGACTAACATGGTGGCATTCGCCGCGCCTTTCAGGGCTCGTATCTCAAAAACGATGTGAGATACAGACTTTTTGTTGCTAGCTTCATAGCCCAAAGGGCTATGTAATAACAGACACCTAGCCAGGGAAATCAAAATTTTTGTGAAATTTAAATTTTTTCTCTACGACGTGTGGTTGCTGAGATATTAGCACTTAAGTTCTTCCAATGCTCGTTTTAAGCTTCAATCCCCATTACAATGCATACATTCTTTGTACACACTGTATTTGTATGAACCTGTTGGAAAACAGGTATGCACTTCCTACATTGTTACAGTTACTGTTTCACTTGCATTTATGTCCCGCTATGCTTATCTCCGTACACCACCGTGTGAGTTACCCTTTGCATTCTCATTTGCTCTTGCATTTGCGTTAGTGTTACCATTTGCATTTCCACTACTGTTTGTGTTTGTGTTTTTGTTTGCGTCACCACGCGCATTGCCATTTGTGTTCTGGCAGCCCTTCCATTTGCGTTTCTCATTCGGTTTGCGTCTTCCTTGCTGTTACTGTTACCATTTGTGTTTGCAATTGCGTTACTGTGCCCATGCACATTATGGTTTGTGTTTCCATATGCGCTTGTGTTTCCTTTTGCACTTCTGTTTCCTTTGCTGCTAGTGTTGCTGTTACCATTACCATTTGCGTTAACAATTGCGGTACTGTGCCTGTGCGTGTTTCAGTTTGTGTTTCCGTACACGCTTCTGTTCCCGTTTCCATTTCTCTTTCCTTTGGCATTATTCTTCATGTTAACTTTACCATTTTCATTTACAATTGCGGTACCGTACCTGTGCACGTTACAGTTTGCGTCTACGTGTGCGCTTGCTTGCATTTCCGTTTCTGTTCCCTTTCACATTCTTTTTGCTGTGACACTTAACATTTCCATTTAAAATACCGCTGCCATCACTGTTCGCATTACCAGTTGTGTTTTCGTATGCGCTTCAATGTCCATTTGCATCACTATTCGCTTTGGCATCACTTTGCACTTGCATTTCTATTAACGTTTCCTTTACCATTTACGTTTGCGTTACCATGTACGCCACTGTTTGTGCTTCTGTTTGCATTGCTGTTCTTGTTACTATGTAACAAGACATCACGTGGTTGGAGTGCCTCCAGCCGTTGCATTACATTCACTATTTCTTGTCAACATTCTCAAAAAGAAGAGAAATTAGAGCCAAAAAACTCTGTTTAACGCATTAGTTAGGGTTGTTCCACAGCCACAATAGTGAGGAAATTGTTGTTGTTGAAAGCCCTTGATTAGCCACCCTCACTGGTAATGAGGTGCGGCCAGGCACATCGGTCCTAACTCTCACTCCATTCTCCTATACCTCTGCTTCTTCACACATGTGATGGGGTGAGAGTTAAGCCTGATGACCCCAATGTGCACCCTGATGCCAGTTGGGGGGGTGGGCTCTGGGGTCCAAGGGGGGTCTTTCAACCATAACACTGAATTTCCTCGCTTTTGTCACTGTGGAACAACCTTAACTAATGCAGTAAATGGATTTTTTTGCCTCTAATGTATATATATACATCAAATATCGCGGGAAGTTTTTTTTTTTGCATTTACATTTGACACACTGGTGGGCTCCAAGTGTATTGCCTGCATGTTTTGGGGTGGGAGGACTGGAGCAGATGGGGATTGGGATCCTCCATCGGCAAATGAACTCAGGAGGGGGCATGATGATGCCAACAGAGGGATTGGGCACCCCCATCGTCTGCTTTTCTGGGGACTGTACAAGGCGGACAGCACAGCCACCATGTCTGATTGAAATGTTACACCAGGAAAGGCACGACCCTGCAATGAGGTGGAGCTCTCTCATTGCAGCAGTTAAAACATTTCAAGTTGGTGGCACGCTTTTGCACTGCTGTCATAGACAGCGTGCAGTCTAATTTGTGCCACATAGTCGAGCCCCAAAAAGCAGTGGCACCACTGGCCACAACATGACCACACCTCCAAAACCTGTTATTCCAAAGTTACCACAACATGTTTCTTGTGCATGCACAAGACAACATAAAAAGAATGTAAAAGGTGGATGACACTCCCCATCAGCCTAATAGGCTGGTTAAAGAAGGACAAATTGTGTGTTGTTCCTAAGTGTCTATACTTATTTCAGAGTGCCAGAAAAATTCTTTAAGCAGCTGGATGGTATTTTACATGAATTTCAATGGGGAGGGAAAATGGCTCCTATTAAGCATAGCATCCTGCATCTCCCCGTTAAACAGGGAAGACAACCTTTCCAAATAATGTATGAATCATTTCTACTGGGCTGCTCAGTTGACCTTTCTGGCAGTCAGAACCCAGGCACAACCTGGAGCTGGATGGAGATGAAAGGGGAATGGTGCAAATGTGGGTTGATCTCAGACTTTTTGTCACCAGCATTAAAGGAGAAAGGAAATTATTTTTACATAGTAAACTGACCTTCCATCTTCCTTTTCATGCCAGTTATATATTTTGATATGCTTTGACCAATTTTTGATAGATAAATGATTTAGCTTTGGGGTGCTCTCAGATCTGCATAGAGAGCCACTCTCCTCACCAGCTACTGCTCTTTCTGTTCATATTTCTAAAACATTTTGCTACATCAATGACACCATTCCATGCTGTCACAAACCCACTCAGCAGATCATGCCTTCTGATTCCACAGTGCCAACCTCTGAGTGCAGTCTTGTGAACAGTTAACAGAAACAGGGTAACCCTCCTGTCTGTTTTGTGGGTTCAAATCAACCTTTGGTCTCAAGTATTGGAGGGATTCAAACTGTGAACCTCTTGCTAGCATACCCAATGTACTGGCTCAGATAATTCTGCTCTTCGGGGGGGCAGATATCTTTTGCCTAGGGGCGCCTAACCATGCATACAAAATGAGCCCTTAAAACTCTATTAAAGACCTCAGAATAAATTCTAACCTTTTCCCAATTTGGTAAAACCCATAAGCTTTGTATAGTGTCAGCTTTAACCATGTATGCTTCCCTTGTCAAGAAAAAGAATTTCAAAGGCACACCAAGTAGTCTCTAAAGTAGACATTTATTCAAAATAGATTAAAAAATGTAAAATGTAAATACAGAACCATATATCACAAAAACATACAATCACTGAAAAAAAACAAGATTTTAAAAGTGCAATTTCCTACCATCAGACAATTAGACTTGATGTATCTAATGTATCTCTTACAGTGCTGCTAGCATGTTGTAGCTTTCAGAGTCCAAACATTTGTCTGTAAATGGAAAACAGAATACTGTTTAAAACTGGCTTTGCCTACCTCTTTGCCTGAGGTCACCTAGCTCCTCCCTGTCAGAATATAAAAAATATATATCTATGCAAAACAGGATGTCTTATTAAAGTTTAAATTCTGTGACCTCAGAACAACTCATTTTATCAAATAACGTTCTTTGATCTTATGAGCAGCTTCCCCTTTGCAGGACATCAAAGGACTTGTTATGTCTCTCTGCCAGATCTCACTGAGGTGCAACATGCTTTATATCACCATGTGAATATTAACTGTGTTCCCTGTAAACGTCATAAAAGTTTATGATCTATCGTGGCAGTTGGCAAGCTGCAATTAGTCACATAAACAGGAGACCCTAAATTGTATGCCTCTTCTAGCCTGTAATTATCTCTTGGCATTCCAGGAAACATGTTGTAGCTAAAACCTGGGAGGGGGGGTGTCATTCCACAGGCTGTCAGCATCTCTCATGAGAGACATTCAATAACACATTTTTATATTACAAAAATCATAGATTAATCAGAACCATCTGTCTGAGTGTCACAATTCCTCCCCACCTAGACTGAATTTGGGGGCTCTATACCCTGCATAGGATGAGCTTCCCAAATCAGTTCACTCCTCGTGCACATGAGACAGTCCATCAGAGTTCTGATTTTTGGCTCCAACCCTATGTAGAATTGTTAAATCATACCCTTGCAAAGCAAGACTCCATCTTAGCAATCTACCATTGTTTTTCCCCATCTACGTCAGCCAAACCAGGGAGTTGTGGTCAGTCTGCACCACAAAATTCTGCCCATACAAGTATGGCTCTAATTTCTTTAGGGCCCACACTATGGCTAGACACTCCTTTTCCACCGTGGAGTATGCCTGCTCCCTGGGAAGTAACTTTTTACTCAGATAGGCTATTAGGTGATCCCTCCCTTGGCTGGATGTCTGACTCAGTACTGCCCCAATACCCACGTCTGAGGCATCAGTCTGAACTATAAAGGGTTTGCTATAGTCAGGACTTGACAAAACAAGAGCACTGCACAGTGCCTCCTTTAGTTTGGAAAAGGCTTCCTCACAGGCTGGACCCCAGGTAATTTTCTTGGGCATCCTTTTCTTTGTCAGGTCAGATGGGGGAGCAGCCAGGGCACTGTAATTGGGTACAAATTTCCTGTAGTATGCTGCTGTCCCTAGAAAACTCTTGACCTGCTTCTGTGCTTCTGGTCTGGGCCACACCTGGATTACCTCTATTTTTATTTGGTTATGACAGAGCTGTCCCTGGCCAACCTCATGCCCAAGGTATGCCACTTCTCCCATGGCCACCTGGCACTTCTCGGCATTGACAGTGAGCCCGGCCCTCTGTATTCTGCTCAGCACTTTCCCAAGGTGGGATAGGTGTTCCTCCCAGCTAGTACTAAAGATGGCAATGTCATCCAGGTATGCCATGGTGTACTCCTCAGCACCATTTACTGTAACACCTGGTTCACCAACCTTTGAAAAGTGGCTGGAGCGTTCTTTATTCCGAAAGGCATTACTTTAAATTCAACTAAGCCTATCGGAGTGATGAAGGCCGACATCTCCCTAGCTCTGTCTTTCAACTCTACCTGCCAATACCCCTTTGTCAGGTCAATGGTCATAAGGTAGGTCGCCCCTCCCAACTTGTCCAGGAGTTCATCCGTCTGGGGCATCGGGTGGGTGTCTGACTTCATGATTGCATTCAGTCCACAATAGTCCACACAGAAATTAGTAGAGTCATCTGGCTTAGGCACAAGGACTACGGGTGAGACCCAGGAGGCTGTGGGAGCTCTGGATTACCCCTAAATCAAGCATCTTCTCCACTTCCCTCCTAATGTCCTTTTGGACAGCCTCTGACACCCAATATGCTGTCTGCCATATGGGCGTCTGTGTCCCTGTCTCCACATCGTGAGTCACTAAGGGGGTTAGTCCAGGCTTGGCGCTAAACAATGGGGCAAAGCCTGCTAACACCTGCCTTACTTTCTGGATCTGGTCCGGGGTCAGCTGGGGAGACAATTTAACTGCCTCCACAGAGGACTTCCACTTACTTTCTTCCAGCAAGTCCAGAAGGGGGTCTCCTTCATCTGTCCCCTGCCCAGGACTACACACTGCAAACACCATGTCAGCCCTATTTGATATGGCTTCATCATGTTAACATGGTACATCCTTTCTGTCTGTCTTCTGTCAGGTAACTCTATAATATAGTTCACGTCATTTACCTTCCTAACCACTTTGTACAGTCCTGCCCACTCAGCCTGCAGCTTGTCTTTCTGTACTGGAATAAGGACCATGACTTCCTGACCCACCATGTACAAGCGAGCTCTGGCTCTGTGGTCGTACCACACTTTTTGTTTCTGTTGGGCAGCTGCCAAGTTGCTCTGGGCTGTCCCCATAAGCTCCTTCAGCCTTTCCCTAACCTTAAGGATGTAATCCACTTTGGGAGTTCCCTGGGTGGCGTGCTTGCCCTCCCAGTCCTCCTGGATCAAGTCTAGGGGCCCATGTACCCAGCATCCATATAAGAGTTTGGAGGGGGAACATACTGTCGACTCTTGGGGCACCTCCCTGTATGCAAACAACATGTGGAGAAGGTATTTCTCCCAGTCCCTCACATGCTGTTCAGCAAACACCTGGAGCATTGACTTTAGGTTACCATTGAATCTTTCCACAAGCCCACTGGCTTGTGGGTGATATGGTGTTGTGCATCTCTGCACCACCCCACATTTCTCCCATAAACATTTCATCAGGTCCAACATGAAGGAACCACCTTGATCAGTGATAACCTCCTATGGCAACCCAACAGGGGAGAAAATCCCAAGTAAGGCATCTACCACTTTGTCTGTCCTCAGTGAGGATAGGGTGACTGCTTCTGGGTACTGGGCGACATAATCCACCACAGTCAGGATGAATCTCTTCCCTGAGGAGCTGGGGGTATTTAAAGGCCCCACAATATCCATTTCCACCCTCTGGGAATGGCTCCTTCACTATGAGCAAGGGAATTGGGGCAGCTTGATTTTTCTTGCCTGCCTTCCCTATTTCTTGGCACCAGTGACAAGACCTGCAATACTCTTTCACTTGCTGGGTGAAGTTTGGCCAATAGAAATTCTGAGCCAACTGCTGCATCGTGCTCATGATTCCCAGATAACCAGACAAGGGAATATCATGTGCAATCTTGAGCAACTGCTCACGATACCCCTGGGGAATGACAAGCTGCCTGCCTAGCATCCCTCCCTCTGTCTGTACTGTCTGAGTATACATAAGTACATTTTCCCAATAAACCTTGTATCTGCTGTCACCTCGCTGAGCCCCGTCAGAGTCTGCCCAAGCCCTCTTTTTTTCTAGACTAGGGTAACTTCTCTGAGCAGCTGCAAACTCCTCACACATTCCCAAGGCATGGGACAGGTCCCCTTCAGTTGCTAAACTAGGGTCTCTAGCACTAGCATCAGGGTCCTCAGGATCACTGTCAATTCCAACCCTCTGACAATGGGTCAACCTTCCCTCTTCGGAGTAACCCTCTGTAGCTGTGTGGTTACTTGCTACTGGGGAAATTTCTACCCCCTTTTCATTAGTCTCCCCATCTGGAGACACAGGCTGGGAAGCCAGCCTCTCAGTGGTTTCCACAATGGTTTCTGTGGTGTTCAGGGAACTACAATTTTCCCTTGCCGCTTGGCTACGGGTAACTGCACATACCATCCCGTTTTAGATTGTTGCCCAGAATCACATCCACTGCTAAGGTTTGGCTTACAGCCACTTGTGGCACAGTTCTCCCTGTTTCACCCCAGTCCAGGAGAACACTGGCCAGTGGCAATGTTTTCTCTTCACCAGTGAACCCTTGTACAGTGACGTATTTATTGGGTATAAGCTGACCAAGCTGTACCAGATCCCCTTTTCCAATGTCAGCGATGCCCCTGTGTACCTTAACTCTTACGTCTGTACATCATTCACCATGACTGGGTGCATGTGTTCCCTCATGTTCACAGGCATGCTTCCAGGGACACACAAACAACCCTCTTCTTTTTTAGTACCATTGTGCGTATTATTGCTCATTCTTTTGGGACACTGTCTGGCAATATGCCCAGTTTCTTTACATAACCAACATTCACTTCTCTTTTCAGAGAAATCTTTTCTCTGAAACCTGGGGCTAACTGGTTTTGGTGGAGGCAGTGAGGGTTTTAGCTGCTCTGAAGGTGCACTTTTCCCTTTCTGCACTGCCACACCCACCCCATTCACTCTCAGAGCAGGTCTGCTCTTGGCATAGCGGTTCTAGAGTTCAGCAGCCTCTTGCACTGTTTTGGGATCTCAGTCCTCCAGCCAGGTTTTCAGGTCTGCTGGGCATGCCCAAAAAAAAACTGTTCTAGGAAATATAGCATGTACTACCAAGTGTTTCTGTTTCTGTCTAACATGTGCATATTTAGAAAAATGTGATGAGCTGTATATACCTGTCCATGATCCAACTAGCCTAGGGGGTGTATATGACAATGTTATAAGTTATATTATGACCAATCCAGTCCTTGAGCTATGCTCCACTCCTATGTATGATGACCTGTATATATCTGTCAGTTGAACTAGCTAGTCTAGAGTGTATAATCTGAAATGTGCTTACTACTGTATGTTTTCCTAGCATCAAATGATGTATTTCCCACATGTTTATTTACTGTGACAAAAAACTGTACTCTCTTTGCCATGTTTCCTTGACTGTTGTTCCTCATGTTGTACTCTCCTGGGTCGTTCCTGAAAATAGGCATAATACTTGTCTAGTGTACTTACCCGGTAAACAAAAGCTAAATAAATAAATAAATACATTTTCAATTTTATCAACAGAGTTTGCCTCAATTCCTTCCCACTAATGTTTTAAAAACTAATGTTGTTTCATGGCTAGCTCCTCGTAGCTCATGTCAGGGCTTCTCCTGAGCTTACGGAATTTAGCTCTGTATGATTCAGTAGTTAATTCAAATTTTTTTTTTCCAATTCAAACTTTATTAATTTTCCCATACAAAGAGCGAATCATGACAATGTATAAAATGTTCATTTACAGCAGGTATGGAGTATGAAGTGATTCGCTCTCCCCCCACCCTCCCATCCACCCTACCCCACTCCCACCCTGAACAACCCAGCGTCATTTTACATCTCTAGCACTATCCCTATGAATGTGACCTATTAATGCTTAACCTTAAAGTGCATAGAGAGCCTGTAGTGGTCCCCAGAATTTATCGAACTTCTTAAGTTTGTTAGATAAACTGGCAATAGTCCTTTCAGTTCTGAGATTTGCAAGTAACTCCTGAAGCCATTCAACATATGTTGGCACCTCCATATCCCTCCAATGTCTTAAAACCACCTTTTTAACTGACATCGATATCAGGGCTATATAATACTTCCTGTTCACCACTGAGATGGAGAAAAAATCTCCAAGAAGGCAAATTTCAGGGGTGAAGAGGTCCGAGAGCCCCAACAGAGGGTCAACATGCTGTTTGATCGCAGTCCAGAGTGGATCAATTCTAGAACAGCTCCAGAAATTATGAAGAAGATCTTCTTGAGATTGACATCTTGTACAGAGGGGCTAGGACACAAGACCAAGCCTAGTAAGTTTCTGCAGTGAGTAGTAGATATTATGCAGAATCTTAAACTGCATTAGCCTAAATCTGTCCTGTTTAAGGAATTTATGGCAGTTCTGCCACAGGAGAGACCAATCCAAATCTTTACCCTGAAAGAGAGAGAGAGGCCCAAAAGGAAACGGGAGCATAATTATCAGGGTAGGCCCAGGTGAAGAGAACACTATATATTTTGGAAACTGCATGAGGCAGACCTGCCAACTCCGTTAAGGTGCTCTGAAAATTGAAATTAGGAGGTGGGGAGGGGGTTGAGCCCATCACCTTAACCAAAAGGTGACGAAACTGGAAAATTTTAAAAATATTTGCATGAGGTATCGAGAACTTACACATAATATCAGCTGAAGAATACCATTGACTATTAGGTGACACAAACTCCTCTAAACAGAAATTTCATATCTGAGAAAGCCATGTGGCTGGGAGGGGCTTACCCTCTAATAAGAAACTGGGACTGCCTATTACAGGTTGTGATAAATCCTTGAGATTCATTTATCTTAGAAATGCACACAACTGAGTATGAACCCTGATAGAGACAGCTATAGGGGAACTACGTAGAGACTTTGGTAGAGAACCAGTTTTGGTATATAACAACACAGCAGGGGAAAGACCGTGTTTTTTAATGGAAGCAGATTCGACAGCTAACCAAGTCGGGATATATGTAGCAACCGTGGAGAGCTGGTCCACGGTCTGCCATCTGAGATATTTATTGGCCTGGCTGGCCCAATAGTATAACCCGATATGGGGAAGTCTTAAACCTCCTTTGGCCTTTGGAGCCACTAACTTATGAAATGCCATTCTGGCCTTCTTATCCCCCCATATAAAAGCGGAAATCATACCATGTACCTTTTTGACCCAGGACAAGGGAAGCCATACATTCAACATGTTGAGGGGGTAGAACAGACGAGGGAAAACATTCATTTTTATAAAATTTATTCTGCCCCATAGAAAGAGAGGGAGTAAAGCCCACCTACGAAGGTCAAGATCTACTTTATGTACAGGGATCAACCCTAACTTTTTTGCACTAGCCAGCTGGACACGTTGATTAAAAATTGCACTAGCCCGCAGATGATTGCACTAGCCCACAATAATAATGGTCAATTTTGATTGGTTAAACAGGGAAAAAAATGCAAGCCAAGAAATACTCTGATTATTGCATATTCATCCCTGCCCTCACATTGCTTCCTGCCCCAGTATATAAAAAAAAGACTGCAATCCAATCACACACAGTGTGTACCCCCATTGTTTTTTTACCATGTGCCCCTTGCTTCCTCTTTCTTCACCCCCTCCCAACTAAACCAGAGAATACCGGAACAGCAAATGTTCAATCAGGCAGTTCTAGCTCTGCACACACAATAGCCACATCATCATGTATGTCACCACAGTCCCACCCTGACCTGCAGGGCAATGTACAGAATCAGGCAGAGAAAGACACTTGCATCCCCCACCCTGTGATTAACCAGAACTGCACTATTGGAAGTTTTCTTACACTATGAAGTGAGCCAGGGGCAGTTCTAGGATTTCTTTGGAGAGAGTTGAACAAACACAGGGGGCTTGTGATGTAAGAAACTTTGACATATCAGTTTATATATACCAGGAACAAAAATATTGCTTTAACGTGCTCTGCCCTAACAAAAACAGATTTTTCATAACAGTGTCCTTTCATCAGTCAAAGGGGAGCAGTATACAGGCATGATGCTGTACTACTGCTTTTTCTATATAGGTGATCTATGCACACCAGGAATACCTATTTTAACCTTTCAAATTATATATTTTACTAAGGTTTTGCTTTGTACCATACATGCTCCAAAGCATTGTTTTTAGGATGAAATGTCATGCTGCGTGGTACTGCACTGATGGCATTGACTGGTGTGATCCATTAAGAGGAGCTGTGAACCATACACCAGTCAGTAATGGCAGCTATGGGTCTATGGATGGCCACTTCAGAGCCTAGTCTGCAGTGGTGTCCAGAGAAAGTATAGAGTGGACAGACCACTTGGCTGGGCAGACTGTGTATACATGATAGCATTCTGTCACTGCAGTGTTAGATACAGGCATTCAAAAGCTTAGGAAATGAGGCACATTGGTTTTAATGTTGTGGGACAAATCAAAGACAAGTTCAGCAAACTGGAAGCTAGTAACTTAACAGCACTCTACCCTTGATCACAGCATGCACACTAGCTGAATGTCCTAACAATTGAGTGATAATGACTCACATTGATTGTTTTGTTGGATCCCCCTCTTGAACTACCAGATAATTGCAGCTCTTAATGAGCTGTTAATTGCACCAGACCACCTGGAACACTGAGGGAGATTAGCAAAAGGACTACAGCTTGCTATAGTAGGGACTTTTCACTTCATTAACAGCCATGAAAAACCTGCAGTAGTCAAGACGGACAAGTAGAGGGTTAGCTGCACTAGCCCTCGCCAATTTGCACTAGGTTCAGGGCTAGTAAAACAATGTTAAGGTCGAACCCTGATAATTTATATACTAACGCATCAATATTTAACTGTCTGAGCTGCGTAGTGCTCCTTGCTAAAAGAAGCCCAAGGTATTTAATATAATCAGACTTCCAGGTGAGTCCAAACACAGTAATATCCTGCTTACAGACCCTATGATTAAGAGGAAAAACTACCGTCTTTCCTACATTAAGTTTATAATTTGAAACCTTACTGAAATCATCTATAAGCTTTAAGATAGCAGGAATAGATGTGAGTGGATGTGATATCTGTAATAATAAGTCATCTGCATAGGCCGCAACTTTAACCATCTGTTCCCTGAGAGAGATACCCAATATACCCTGGGTTCCTGATAACCTTCTGATAAGCGGCACTAAATAAATATTAAAAGAGAAGAGGAGATAGAGGACACCCCTGTCTAGTCCCAACATATAGTCTAAAGTGGTTAGAAATAATCCAATTACATGAGATTCTGGCAGAGGGGAACTTATATAGAGAACTCACCCAATTCCGGAATTCCCTAGGGAAACCGAAGGCTTCCATCATAACAAATAGGTACTCCCAGTGGACTCTGTCAAATGCCTTCTCGGCATCCAATGAGATCAAGACCATTGGATAAGGAGCATCCTTGGATGCCAAGAAGACATGGGAGAGGGTCCTCAGATGGTCAACCGATGATCTACCTTTCATGAAACCAACCTGTTCAGCTCCGATAAGAGAATGAAGTACTGCCTCCACACGGTCAGCTAATAATTTTGCCAGGATTTTAATATCTTGGTTAAGTAGGGATATCGGCCTGTAGCTTGCCACCTGATACAGTGGTCTGTCCGGCTTGGGCAACAGAACTATTAAGGCCTCAAAAAGAGAGGGATCAGACACTTTACCTGAGAGAATAGCCTGGAAAAGCAGCAGCAGGATGGGAATAATCTGTTTTGAGAAAGCTTTATAGAAATTGGAAGTAAACCCGTCAGGGCCCGGAGATTTGTCAGATGGGAGAGATTTAATTACTGTTTTGATTTCACCCTCAGAAATGGGAGACTCCAGAATTATTTGCTGGGATTGTGTAAGGGTTGGCAACTGTAAATCATTCAGATATTCCTAAAGTCTTTCCTTAGATGGGGAATTAACCATAGGACCATATAAATCCCGGAAGTACTTTGTAAACTCCTCCGCTATCTCCAGGGGCGAGACCTTAAGAGAATTATCACTAAGAGAGTGGATAGCAGGAATGAGTCTGGCGGATTCCTGTTGCTTAATACGTAATGCTAGCATTTTACCCGCCTTCTCGCCTTGATCGGTATATACCGCATTTGTTTTCAAAATTGCATATTCGGCTTGCTCCATTAACATTGCTAAGTAGGCTTCTCTCAGTTTCATTAAATCTTGTTTGAATGCCTCAGAGGAAGAAGGAGAAAGAACAGTCTCCATACTCCTTATTTGGGAGAGAAGGTTAGAAATCCGAGATGCCCTCTCCCTCTTCCTTTTTGATGTTAAACCAATTATAATCCCCCTTAGATATGCCTTACAGGCACCCATATCATGTCCTGCTTCCCATAGAGTTAGAATTAGAAGCAATAAATTGCTCTATTTGGGATGCTAGGTGTTGAACCGTCTTCCGCTCTTTCAGGATTTGGTTATTCAGCTTCCATCTGCCCCCTTTATTTGGCAACGAGGCCAAGGTTATTAGGCAGGTGACCACAGAGTGATCCGAAGGGGGTCCTGAAACGATGCTAGAACATATAACCCCTGGTAACAGACTTTGAGAGATGAGGATATAATCAATCCTAGAGGAGGTTGCATGCACCGGAGAAACAAAAGTGTATTCCCTTACATTGGGATGCAATACGCGCCAGATATCACAAAGACCAATGGAGTCCATCAGGTCCCTAAAGGCTCTTTGTGCCGGGGAAAGACCTTGACGGGATTGACCCAACCTGTCAAGGGCCTGATCAAAAATGAGATTGAAATCACCCCCTATTACCATGGGAGTGTCCAGAAAGGGAGTTAGGACTTTAATTATCTGGGCAAAAAAGCTAGGGGAATCTACATTGGGGCCGTAAATAGCACCCAGGAGAATGTCCAAGGTATGCAATCTACCTTTTACAAACAGGAATCTGCCTGAAGGGTCAGATATAACCTGAAGAGGTTTGAATGGAACTGACCTATGTAGGAGGATCATGACCCCTCTACTATGGGTTGTTCCTTCCGGGGCAAACATCAGCCCAATTTGTTGCCGTCTCAGCTTTTCAGCCTCCCCCATGAGCAAATGTGTCTCTTGCAAAAACACAATTTCTGCCTTTAAATGGCTTATGTGCTTCAGTATTTTATACTGCTTGGTCTTGTGCCTCACCCCCTTAACATTCCAACTAATAACTTGAATGTTTCTAGCCATCATTCATGTTACCAGCTCGGGATCCTCCAAAACATATAAATGCATACTCCATCTATAGTGCTCCAAACATAGTATGCGCTGGGTTGTTCTACCTTCCCCCACATTCTGCCCCCATTAAATCCATTCCCCCAGCCACCGCCCCATGATCCCCCCACCCAAAACACCCCATAGACCCTAACTCCTCTCCTCCCACCCCCTCCCATATTTTACATGGTACATGATGTCCAGCAGACTGAAAAGTTCCTCTCCCCCCAACCACCCCGCCCTCACAAAGCAAAAATCAGGAACAAAATTGCCCCTCAATACTCAGAACATTCCAGTAGAGTAGTTTATTCTCAGCATTAATATCCTGACAATACCCCTAGATGATCCCAGGGGGTTGGCTATACCAGCCCTTTAGAAAAAACATTTCTCCCTATAGTGATCCCATGAGCCATAGAACCTCATGGCCCACAGAGCATGAGTTGCTAAAACCCAAAGATATTATATGTGAGGATTAATCTCAGATGCCCTCTTGTGGTGTAGCCAATATCAGTGCTTAAAGACTGAGAGTAGACAGTCTATGGCTACCAGCCGTGAAATAGGGGAGAACTGAAAGGCCCAAAGTCACTGTCCAGAGCATATATTAAATCAGAACCAGTGGCCATCACAACGAGAAAGAGAAATTTAAAAAAAAAAAGGGGGGGCGAAAAAGGAAAAACAGGGGTTCTCCAGAGACAATACTTGGACAAGGTTATAAAGAGGGAGCAAACCAAAGCCCAATGAGAGCGAGCAAAACCCTGGCATTTTCATCTATCCTTAAATGCGGGATCCCCCTTAATATACAGATTATCCTTGTTCATTGCCCATTAATAGCAGGGAGCATGAGAAGGAGTGAAATCTGAGAACAATAAAAAAGGAATAGGCCATGTTAACAAGGCCAGGGAGAGACCACAAATGCCAGAAAGGTCTCATAATAAAATCTGAAAAAGAAAAGCATTGCCCCCCCCATTGCCATGACAGTGGGTCAACGCTCCTGAGAAACAGAGGCACCAGGACTGGCAAAATGGGATTTAGCATAAGAACCATAGCCCTGTTCATATGCTCATTACATGAAACCGAGAAAACACAAATGAACCTGCTAACACCTAGCACGTGAATCACAATTGAGACAGAAATAAACTGAAATGAGAAATAAGTGTCCACAACGTATCAAAAAGTCCTGAAGATGAAAACCAGATCGGGAATAGAATGTCCATGTTGCATCAGAAGGAGGACCCCACTCAAGAACTGTAATGGAGAGATAAACAACCAGGTATACAGTATATCCATGCCCTGGCCCCAAAAGTATTGCAGTCAAATATGATTTACTGCAGATAGACAGCTCCACCAGATGGAAATTCGGCGTGTCTTCCTACACCAGATCCTCTTTCATGTAGGCTTGAACAGATCAGGGAATGCTTCTTTGAGCCCAGTAGATGCCATCTCCACCTCTTCATAGGTCACCCACGAGTCATTTATACAAACTTGAAGCCTTGCAGGAAAACCCATGTGGAACTTAATTCCTTCAGTGATCAGCTTGAGGACCACTTTATGAAACATAACTCTTTTCTGGCATACAGATAAGGGCAGATCTTGTGCCACCCTCAGCTTTTTACCTTCCCATTGTAAATCTTGCACCTCTTTAACCTTGTATAGGAAGTGTTGTCGCTCCTGAAAATTCAGAAAACGTAATATGAATGCCCTAGGAGGGGCTCCAACCGAGGGAAGGGGGCGTAGCGCCCAGTGAACCCTTTCTATGATGTAGCTAGCACCGAAAGGAGAAGGGCCTGCCACCTTTTCCACAAACTTTTTGGTAAACTTGACGGGATCCGTGCTCTCTTCACCCTCTGGCAAGCTGATTATTACTGCATTGTTACGGCGACTACGCCCCTCCAAATCTTCAACCTTATTCTCCATTTTCACTAGCCTTTGCCTCAGGGTCACCAACTCCAGATCAGCTTTATCTTGCTTCTTTTCAACGGATCGTATACATACTTCGTTGTCAGCAGTTTTCTTAGAAAGCTCCTCCAGGGTACTAGAAATGCTTTTAATTTCCCCTGCCATATTCTGCATTTCGGCCTTAAAAGGCTGGAACTCCTCTAGAAACCTCAAGAGGGTAAGGAGGTCACTATCAGGACACTCAATGGTAACAGGCAGTGGCGGTTATAAGGGGGAGGCCCTGGCTTTCTTAGAGGCCTTCTCGGGTGTAGTAGGCGGTGTGTGCTTTGGAGCGATTTTCGGCATCTCCTCATCCATTGATACCCCACAAACAGAACTGGAGTGCTCAGAAAGGCTGTAGAATAATAGTCTTCTGTAAAAATTACTGAAAAGCAGGATTTTGAAGGGTAAATAACGGGCGGTAGGTCGGAGTGGGTAGACAGGCATCTTACCCAGTGCACCGCATCACGTGACTCCCAATTCAAATTTTTTTAACAGTGCAGCTTTAAGTTTGCTGTAATCATCACTGTCCTCATTGTTTATTTGACCCAATGCATCCTGAGCTTTCCCAGTAAGTAGTGGGGATAGCTGGAAGCTCCAGGACTCTCTAGGAATTTTAGCCTGAATACAAACTTTTTCAAAAGAATTTAAATAGGCGTCCATGTCCTCCCCCTCTTTAAATTTTGCTATCAATTTGGAATTCAGTTTGTAACCCAGTCCTGCAGTCCCAGTTAGACCCAAGCCACTTACCTGCTCTGGTGCTGGTGGCTGGAGTCGTAGCTTCTCCAGTTCATGTTGCCCCTGGCGCTCATGCTCCTCATGGTCAGCCCCCCGCTGTTCCTGCTCTGCCTCTCAACATTCTCGCTCTACCTCTCAGCATTCTCGCCCTGCCTCTTGGCATTCTTGCTCCCTCTTCTCCTCTGCAGCTCGCTGGTGCTCACTCTCCTCATGGTCTGCCTCCCGTTGTTAATGGTCCCTCTCCCTCTGGAACTCCAGCTCCATTCTGCACAACTCAGTTTGCAGCCTGAATACTTCTGGATGCAGGATACTGGTGACCTTCCCCTACTGCTGTGGCCCTTCACTGACAGTGGCCCTGCTGTCATCCTCACCGGATCTGGACACTGCACTGGCCACTAGCCCTGCCACATTCAAGGTTTGGTCCCTTACAGTCACTGTCTGTGACTCGGTGCTCTGGGTATCTGTTACCATCAGGGCATCCACGAGGTTCTGTTTGGTGGCTTTCACCTCGATCAGGACTCCTCTGTCCCCGCACAACTGCCTTAAGTAGATACTACAGTGTGCCTGCTGTAGTTGGAAGCCATCTTCTTTCCTAACTATGGCTACTCTGACTTGCACTTTAGAAAAAAAATAAAACAGGTAGGAACTTGACTGTACGCCAAGTGATATAGTTCTGTCTCCTTTTTAAAAATAAATCACTGCCTTTTTTTTCTTTGCAAGTGAGCTGACGGTCTCAAGCTGACACATTGAACAATAAAAGCTTGTAATACCAAAATATTTTGCACTGCTGCCAACCAATCTGTCACAAACCCACTCAGCAGGTCATGCCCTCTGCTCCCACAGTGCCAACATCCCAGTGCAGTCTTATGAACAGTTAACAGAAACAGGGTAATCCTCCTGTCTGTTTTGTGGGTTCGAATCAATCTTTGGTCTCAAGTCTTGGAGGGATTCAAACTGTGAACCTCTTGCTAGCGTACCCAATGTACAGGCTCAGATAATTCGGCTCTTTAGGGGGTTGGGGGCCAGATATCTTTCACCTGTGGACACCTGACAAGGAATACAAAATGAACCGTTAAAACTATTAAAGGCCTCAGAATAAATTCTTACATTTTCCCCATTTGGTAAAACCCGTACGCTTTGTACAGTGTCAACTTTAATTATGTATGCTTCCTTTGTCAAGAAAAATAATTTCAAAGGCACACCAAGTAGTGTCTAAAGTAGAGGATTGCTTCAAAATAGATAAAAAAAATGTAAAATGTAAATACAGAACCATATATCACAAAAACATATAATCACTTAAAAAAACAAGATTTTAAAAGTGCAATTTCCTACTACCAGACAATTAGACTTGATCTATCTAATGTATCTCTTACAGTGCTGCTAGCAAGTTGTAGCTTTCAGAGTCCAAACATTTGTGTGTAAATGGAAAACAGAATACTGTTTAAAAAGTGGATTTGCCAACCTCTTTGCATGAGGTCACCTAGCTCCTCCCTGTCAGAATATAAAAAAAATATATCTATGCAAAACAGGATGTCTTATCAAAGTATTAAATTCTGTGACCTCAGCACAACTCATGTTCTCAAATGACTTTCTTTGATCTTATGAGCAGCTTTCCCTTTCCAGGACATCAAAGGACTTGTTATGTCTCTCTGCCAGATCTCATGGAGTTGCAACATGCTTTGTATCACCATATGAATATTAACTGTGTTTCCTCTGAACATCATAAAAGTTTATGATCTATCATGGCAGTTGGCAAGCTGCAATTAGTCACATAAGCAGGAGATCCTAAATGTTAAGTCTCTTCTAGCCTGTAATTATCTCCTGGCCTTCCATTTAACACGTTGTAGCTAAATGCTGGGGAGGGGGGTGTCATTCCACAGGCTGTCAGCATCTCTCATGAGAGACATTCAATAACACATTTTTATATTGCAAAAAAAAATAGATTAATCAGAACCATCTGTCTGAGTGTCACACATGCCACTCATCTGAATGGCCTGGAATGGTGTAAATGATGTGATAGTATGTTCAGGAAGTTAGAAAAGAGACAGCAGCAACTGCTGAGGAGAAAGGGATTCAAGGCTGTTTCAAAGGCAAATAAATAGATTATTGAATTAACAAAAAAGGTCAAAAACATATCAGAATATTGGGTGGACACTAAAAGGACAATAGGAGAGCATCTACTGTAGGGCTGTACAACTGTTTCCTATCACCTATAAGAACACTGCAAGGCCCCGACCTGCAATGCTCATTTATAAAACAAATGCCCAGACTGTGGATTGGGAATCATAAATGTATTTTCCAGGGGAAGGGATTGTCATCAAATGTAGCCTTGACAGTTGCATTCAAGGGGTCACAGGGGTAGAATGTCTTCCTACACCAAGCAATTTTGAGGTGGTCTAACTGTGGGCTGCTGAGGGTAGCAGATTTTTTCTGTGGGGGTACACTTAAATCTTTTTACTGATCTCAGTCAAGAATACAAACTACATCCAGGTGATTTTTTTTTGCATAGCTTAGAATTAGGCAGTATCTTCCAATGGTACACACACACACACACACACACACACACACACACACACACACACAGTCAGTGGCTCAGTAGGTAGCACACTCGCCTCTGAGGCCGGGAGATCAGAGGGTTGTGGGTTCAGTTCCCACATCTGGCACTTGGGATAATATCCCAGTACTGAGACTGTAGTGCAGCATGAGAGGGGTGCTGCACTTCTGAGGTGCCGTCTTTCAGATGAGACGTTAAACCGAGATCCCATCTGCCTGGATTGGTGGTAGTTCAGGTGGATGTTAAAGATCCCATGGCACTTATTGAAAAGAGTAGGGGAAATTTTTATTTCAAAAAACAAAAGCAAAGCATAGCAAAACAGTGTTACTTCACACAAAATGAAAACAGAAATTTGACCAAAGTCAATTAAGTAATACAGTCGATAAAAACTGTGTAATACAAAAGAAAAAACACATCAAATCACAACATAGAAAGGTCCCCGGAAAAGAAAAAAAAATTTTATTCAAATCTATAAAGTAGGAAAACATACTAAATAGTGTCATTTGCACCCTCTGTAATAAGATAACTTAAAGGACAAAACAATGTATTCCAAATTATTGTATCAAAAACAAAAACTCCAGTCTTAAGGAGAAAAATTAAAACACCTTCAGTAATTAAGTCATTCATTATTTCTGACTAGAAACAAAGGGAGAAAGACACCAAAAAGAACATAATCTTTCAACCTACCCAAGGTACATTTTTCCAAAAGAATTGCACCTACGTTAGTCCCCAGTGTCTTAATTTCGTAAGCATATAATGCATCCAGGTCACCCTGTAATTGAAAGAAAATTTCTTGCATAGAGTAAATCTTATTTTGTAGACTTCTCAAACACCGTGCTTGCCAAAAATGCCATTTAAGGCAAGCCAGTATAACATATACCGTACGTGGGATTTGGCCTAATATCAAGATATTATATGTAATAGACTCAAACAATGGTTCTCCCCACCAATGTGCCAGTGCTGACCAAAAGGAGTTGGTGTGTGAGCAATTAAAATATAAATGTTGTATCGTCGCCAACTGTCCCTGATAGGAAACTTCTGGACAAACCCTATCACATATTTGTTTGTGCTTTTGGTTAGCTTTTACATTTAGTTTCTGATGGGCGTACAACCAAACCACATCTCGCATTTTCTCCAGTATTCTGGGCTCAATTATACTGGCTAGCAAAAAGGATGTATTTATATCAACAGAAACTAAAAAAAAGGGGTTCCTCAAAATAGCAAGTAGAAACAATGTAATTATAAAAGGACTTTCTCTCATGTGACACAAACCAACTTAATTCTACTTTCCACAATCGAATATATTTAAGTGTGTATTGCACATATAAAGGAAGCTGCCATTCTACAGGGTGCCATTTTCCTCGACCCCAAGCTGCTAGAAAAGGGGCTCCCCATAGGGACATACACATAGTACCTACAGCAGTGTTTTCCAACAAAAGAGGTCTAATAGAGGAATAGAAAAAATTCCCAAAAAAATGCACAATAGGGTGTAACATACCTAAGCCTCCCTCTTTCCAGGGTCTGTAGGTGTGTGCTCTCTTCACTGGATTCAAGCGACTACCCCACAATAACTGGAAAAAAAGACCCATGATTTTAGAATGCATAACAAAAGGCAAAGGAAAAATACCAGACAGAAAAAGGAAAAGAGGGGTTATGTAGGATTTTAACAGAAAAGCACGTTTCTTTCGTGTCATTTTCCATGATTGCCATTTTTTAACTTTAGAAAGAGCAGTATCATAAATTCCATCCCAATTACTATTTACTGAATCATGAGAACCAAAAAAAACCCCAAGAAATTTCACTTTAGTAGTGATTACTGGTATGTCAAACAAGTTAACACTAGGAGCATGACCTAAAGGCAACAAAAAACATTTAGACGTATTAATTGTAATACCAGTGCCCAATTGTACAGAATGTAAAAATGTCAAAATGTGTATCCCAGAATCTACATCTGCAATAGAGCAAATTCAATCATCTGCATATGCTAAAATCTTTGAAAAACAGAAACTCTCAGAGAACACAATAGCATGAACCTATGTATCCCTTTCAATATATCTCAATGAAGGGTCCAAACCGAATACAAATAAAAGCGGACTCAAAGGGAAGCCCTGTCTAACACCTATCCAATAAGGGACCGGGACTCCCAAATGACCATTAACCAAGGGTGTTACCATTGCTGAGCTATACAGGGTTTTAAGTAGATTTAAAAAAATAGACGGTATACCATAGTATATTAAGACATCCCAAAGATAATCATGTCTTAAAGCATCAAAAGCTTTTTTTAAATCTAACGCTAGAAGATAACCAGTTAACTGTTTCTTTAAACCTTGCTCTATTAATTCCCTAATAAAAATTAAATTTTGGGAAATATTCCTACCCGAGACTGCACATGTTTGAGTAGAAACCAACAATTTTTGTGAAACAGCTAATAGTCGGTTGTTTAAAATGATAGCTAAAATTTTGTAATCAGTGGTTAGGAGACTCAAAGGTCTCCAGTTCTGTAATTCCGTTGGGTCTCCCTTTTTATAAACAAAAAAGAGGACCCCATTTCCCATATTAAGAGTAACTCTTTGTTCTTTCCAAATAGCTTGGAAAACAACCAACAGCCATGGTGCAATAGTATCTCCATATTTTTTATAAAACAAATTTGGCAAATCATCCCCACCAGGTTTCATATTAGTCAACAAATGACCAATTGCCTATTTAATTTCAACTAAAGAAAAAGGAGCCGTTAAGGCAGCAATTTCCCAATCCGTAAGTAACGGTATGTCTAAGGTGTGAAATAAGGAAACAGGGGATGCTAAATCAGGTGTAGAAAAGGTCTTTTCAACATGCTCTTGCACCATGTTCCTGATCTGACAAGTATCATCAACCAAAGTTCCATCAGAAGATTTTAAAGAGGTCATACATAAAGGTGGCAATTCTTGACTAGATAAATCAAGAGGATTCACTATCTCTCTAGTGCTCGTAATAAGATATTTCTGCTGAATCCTATATTGTTTTTCTCTGTCATGGAGAAAGGCTATCATTTCATCCTTGAGAATCAAAAACTCTTGTCTCTGTACACCCTTTGAGGAAACTGCCTTTGATAAGAATGCCATATA